>CM069448.1:21263793-21325160 GCA_035610835.1 Ophiura sarsii | reverse complement strand
TAAATGATATAATTTTAGTTCATATTTATTCTTACCAGTGTATTTCTGCTGTGTTTTATTGTCTACCGATAACTATAATATTTAAAAGATATTGCCCACAATATCTATTATTCAACGTGTCCAATGCTATATAATATAATAGAATATACAGGGTGAGTCAAAAAGACTGCAATAGTGGAAAGAAGCCATTTTGTTTTCAAAACCAAGATGAATTTTAAAACTCTTTAAACGTTGCAAGAATGATGTATTTAATCCTAACTTTGTGTGAAAAAATGAAGTCGATCGCATTTTTCGTTTGTCTTTGGTTAACCTTTTGACCAGTGCACCCATTTCACACGTTTGTCCACGAGATACCCAAAATATGCATCAGATCGCAAAATGTGTCTCTCATTCAAATTTGGAAACTTTAGTTCATTTGTGATGTTATTGGAATTTGATGCATCCTTTCTTGTTTACATGTTAGTTAGCATAATCAATTATAATCATACCCATGCTATGAAAGTGTATAATGTTCTAAATTTTAATAAAAAAATGACATTTTCCATTTTTTTGTTGGCGGGATATTCAAATATGAAAATGCAATGTGTGCCATTTCAAATGAAATTCCCTGTGCTCGTAGACAAACAGGTAAAGTTGGTTGTGCAGCAAAGAGGGTCACCAAAAACAAACGAAAAATGCGATCGACTTCATTTTTTCACACAAAGTTAGGATTAAATATATACATCATTTTTGCAACGTTTAAAGAAATTTAAAATTCATTTTGGTTTTGAAAACAAAATGGCTTCTTTCCACTATTGCAGTCTTTTTGACTCACCCTGTATCATACAGGGTGACTCAAAAAGTGACTAATACCTTTATGAAACGTCATTTATACGGAATAAATAACCCAAAATATAAGTCATGTTATGCACTTTCTTTATGTCCTTAGGCCTATGATATGGATATAGTGACTTCCAATTATTTTTGACCAATCAGAGTAGACAGACATTTGGATGAAACGATTTGGCACAATTTGGTAGAACATTTGCCACAAAACAACAAATAATAAGCCATGATTAGCACCAGTTAATGAAAATCCGTAACGTTTCCAAATTGGTATTGGCCTATACAATCAACTACGCGGGATGAAAGACAAGATTAATCCACTCTGCTTGGTCAATAATTAATTGTAAGTCACTCTGTAGGACATTAACAAACAGGGACGGATTTAGGCTGCGCCCCCTTATTTTTGACAGGGCGCCTTTTTGACCGGGCACCTGCGTCCCCCTATTTTTGACAGGGCGCCTTTTTGACAGGGCGAAAATGGTAAAAACGTGTAAAAACGTGTACAATCGTGTAAACAAATCGCCAAGGGGGCTCTGCCCCTTTCAACCACCGCAAGGGGTTCTGCACCCTTGACCCCCGCAAGGGGCTGCCACCTCTTGACCTCCGATTTGGCCCCCATATTGAGAAATCCTGGATCCGCCCCTGAAGTGTATTACTTTTTTCTGTTGAGCATTTTAATACGTGACATTAGGCTATAAAGGTCGTCTACCCTACAGTATGTCTTTCTGTAAGTTAACCATTCAAATATTATTAATCTTAACTGAGCTTCAATTGTGAAGTCAATAATGATTGTTTTATGGGGTCATTAGCTGAGACGATTATAACTGAAATAATCGTCTCACGTCATTAGCAAGCTTCCAATGGTGAGTTTAAAAAGGTAAATATTGATTACAATATTAATAACTTGCACGACCGTCCGTTCTATATATTTTTTAAATCTTAAAAAAAATCATTGTTCAAAATTGTCAAAAGAAATCATCAAAATGTTTCATAAATTTGCGATTTGTTTTCTCAAAACGATTATGGTGGGGTTTTTTTATTCGAAATGAAATGGTTCGGTCGGGCCCGTAAAACAGGGTTTTTCAAGATCAAAAGGGTGCATTGGCATTCAGCATGTTCAGCTCCGGGTTCACTAATTGTCAGCCTATAAAGTCCTATAGTGTCGTCGCGGGCGGAGTGAGTGATAAAGAAATGTATTATCAGGTTTGTAAACCATGCTATATTCAGTTGATGGAATAGTTGCTATCTATAGTAGATAGCATAATTGCTATCTTTAGTGGATAGTATAGTTGCTATCTTAAGTAGATAGTATAGTTGCTATCTATAGTAGATAGCACAGTTGCTATCTTTAGTAGATATAATAGTTGCTATCTTTAGTAGATAATATAGTTGCTATCTTTAGTAGATAATATAGTTGCTATCTTTAGTAGATAATATAGTTGCTATCTTAATAGTATAGTTGCTATCTTTAGTAGATAGTATAGTTGCTATCTTCAGTAGATAGCATAGCTGCTATATTCTGTAGAAAGCACAATATTGTTATCTTCAGTAGATAGCATAGTTACTATCTTCAGTAGATAACAGAGTTGATATCTTTAGTAGATAGCATGTTTGCTATCTTCAGTGGATAGCATAGTTGTGAAAGTGTTTCTCCTTTTCCTACTGGTTAGTGTAGAATCCCGCAGTTTGTCCACATCAGCACATGGCTTCGCATGATCGGTGAGGAGGAAAAGGGACGGATATAAAGAAAGGGTTGTTTAGACAACTATAGCCTATAGTTTATTATAAATGTCATCATCAGTATCATTTATTAATATTAATATGAAAGTATGTAATATGAAAGTATGTATTTATAATTTACTAAAAATGTAAAATGTGTAAATATTATTTTATTGTATTATTATAAATGTCATCGTGATCAGTATCATTTATTAATATTAATATGAAAGTATGTAATCTATTATTTTCTAAGAATGTAAAATGTGTAAATATTATTTTATTGTATTATTATAAATGTCATCGTGATCAGTATCATTTATTAATATTAATATGAAAGTATGTAATATGAAAGTATGTATTTATAATTTATAATTTTCTAAGAATGTAAAATGTGTAAATATCATTTTATTGTATTATTATAAATGTCAACGTGATCAGTATCATTTATTAATATTAATATGAAAGTATGTAATTTATAATTTTCTAAGAATGTAAAATGCGTAAATATTATTTTATTGTATTATTATAAATGTCATCGTGATCAGTATCATTTATTAATATTAATATGAAAGTATGTAATTTTATAATTTTCTAAGAATGTAAAATGTGTAAATATTATTTTATTGTATTATTATAAATGTCATCGTGATCAGTATCATTTATTAATATTAATATGAAAGTATGTAATTTATAATTTTCTAAGAATGTAAAATGCGTAAATATTATTTTATTGTATTATTATAAATGTCATCGTGATCAGTATCATTTATTAATATTAATATGAAAGTATGTAATTTATAATTTTCTAAGAATGTAAATGCGTAAATATTATTTTATTGTATTATTATAAATGTCATCGTGATCAGTATCATTTATTAATATTAATATGAAAGTATGTAATTTATAATTTTCTAAGAATGTAAAATGCGTAAATATTATTTTATTGTATTATTATAAATGTCATCGTGATCAGTATCATTTATTAATATTAATATGAAAGTATGTAATTTATAATTTTCTAAGAATGTAAAATGTGTAAATATTATTTTATTGTATTATTATAAATGTCATCGTGATCAGTATCATTTATTAATATTAATATGAAAGTATGTAATTTATAATTTTCTAAGAATGTAAAAATGCGTAAATATTATTTTATTGTATTATTATAAATGTCATCGTGATCAGTATCATTTATTAATATTAATATGAAAGTATGTAATTTATAATTTTCTAAGAATGTAAAATGCGTAAATATTATTTTATTGTATTATTATAAATGTCATCGTGATCAGTATCATTTATTAATATTAATATGAAAGTATGTAATTTATAATTTTCTAAGAATGTAAAATGTGTAAATATTATTTTATTGTATTATTATAAATGCCATCGTGATCAGTATCATTTATTAATATTAATATGAAAGTATGTAATCTATTATTTCTAAGAATGTAAAATGTGTAAATATTATTTTATTGTATTCCAATTTTAATTTGTAATTCTTTTATTATAAATGTCATCATCATCTGTATCATTTATTAATATTAATATGAAAATATGTAATATGAAAGTATGTAATATATTATTTTCTAAGAATGTAAAATGTGTAAATATTATTTTATTGTATTTATTATAAATGTCATCGTGATCAGTATCAGTATCATTTATTATTATGAAAAAAGTATGTAATTTAAAATTTATTATTTTCTAAGAATGTAAAATGTGTAAATATTATTTTATTCCAATTTTATTTAGTAATTCTTTACCAGTGTCATCGTCATCAGTATCATTTATTAATAATATGAAAGTATGTAATTCATTATTTTATTATAAAATGGAAGTTTATTTACACTCTTTAGTATTTATACAAACTAAGGTGTTTTTTTAAATATTTATTTTTTATTATTTAAAAGTGTTTTAATATTATTTTATTGTATTCCAATTTTAATTCTTTTATTATAAATGTCATCATCATCAGTATATTTATTGATTATGAAATACGTAATTGTTTATGAATATTCATTGTTTATTTGATTATAATATGGTGCGCATGCGTATGTTAACAATTACTCTCCTGGCCACGTGCGTTTGGAAAATCCCACTTGAAAATCGGGGCCTCTACAAAGAAAACAAATGTAACGATCTAATGTAAACAAAGGCGGCGATAATAAAATATTCAAGCGAAGCGATCGATTATTTTGGAAGCTTGACAGACGGGCCACAGTCAGGCTTCTCGTTACATTGCGTTTTCGCGTCTGGGGACGCAATAATTTTGATAAAAACGCAATAAATTTTAAACTGAACTCTTTATTGCGTCCATCTGGACGCAATAATTTTTAATCGTGTGTCAAGATAATTTTACACATGTAAGCTTTACAAATATCAGTTTTCGTGACAATCCAAATCGAAGTATACTTGGTAATAAAATATTAAAATATTCTCGGTCTTCCTTACAAATACAACTCTCGACTCTCGACTAATTCGCAAATATCATTTTTGACTTGGACCCCATAATTTCTTCTCGGACCCCATAATTTTGAGAATTGGTAAATTATGGGGTCCAGTGGACCCCATAATATTTGTACCTAACGAGAAGCCTGGCCATCAACCAAGGCAAGAAAGGAAAGCTAGGGAATTGGTCAGTGGTTACAGTGGCTTTTCGAACTTCACGAAAGTTGTATTTTATCGCTTTTTTCTAGTTGCATTTTTATATTTTATTAAGCTTATTAAATGCCTAAAAATTCGATCGCTTCGTAAATCACGGAATTTCGCGGGTTTTTCGCGGTTTTTACTTGGAATCTCATTAATCACGGTAAATCACGCTTTTCACAAAAACTGCGCACGGTTTTCACCTTAAAAAATCACGGGAAATCCCGAAGCTTAACTATAGGCCTATAAAGAAGTTTCTATTTCTAGTGACCCACAACTGTGCGCATGTTAGTAAAAACAACGTGTCAATTATATAGGGTCTGTATTCCAACACATTTGTCTAATATTGAAGCATCTATGCTATCTTATCTTCAGTAGATATTAGTAGATAGCATAGATGCTAAATTCAGTAGGAAACCTAATTGTTAAAACTCTTTTGGCATCCCACTCGCCTTTATAGCAGCTGCTATTCATACAGAACATTTCTTCTACTTCTGCGAAAGGGTTAAATTGATTTGGAAGCATGCAGAAATTGTCATTTCTGCCAAATTAAGCCTTGTTTTTAAATTTAATGTTGAAAGTGCTATTTTGGGGGGTACAAAACGTCAATCATTCTGACAACAATCTCATCAACTATGTGGGTGCTATTGCTAAACTCTGTATAAGTAAATTCAGATATGGTAACCACCCAAATTTGCTATTTCTTTTCGATTCAGAATTATAAAGAACGCGTAAAGTTATTTAACTTCCATGACAAACTGTCATAATATAAACATGTTAGTATGAAGATATATTAAATTTGTGTAATACACCATATATTGCAATTTCTGTTATGTAACATTTTTGTGATGCTATTTAAAGATAACATGTATCATTAATATTATGTATATATTTGTATGAAGGAGAGTAAAAAAATAAAATAAAAAAGGAAGCCAAAATGATATCTTCAGTAGACAGTTTAGTGGTTTGATAAGTTAGGGATACTTAGTACTTGTAATAATTTAACTCCAGATAGCTAGTAGGTTCCCAAAATGTTATACACGAGGCTATGCATTTACAAAATATTACATTTAAACATCAATAATAAATCGCACCTGATTCTAATGACGCAAGTGCATCTAACAAGTAAAATGAACCCATATTCATGATATTGGGAGATCGTGCATATTGCATTGGCTGTTTCGACATGATATACAACGGTTAATAATAGGAAAATAGGAATTTAGTGTATGAAAATACAGCTTCTTATTTACGATCAAAAAAATAATTAGAAGATGGGAGGTGTGCACTGTTAAAGGAATAAAAAAACAATGTTGTCGGTTGCAGTGACCGAACTGTCACGGTGTAAAAAAAGGTTTTTGAACTCTTATTTAAACAAATTATAAAGGAGTTCTTTCTAAGAACAACAGTGAGGTTCTAAATACCCAGCTCTGATTCTATTCTAATTCTATTCATCTCTTTACTCTTTCTACACAACCTTTACGGTTTCTAGACCACCTTTAAAAGGTACAGCATTTAAAGGGTTGTGGAGACAGTTCAATCTTGAAAATCTTCATTCTTATGTTCAGTATTTTAAATGATGGTGTTTTGACGTCTTTTTGATGTCCAAGTACGAGAACATGTGATATGTTAGTGATACACACTTAATTTCCAAACAAACTAATACACACTTTTAAACAGCGTTTACCATAATTGTTATTTATTTCTATGGTTTCATTTAGCTCGAAATAGTCGTATTTTCCCTTTCAATCCAACTCATCGACATAGCCTATACATTGCATGGTTACTATATCGAGGGTTGAGCGCCAGAAGGCCGTAACTCAAGAAAATGTTATTTTGAGATAATCGACTTTCAAATATTTGGGACTCATTACAATACACTGTAGCACCCAACTTATAACTCTAATTTTAGTCAAATTCAAAGTGTTTATGAGTTATATCTTTATGGTTCTGAAAATCTAGGTTATATGGATTATTTTTGAACCAAATTATCAATTTGCCCAAAAGTTGAGTTACGGCCATCTGGCGCTCAACCCTCGATATGAGGTGATCTGCATCAGTGATGGTGAGTCTAGAAATCCATGTCTTGTGCAAATATGTCAATAATGAAACTAATTACTTACCAAAAAAAGAAGGATTAAACTGTTTGTCAATTTGACAACCGCCATTTGTCGACGCCTTGCTCAGAAATTATTATGATCTGTATGTCGCATCAGTGTTCTCACTTTCCGTTCACTAACCCATGGCCATCCTTTAATTGCGAAATTCCACGAGATACCTTGATTGAATAAGAAAATTATGATGAAATGTTGTTACCCATCTCTGAAAATCAAATCAACCTGTAGCTAAACATCTCCATCAAGACTTAACGAGGGTTATACGCGTTATCCACCAAATTCTGAATTATTAGTGCAGTAATCAAACATGCCCCCGTATTATTAGCTGACTGGATTGGAATAATCAAAAATCAATCCAGATATTTGCGTGATTTCATTTAGCTATCCCTACTCCAATCGATATCAATTTCTCTCTGCTTGCTACTGTCGCTCTGTTGCTCATTGTTGGTTGCTTGCTGTGTAATCAATACTCAGTTTGATTTCTTACTAAAAATGCTTCTGTAAAATCGGCCAAGGTTATAATAGCCTATACCCACCTTGATTCCTGAAATGGTCGATATGCTCACGTTTCTTGAAAGAAAAAACTAAGCTAGTCCAACGTCTCTATGTAAGAAGAAAATGGGCCAATTCCGACTTTCATTGAACATGAAACTCGGCCCACAATATCATGTATTCGATGTTATTTAGCAGCCAAAATTAACACAATTAGAAGAATGAGCACTGTGTGCTTCTACCAATTCGTCACGTTTTGCGGTTTTTTAGATATGATGAACCAGTCTAAGGCGAGGCTATCTCAAATTAGTGAAAAAGTCTTATTCTACCTTCGTCATCGAGCAACAGGTTGACATTAAGATTGCCGCGACCAATAGAAATCCCGTTACACTGGTATATTGTGCTCTCTGTATTGCAAGCCCGCCAATCAGGAAGCTGTATTGTTTCGGCATTTATGTATGGTGATAACAAAAATGAACGTTGATATCAAATATAAAATTTTAATGATGAATGTATTTTGATGAAAGTACATTAACGTGATCAAAAGGTTGTCAGACAGACTACTAATAGAAAAAGTATTTTGTTTGATATGAATTTCTGGTATTCAATTAAGACAAAGACAGTGCTAATAAAATATCCACGGTGCTACTGCTATCTACTGCTGATAGCAGCGGCGATGGCTATTCCAATTAATATCCACACACCCCACATGGAAGGACATGACCATATTATAATGATTATTATTGTGAAGAGTAATAATTGTATAATTGTATAACTTTATACTTATTGATGTGCTTATTCATGTACCCAGGTGTGTATATTGTATGTTGTTATTTTTCTATTATTGTAACCTTATTGTGATTTGTATATATATGGGTTTTTTTGAGCGGAATAAAAATATTAAAAAAATAAAAAATGATTATTACTGGTAACCATTAGGTAACCTCATTCTGAATTCACACCCCCTGTGTGGACGATTAAAGTGATATTTCTTCCAGGGGGCGTGTGGATTTTAACTGGAATAGCTATTGGGATGCTTGCAATAATAACAATCATATTTTTATTTGATGCTGATATTACAACAAGGAGCTTTAAATAAAACCTTGTTAACACAAATCTGTTAACACTTTCCACGCGGCTATTGGTTTTACCATATTATACAAAACAGATATTTCAGAAACTTTTCCAAACTTTCAAGATCTAGCCAAAGAATTACTAAATCTAAACTAGGCATGTTTATACTTATTTGTATGCACTCCACTTGGTGATTCAAATAATGGGAATGAAATTTAAAAATGTTGTGAAATTTTGGAATGTCGTCTGCAGTCGCCTGCCGCGTGGAAAGTGTAAACACGAAATTCCTCATAACACAAGTGATTTTTAAGTAAGTGTTAACACAAATTCCTGTTATTGTCGGCAAAGTGATTTTTTTATGAACACTAACAATAGAGCAATTTATTTTATAATAATAGTATATCATTATGTACTACTGAAAGTACAGTTATAGGGAATTTCACAATGCTACCCTCGTCACTGCTGCTAAGAAGAGGGAACCGTATTATCTTTCTAACAGCAGATAGCGCCCAAGTTAAGCATGCACTTTCCTGTTTTCAGCAGTAGGAAGGTTTCGAGAGGTTAAAGGTCCCGTTTTTTAGCAGAACGAAAAGGAACATCAAAGGAACGTATTCCATCTACTCGTGGAACCCTGGGGGGGGGGGGGGGGGGGGGGGGGGGGGGGTGGGGGGCACTCTTTTTTATGTTTGGCGTTGCGATTTTCGCCTCAAAGTGAACCGCTATAAAGGGGTATTCAAGGCGGAAATCCCGGGGAGTGGGGGGGGGGGGATATATCCCCCCACTTTTTGACCTGGGGGGGATGGTCAATGAATCATCCCCCCCCCCCGATTTTCACATCTACCAAAAAAAAAAGGAAAAAAGGGGGTAAAAAGGAAAAAAGAAAAAAAAGGGGAAAAAGGAGGAAAAAGAGAAAGAAAGGCGGGCAGGGAGGCATGCGAGGGACATAAGCACGTTTGGAGTTTATTGTACGTTGGTCAGGATACATACGTGTACGTACACTCTTAGAAAAAATGGTTCGTTTAAGAACCCTTTTTTGTCCCGGGGAGCACCTTTTGGCCTAAAGGTTCTAAAAAGAACCTTAGAATGGTTCTTTGAAGAACTTTCAAATTTAAATAAGACCTAAAGGTATATTTACTTTTTTGTTTTTATGTAATATGCAAATTCAAGAGAAATGTAAACAAATTTAATCTTTTCAACTGTTAAAAATCATATCTTCTTGGCTAAAAACATTTTTTACCGTTTACCAAGAACCATTGAGGGTTCTCCATAATTTTTTCCAAAAGTTCTTGAAGCTTGAGGAACCATTTTCTTGGCTAAAGAACCCTTTAGAACCTTTTTTGGTTCTAAAAGGAACCCTATAGAAATTTCAGAATCCCCCTGTTCGAGCTTTTTAACCATCTATACTAAATCAAGAATATATCAGTATAAAAAAATGCTCAACTTCTTTCATGCATTGATAAAAAACAAAATATTTATTGAAATGAAGCATGGCTTTTCAATACAATATTGGTCGAAAGTATACACCAGATCACATCAAATGAGTTTGAAAATTGATTTTTTTTCTACTTCTGAGGGGGGGGGGGGGGGGGGGGGGGGGGGTTCATCCCCCCTAAGAATCCCCCTGTTCGAACTTTTAAACCATATACTAAAATCAAGAATATATCAGTATAAAAAAATGCTCAACTTCTTTCGTGCATTGATAAAAAACAAAATATTTATTGAAAATGAAGCGATGGCTTTTCAATATACCAAATTGGTCAAAAGTATACACCAGATCGCACCAAATGAGTTTGAACATTGAATTTTTTCTACTTCTGGGGGCACATCCCCCCTCAGACACCCCCCTGTCCGAGCATAGCTCGGAATGCGGTGCTGGGCACCGCATAGATGGTTCCAGCTCAATTTCATCCCCAGACCTAACAAGAAATTTCCGCCCCTGGGTATAGTGCGGTAACCGATGACTGGAGTATACACCAATCGTTCCCCTAATGAACAGGGGCATGTGAAATGATTAACATACAACGCAAAGAGCTTGTGAGCCTTAGACTGCTGTAAACGCTGAATTTTACTCAACATTGCCAAAATGGTAATGCACGGAGGGCTAGGGGGGGGGGGGGCACTTGTGGACATGAGGTCACGGGGATGTGCCGCTAAATAGGGTCCCATTTTTCACCTATCTAGTAAATGAATGACCTCTTTTCATAACCATTTTTGGTAAATGTATGGGTCTAAAATTCATAGATTTGCTGTTTTTCACAGAATGATTGTAGCAAAATCTGTCAAATTTGTAGGAAAAATTATGGAAATTGGTAAATGTTTGGGCCAATCTTCAATTTGCTGGCGGTAACATCCCTACCAAAAATAGTATCTGAGTGACCACCCCCCCCCCCCCCCCCCCCCCCCCCCCCCCTCCACGCCCGCCCGGTGGAAATGGCGTAAAAAACGGGTTAGCAAAACCAAGGTCACAAGTAAAGTGGCAGATGCGATGCGAAAGTATCCCTAAAGCTGCTGACCAAGAAGAGGACTGATGAAGAGGCGTAAAAAGGATGGGTCAAAAGGTATATTATGCGATCTTTCATAGATATCTTTATGCGTCGTCTATGCCAGGGTCTATGCGATTTTTTCCAGGGCGCGCCCTCAATCCTCGAAAAGGGGCGCAGATTTTCTTGCAGATTTACATTTCTGATCATAAATCGTACATACATTCCAAGTTACAGGGCGATACGATTCTTAATTATACTTCAAAATCATGGTTTTAGAGTGAAAATAAACAGGCTGGTTTTAACGGTTTAACCCGACAGTTTATTTTTTTACTCTAAATTCACTCTAAAACCATGATTTTGAGGTAATTAGGAATCGAATCCCTCTGTAACTTCGGAATATATTTATGATTTATAATCAGAAATGTAAATCTGCAAGAAAATCGGCTTCCATTTTTCCCCTCGATAATTGATGAGGGTGTCCCCTGGAAAAGATCACATAATATACATGTACATGTACCTCTAGTATACTATAGCGCTGCATATTATATTGTCAGAAACGTGGAGCGGACGACTTGTGAATGGGCGAAATGGGAAATTCCCGCTTGAAGCTAGATTGTACATGCACATATACATTATACGCGCGCGTACAGCGACAAGGGTCATATCAGGGTCAACTAATGAAACAGGAGATGGGAGCACCACACCAAATATCTTTCTCATTGAAATACGTGTAAAAGTGCATATTTCAAGACACCTTTTCTACCCTCCGGTTACATTTATGGCATACTTGTCACCTATGACCATTTTCAGTAACATCTCAACTTTAATTTAAGCCTTGTTCCATGAGGGGTTATTAAGCTAAATTTTCCGCTACGGACCTGCACATAGCGCCCTCACTTTTTCACGTTTTCTGGCATGCCTGTTTACCATTTAGGCAGGTGCTTACGCCCTGGGCACTATTTAGGTCGATAAATTAAAAATATCGTATTTTATCATTGTAGGTGCAACGGGTAGGTCCCATTCGTTCATTTAAATACAAACATACCATCCCCGGAGAAACAAATTGCCCGAAAACCTCACATTTACAAGCCTAGTCTTCGTGCTTTTCCGGAACTATTATAGGATTACACGAATTGCGCATTGATTTGGTACAGTGCTCCCAGATCAGCTGTTGCACACTGAACTTCAACTCTCTTGTTTTTGGTGCCTGGGAAGCCACGAAGAAAGGACAGATTAAAGTGTTTGATAACAGCCCTTGCTGGTGTCCTGGTCTTAACATAGTATGGCCACGTTAACATTGCTCAGAATCGTGAAACAGCCATTCTTTGCTAAGACAAATATCGCCAAATTTGCTGCTGTTTACATCTCGAGAACCAACATGTCGACAGATAATTCTTTAGATTTGAGTGGTATATACCCACCCATAGTAACTCCATTTGATGCAGATGAAAACATCAGCTATGAACAGATGGAAAACAATCTGAAACGCTGGAGTGATGTTCCATTTAAAGGTACGGAAAGCTTAATAAAAAATATTAAATTCATACTCAATATGATCATGGACTTGGCTCTGTCTGAGTCTGACAGGTAGAGAGCTAGGATTCAGAGCTAAGTCTATTATTTAAGGTAGGACATAATGTACTCCTACTCCTACATGTATGTATAAAGTACAAATATAATGATAATAATGTCCAAGAAATAAGCTTTATTAGGCGTCAAGATCCGAAGAAAGGATCACAAACATATTATTTACATATCTCAAAAGAAGACATCATCATGATAAAACAAAATAATGGGAATAAACTCATGAAACTAGTACGGTACTAGTAGTTGATTCGCAGACATTGGCAGATTTACCATTTCAGTCAGAGGTAACAGAAGAAAAAGAGGGGTAGGCACTCAAATGTTAATCATAATATGCAAGGTTGAATACCTTGTCATCATCAGTGCCTGTACTATTGTGATCAATCACCATGTATAGATAGGGTGAACTACTGTATTCTTACACCTAGTGACCGGGAACTTGCGGCAAATTATCTGCATTGACTTTGCCTGCTAACAGGTGGTTGTTGTGATTTGTAAAGCTACATGAACAGCCCTATTCACTAAACAATGAATAGCATTTGATTTAATGGAGCGCAAATAATATCATCTATAAAAGTACTGCTGTTTCATCAATGGTCAAAATGGGTTCCTCTAGCTCTAACGCCCAATGGAAAAGGTCCAAAATTGAAACCGATACGCCAGAGTTTATGAATCTACTATAGTATAGTATGATTATTTTCTTTCTGAACTTATCAACAACAAAAACTCATTATGAATGAGTCTCATGACATATTTTGTTTTGGTTATAATCATTTGCTCCTGAAGAAGTAGGAGGAATCCTGATGAAAGCTTGGCAGTTTTAAGCTTGTCCGGTGGCTAACCTGTTTAATAAATCTTTACATGTAATGTTTTCAAGTTTTATAAAGTAAAATAAGTAAAATAATATATAGACTCGGACAAACCAGTGGCGTATCTGGGATTTTTTAAGGGGGGGGGGGGGGGGGGGGGGGCAAGATATTCGAAAAATTTGTAAAAGGTTGCCCCCACATTTTTTTGCAGTCAGCTCAGAAAATTTGAGAGCAGGGGGGAGGGGGGGAATGTTTTACACGAAACGGGCTCAAAAATGGTCCATGTACAAATGTAAGTTGTCATTATGCCTATACACACTACATCCGGAAAATGGGCGGGGGCACAAGAGGGCTTTGGGTTTTATTAAGGTTTTTTTAAGGAATTTTTTCTGTCAGGGGTGGGGGGGGGGGGGGGGGGGGTGGGTGGGGGGGGGGGTGGGAACTGCCCCCTGCCTCTCCCCTTTGCTACGCCACTGGGAAAACTGGCATGAATTAAATTACTTTGAAATATGGTCTTGAACCAGGTCGACCTCTTTATTACTATTGCAACAAAGAATTTTGCACTAGACCACAGTTGGAGTGTTTAATCATTTCAGATTTCATTTTCACTTACTCGGCTTGTATCCTTTGCTTAAATCATGCTTAGGGGAGATGCGGGAGAGTTGAGCCACCGGGAGAGTTGAACCACCCCCTATAACTCGAAAAGTAGTAACTTACTAAAATTTATATTGGCATATATATTGTTATATAGCATCAATACGACATTCTTAGTGTTAAACTCTACTGTCATGTGTGCTCAGTATCAAAGATACCTAAACAAAATCTTTTTTTTTTCACTTTTGAGTGAAAAATAGAAAAATAAATGTTTTGTCTTTTTTCCCATAGCAAGACTTAGAATATAATAGCGGTAATTTGTTTATTGAAGGGGGTATATATGACCATTATTTTAGAGAACTATTGTAAACTACCAAAAGTTCTACACCAGACAGGATTGGGTTATTTACAAAATGGTCACCATGAGGAGAGATGAGCCATTGGTCATGGGGAGAGTTGAGCATAGGGAAAACATGTAGTAACATTTTGATTTTTGGACTAAAGATGAAAAATGTATAATAAATGAGAGAAAATGTTATTTTGTGCCATGATAATAACAATTGAGCACCATATTTACTTTAAGGATTAATAAATCAAAAGTTGAAAAAATACGATTTTGTTTTTTTCACCAGCCATTGACTTATCATGCTGGCTCAACTCTCCTGTAATGGTGGCTCAACTCTCCCATACTGTAGGGAGAGTTGAGCCGCTTTACCAATTTTTTTCAAACCTTTTGTATAAATAAGCCTTAACTGCTATCCCAACTGTTATTGTTTCACAACGAAAACAACACTCTAAAGTTTATCTTACACTAATTTTTAACAGGTTTGTACTTTTCTTCCGCATATGGTGACACAAAATATAAAAAATGGCTCAACTCTCCCGCATCTCCCCTACAGGCCAACATAGCCAAATATTTACTACAAGCTATAAACACTTTCATTTCAGGATATGTTGTACAAGGTTCTAATGGAGAGTATACCTACCTATCTAAAGAAGAGAGAGTTGAGGTGGTGAAGAGAGTCAGACAGGCGATCCCAAAAGATAAACTTATCTTAGCTGGCTCAGGATGTGAATGTAAGTTAACGGATTTTGTTTTTGTGTTTGAAATTTTTCTATGTATGGTTTGATTAACCCTAACCACCCCCAGTGCCACAAATGTCCACGGTAAAGTCTGTCTGTGCGCACTGGCCCGCGTGGCACTTTTTCGATAAAAATACGGGCCCAGGATACATAGTTGGGCAAATATACTCGCACAAGTATGGTTGGCCCCCGTGGCGCACTGGTTGAGCGTCCGTCTCACAATCGAGAGGTCGTGGTTGGCCCCCACGAAAATCTTGTCGGTTCATTTACATTTTTTGCCCCCCCCCCCCCATATGAATATCCTAGCTACGCCACTGCTATCTAATGTTTTGCAGAAAGCACCACAATAGCACCATGAACATGACTGTCAACACTCACATTTCATGGAGCGTTGATTTGGTGGTGCGCCCCCATAGGCCACACTGTCTACTTTAACACTTTCCAATTTGTTTCAAAATTATTGATTTTCATTACCATATTTGAAATCACCATGAGAAATGCATTGAAATAAGTGCAAACATGCCTAGTATTTGATCAGTAATCCTTGAGATAGACCTTGAAAATTGGGAAAGGTTTCTGAAAACAATCTTTTTCTTTTCTATACCTACATTGTAGCTACTAGAGCCACCATAGAGATGGGCAGGTTAATGGCTGATGCTGGAGCAGATGCTCTATTAGTCGTTACACCATGCTTCTACAAGAGTGGTATGACAGCAGAGGCACTGTTTCAACATTATACAAAGGTCAGTAAGCTTATTAAATATTGATTTCAATGCAATATTTGTTACATTTTTGTCCATAATTCTTAGCGAAGCACAGTTAAAATGGTAAATATCTCTCAGATTTGGCTGAAATATATTTCTAACATTAATCTATGAGTATAATTAACACATTGCAAATAAAAAATAATCAAATCCAAAATCGTTTTGGAATTATTGCTTGTCAGTAAAGTCATGTCATATGTGTGTTCTATAGACGTTATTCTTAATTGACCCCCTTTTGACAAAACCCCCCCCCCCCCCCCACCGAAAAATCAAAATTTACCCCCTGGTATAAAGTTCCATTTTTGACAAAATCCACCCCCCGAAGAAGAAAAATCCCTGGTTAGGCGTAAAAAACAACCAGTTTGTTTCTGGTAGGCTGCGCGCATTTCGCTTTGGAGACGTTAATTACGGCATTTCATTTTTTTATTCCCATTTTTGAAAAAATAAAATCGCAAAAGCGATTCAAATACAAATTACTGTAGACAAGTTTAACATTTTTCACAAACAATTGAATTTTACTGCTCTGGGAAGCCCAGTAACTATGATATGGGACACAGTATAGGATACTGACTGTGTGTATTTGTGTATTCAGGGTTCTCGGCCTATGGTAAATTGCGAAAATTGCCTTTGGAAAGTCATCCCAGCGCTCTTCCCCCCCCCCCCTCAAAAATAAAACAAAAAACAAAACAAAAAACCCATCTTGCATCTTGGTTTTCAGACCAACTTCCGGCAACAAACTTTTCTTTTTGCCTTACGGGCCTGGGTGCAGCATATTGAAAAGGGGGCGCTTTGCAAATCAAATTTATTTTTGCAGACCTTTTGCCTTCTAAAAATCTAAAATGGCATTTATCATTTCTAAATATTCATCCCCTTACAATGTAATTAGGTTTGAGTAATGAAAAGTCCTAAAAGATAATTATGTATATTTTGCCCATTTAAATCTATAACATGATAACATGCTGTATGAAATAATTATTTTCCTTGGCAATAGTTGAAAAATCATGGGAAAATGTAACCCCACAAGTCCAATCATAAAAATGATATTTTTGCTATGAGTTTGCATTCTTTGTTTTTTAGGTTGCTGATAACAGTCCTGTGCCTGTCATATTGTATAGTGTGCCCAGTAACACCGGTGTAGACCTTCCAGCTGACACAGTCATTCGATTATCATCACACCCCAACATATGTGGTGTCAAAGACAGTGGAGGAGATGTAAGTAATCATGAAGGGGGGAGGTGGGATGAGATGGGGGAGGGGGATGGGGATGGGGATGGGGATGTTCCTGACAGCAGTCCGGTGCTTTTCATATATCGTAAGCCAATATCACTGGTGTAGATCTTCCAGTTGACTCAGTTATCTAATTATCCCATTCCAACATAGTATTTAAGACAGTGGAAGGGATGTAAATCTTGGAGTTGGTGTGGGGTGGATTGGGGTGATTGTGTTTCTGACAGCAGTCCTGTGCTTTTCATATATCGTAAGCCAATAACACTGGTGTAGATCTTCCAGTTGACTCAGTCATCTAATTATCCCATTCCAACATAGTATTTAAGACAGTGGAAGGGATGTAAATCTTGGAGTTGGTGTGGGGTGGATTGGGGTGACGGTGTTGCTATTATAGCAGTCCTGTGCTTTTCATATGTGACCCGTCACATCAAAATGGACAATGTCCATTGGACATGTTGGAGGCCAGAGTCAATTGTGAGTTATTGGTATGACTTGAAAGAGCACATTTTAAGCTATGAAATGATGCAATGTCACATATTGTAAGCCAAGTAACACTGATTTATAGTTCTTCCAGACGTCTCAGTCATCTAATTATTATTCCAGCCGACGTATCTTCACTGTTCTGTCAAAACCTTGTATCTCCATCCGCCCCGTCATCATGTATTTAGTAATACTTTCTATGTATAGCCTTTGGGCAGTCTGCTCTAAACATGCTCATGGGTTAGAACACATCTATCCCAACTTTGTAAGTGATTTCGCCCCTGAACATGTATAAAGCAACACTTCCTATTCATAACCATAATGCAGTTTTACTTTATCACATGCTGAAGGGCTGGTGCACGGTTTTGACAGAACAGCGATAAAATGTGTTTGAGTGGATGTAACCGGGAGGGGTTGAGTGGATGAATGGATGAGTTGTCATTGTCCATGAGTCATTCTAATTTTGAAATTTTCATTGGTAGGGAAAATCTATAACTGACCCATTGAAATGGCAAATTTCGTGGAAAATTGGACCCAAGGGCCCGGCCCCAAACTCAACATAAAAACCGGTAACCATGATCGTTCTTCATTTTTTCAAAGCTCCCCCCCCCCCTTGCAAGGGTTTGTGGATCATCAATTTGACTCCCCCTCCCTTCCTTTGCAAAATCGAGGACAAATACCTCCTATTTGGTTTTCAATTATTAGAATTTCAATTCAGGCCCATAACCAGGATTTTTTCTGGGTGTGGCAGACTTTATGAAAATGTGGACCTTTGGAGGGGATGAGCAAATTTGGCAAAGTTGACCAAAAGGGGGAGGGGGGTGTGTGAAATTTTAGAAACACATAAACTAGATCAAACATGTTGCTCCCAAAATTACCAGGTGATTATGGTCCTGTGTTATATCCGGTGTACCCACATTTTTGGATTTGGGTTGTTACCATGTTCGATCTTTGATTCCAAACAATGAACAATTTCGTGGGATTTTGTAATACCCTCTTTTCCTATTTTTCACGGAGACTGATTCATAAAATACCCGCTATTTTCATGATTTCGGGGTCTGTGCCGAGTCGTGCCGACACTAAAAAATATAAGATATTTAGAACGATCATGGTTACCAACTTTTGGGTTGAGTTGGGGCCAGGCCCAAGAGTATACCTAAATAAGAAAATGATTGGCAAATGTTTAACACAGATGGGCTAAGATTTGATTCAAGTTCATATTTTGATTTAATATGTGAATACTATTTTGCTTTGGAAATATGGTTTTGAGTTTTGTTGACCATATTTGATACTTATAAGCTATTTTATCATTAGAGCCTCGTTATGCTCACCTTTGCATGAACTATTTTACCGCAAGACTGTTAGATTTTATTTTTATTTATTTATTTATTTATTTAGACAAACAATTTGGAATAGTGGCATCAGTCTTCTCGACCGATGCATCCTGAAACATATTACACAATATGTTTAGATATGTAAAACATAAAGGTAGAACAGTATAGTATAGGGAGCAATCTTGTTTACCATGCAAGTCTAATTATTGTCAAAACCATTAGTAGCGAGAGGTTATATATGCAGCCAAATAAAACCATATGATCTTTATCATTAGAATAAATAATTGAGTTGCTTCTTGAGTTACTATGGCGATTAACAATGGGGTGATTTGGAAGTCTGATCACCAGGCAAATTGCTTAGTAACAGACAAATAATTTTAATTAAATATATTGTGCATATGAGCTGTACTACAGCACTCGATAAATAAAAGAATAGCCCTTGTAGTTCTTGGAAAAAGGGTGGGTTTATGGTTATTATAGTTTGATCAGTCCCAAATTGGGGAGCCTCATTACAGCAGCGAATTAATACAGAAGGCCCGGGGGGGGGGGGGGGGGGGGGTACTCACATATATTGGCCATACGGGTATGTGCGGCTGGCAAGGACCCCTTTTCACGCCTTTCGGCTGCTCCTTATGACCCCTTTTCATCCACTGGCAGTTCCATAAGACCCCTTTTCATCCATTGGCAGTTCCCTTAGACCCCAAATTCAACCAAAAATTATAAAATGTGTGAAAATCTTATGAATTTGAGTTATGTAGCCTCAAATTTGGCCTAAATTCAGTTCACAAGGCAACATTTTGCCTAAAATTCAGTTTATAAGACACAATTTTGTATAAGAATTCAGTTCTCTAAGACCCCAATTTCGGCGACCGTTCAGTTCGGTAAGCCCCTGTTTTGGTGCCCGTTCAGTTCGGTAAGCCCTGTTTTCAGACTGCCCCTACCCTCTTCACTATTCGAGTACCCTCCCCGGGACAGAAGGGCGTAGGCGCACATGAACGCAACAATGTGTTACACATGCACGCTTGCATGCTTGGATTACTTTTGCTCGTAGAGAGATAACAACCGAATATTTCTTGCCAATTTGGAGCTGATCAGTGGGGGTGATTTTCAATCATCAAATTTAAATTGTAATAAACTGGTAATCATAGTTTAGTGTCCAAAATATAACACAACTAGAATTACTGTACCCTAAAATATTGTTCTGGGGAAATATAAGAAAAAGAAGCCTGTTTCGCCAGCCTGACTGCCTTGGAATTAGCAGGTTTGACATTTGCACTGTGTCCATTGTAGTGCACAGCTCCTGACATTGATGAAACAGTCAAATTCCACATAGAAGCATGTCATCCCTGTCGCACACATACCATATTGTGACCATTAAAATTATATTTTAATTTTAATTTTATATAGCTCCTCTCTTCCAATTTCAAGGCTATTCTGCATTAAATGTTTAAAAATATTGAATTTAACATTTTTATCACCATTTTATGATACTCATATTTGGTATAATTGAAACTACGATGTGTAACATGATGTACTTTTTTCTTGAAAAGGTTGCCAAAATTGGTTTAATGGTCCATGAAACAAAGGAGAATAATTTCCAGGTGTTGGCAGGTTCCGCTGGATTCCTTATGCAGGCCTATTGTGTTGGTATGTATTTATTTCTTCTGTATTTTGACCGAAATATAGGAAATTTGTATAATTATATGCAAGTGATAGGCCAAATAACAAAAATAATGTGTTTCGCGTCTTTTTCATTGAAATATAGTTGAACATGATGGACGCACTCACACACAACAAAGACAGGTATGATTTAACATTTTAAAAAATGAACTTGTTTTCGAATTTTGAATGCATTTTTGAAAATAACAAATAACGAAAATATTGGAACGGCGTCAAAAATCAGTGCGGGCGGGGACGTGAAACATACTTTTTGTTTGTTACTTGGCCTAAGGAATTTACATAATTTCCAAAACGTTGCATAACATTATACAGAATAATTCAATTATTTATCTTGATCAAGGTAATTTACAAATGGAACCAACCAGTGTGTGTGTGTGGGGGGGGGGGGGGGGGGGGAGGTGGGGGCAAGGGGATCCCCCCACCACCCACCACCCACCACCCACAACATTGACTGTCGTGTCGGTTGAGATTGGCACTGTCGGTTCATTTGACAAGAGGAATCATGGAATCAACACATTTATTTAATCAGAACAATCTTGTCGGTTCACTTTCATTTCTTGCCCCCCCCCCAATATGAAAAACTTAGCTACGCCACTGGAACTAGCTCTAATAAAACAAACCTTTATACAGTAGAATGGGGATACTTTGACGGTTTGACCTATGATGGGTAACTTTGGCCCACCAAAAATAAAGGGCCGTATTCTCGTACTAAACACAGTTTTAACTTAAAATCGTGTCTAACTAAACGCGTGTTTAACTAAAACGCGCGTTTATCTTTTAAACAACGTGTTTAACTAAACACGGTTTTAAACTCGGCGAATCTCGTTCCCAGGGTCGTTGTGCGTTACTGTATAGTATGTATACAGGTATTTATTGTTGTTGTGGCCCTGATAGGTTACAATAGATATCGACTGAATACCTCAAACGCACGTGTATTTTTAATACTACACAATATGCTCGGCAGCTTACAGCGGGCACGGTTGAGTAATCATTCAAGGCATACAGTTCGTGTATTTGTTTAGTTAAACGCGCCTTAAACTACCCCCATACCCATGTTTAAAGTTAGACACTTTTCAGTGAGTTAGAAGCGTGTTTAAGTAAAACAAATGTACGAGAATCGCGTTTAGTTAAACGCTGTGTCTAAAGTCAAAGTTAGACGCGTGTTTAGCTTAAAACCGTGTTTAACTACGTACGAGAATACGGGCCCATGAGTTTATTAATCAAATTTTGAGAAAACTAGTCTAGTTTACCAACAAAAATGATCTAACATGCAATAAATAAAGATAAAAATGTAAGAAAATGGGTCAACATATCCCCATTATACAGTAACATCATGTTTGCCATGCAACAGGAATTTATACTGAAGCCCATATCATTGATAAAAAACTTTAATATGCTCAAATGGGTGTCGTAACTGTGATTTGGGCAATACTTCGACAGTTCTGACCGCAAGTGTTGAGGAAAACCATGACACTTCCATTCCATTAATTGTGTGGATGTTTTTTCCTCCTTGATTTGGTCCACCATTTAAAAAAATGGCTGCCATATAGAGGGACATGGGGACCCAGTCTAAGCTGTACCCTAGATCTAACTGTTTTGACAATTGTTTTTTGTCTTAGGTGCTGTTGGTGGTGTGTGTGCCTTAGCCAATGTCTTGGGCAACGAGACTTGTGAGCTGCATTCTTTGTATCATGCAGGAAAATATGAGGAGGCCAAAGCCTTACAACACAGGCTTATAGCACCCAATGCTGCTGTAAGTTTTTTATCGTTAATTAAGGAAAAAAACCTTGTTCTACAGGCCCGACTAACCTACTGTTTCATCCCAAATGTTCATATTTATTTTACAAATGTTTTTGAATTTTTTTGAAAATGTTTGAAAAATTCACTAAAATGTTCATGAAATATTTGTAAAATTCACCAAAATGTTCATGAAATATTTGAAAGTTCACCAGAATGTTCATGAAATATTTGAAAATTCACCAAAATGTTCATGAAATATTTGAAAACTGACCCAAGACAAAATACCTAACTGACCGACCCTACCTGAGAGGTTCATTTGCCTGTAGAACATTGTTTTTTTATTCGTTGCCTAAAGTTGGCCGCTGTAAACCAAATGGATGGAATTCAATTTACTCATCATGCGCATGCTGTAGGAATTGATTTTTAAGGTGGTTTCATAGCCTAAAGTTGGTAGCTGTATTCCTATGGACGTAATTTGATTCACTCATCATGCATATATGCTGTATGAATTTGGAATACATTTTCTAAGATGGTTTCATCCATTTAGGATGTGGTCATCAGCAAAGATCAGCAATCAGCTGATGTGTGCACAAGTTTGGTTGGATTACATCCAAATGATTCAAATGTAAGAGGTGAAGAAGAAGACTATTACTGTGCATTCTCTGATCATTACTATATAGTAGTGCCGTCGTCGACAATCATGTCGACACAAGGCATATCCCGACATGTCGCCATCATTTCCCCATATCGACATAATCAAACACAACAAAACAGGTTAAGAAACTTCAAAATGGACTCAAAAAGTGAAGAAAACAAGAGACAAATTTTCACAAAAACGCTGTAAAAACTTTTTTTTTTAAATAAGAAAGAAATTGCAGTGTCCCCATAATCACAACGTAATCAGGCTAGTCTTATTCCCAGTCATTTTTGTTGGCTCCTTTTCGTAACACTCGGTGGCATGGGAACAAGACTAGCATCAAAAATGACATCATGATGACAATCTCTTACTCTTAGAATATGCGCAGATCGCGGCCATGCATAATTTTAAACCGACGATTTGAGTTCTGCGCAAACGTGTAAAGCAATGGGCTTTCAACTAGACGAAAACAAAATAAAAGCTGCCGATACTTGGGGATTTATCATATTTGTTTAGTTTATTTGAAGATGAAACTCAATCTTTGTAGGTTTGGCTTTGATGGTACGAATGGAAGAACTCAAGAAATGTTTGAATTGCACTTTTTGAAAGGTAGATGATCGGGTTGAACAACAAAACAAGTCACTATATAATGTGTTTGATAGGAAAGTTGCGAGTCCTTGCCGACTTTTGCGGGTGTTTGACCCGAGGACCCCTTTTATTTCGGAAGTTTGCTCAATAATTTAGTAAATCCATGGCTCAGCATATTGTTGAATTGACTCATCATGAGTTGTGCAGCACGACTGAAATAAGTGTGGGTTTCGTCGACACATCTGTCGACGTCATGAAAAATTTATTTTGACATGTCGCCAAAAAAAACCTCTTCAGTTTGAGATATTGTTGGCGAAGTTCGTTTAACAAATTAAGAACAATACTCCAAAAAGAAAATAAGAGATAAATCAGATTAAAAATAAGACTGCTAGCATAAATTGCGTAAACCATGTCATTTACTAGTTTGTACAAAGGGATTTTACACATTCAAAGTAAATGACATGGTGTACGCTGGGGGTTTACGTTTCAAAATGTTGCATTAATAAACATTGTAAACATTAATTATCAAAAGCAATAGCAACGATTAATTCCTAGTATTTCAAATCATTGACGTAATGTGTATCCACACATTTGATGCATGAATATTTCTGTTCAATGTCCAATGGTTGTTTCTTCTTCAGAAAGTCTTAGTAGAAGATCATGTAGAAAAGCTGTAGAAGTAAAACACCAGTCATGTTAATAGTGACCTTATTTGAAAACAACTTAAACGTCTGAAGGTTCAGAAGATATTTTTTGCAAATAATACCTTAGGCTTAAAATTAAAATTGAGTTGCGCACCGCTCCATACAAATTTTCATTAATGATTCATTATTGTTATAAACCAAATTCAGTCACTTTCCTTACAAAATAGACTGCAAATGACATCAGAATGCATCTGTTATAATTTAGTCGCCCGGACACCACGCCGAAAGATGCTTTGCTCGTTACGCTTTCCAGGATGGCAATCATACAAATGTTCAATAATGTTTTAATATTATTAGATAAATTCAATTAAAAATAACTGTCATTTTCCTTACAAAAATAACCAGAAATGGCCTCTGAATGCATCCAAAATTCAAAATTTTCCAGGGACCTATGACCCCACACCTTATGACGCTCCGCCCGCCCCACTTTCCAGTCTAGCAATCATAATCATAATACAACTTTTCATTCATTAATGATTCATTATTATTATTGATAAAATTCTGCTGAACAAATATTGCCATTTTCCTTACGAAATAGACTGAAAATGGCCTCGGAATGCATCTTAAATACAAAGTTTTCATGTCATGACATGTTTTATCTAAAACCGGGCAAAAAAAACCAGCCGTTCAATAACCACATTACCAACAGTCTCATCTCAACTGACAGTATTAATCACAACAGACGGCGCCATTCTCAACAGTGCCATTCTCAACCGACAGTTCTAAGTCTCAACCGACACGAGTATAATATTTGGGGCCACTGGCACCGACGGTTGTGATTGGTAAGTCAGTTGAGATTGGTACTGTCGGTTATTGAATGCCTGTTTTCAAAATACGCAAGGAAGTAGCCCCTCAGCACTTTCAAATTTCTAAATTTTCCAGGGCCCTTAAGTGTGCCCAGGACCCCATGTTGCAAGACGCTACACTTTCCTGATCGTCATATTTTCAGCACCCTGGGGTGGGGGGGGGGGGGGGGGGGATTTACAATCCTGGATTCGTTCCTGGAGGGGTGAACTGCCCAGGACATGATTTTAATCCCACCTAAAATTACGGAATAGAGCTATACTACTATTATGATCAACACACAATATATTACGAATAGAGCTGTGATGCCCATGATAGTCTACCAAACCAAACGGACATCGAATTGTTGGCTGGCTGGCCATCATCACCCGTAAGACATCAAACACTGATATAAGACTTCTAATGCTGAGCATATCTGAAAAACAGTTTATTTTCTATTTTTTCCAGTTTAGAACAATAGAGGGATCACTTCAAATATTGTTGAATATAATAGTGCAACAGACATTTATGACCGGTATACCGTATATACCCCAATAGGACATCATATTGTTTGGATTCATCATCTGTTAGGAAATCAAACACTGGCTATAGGTAAATTAATAATTGAACGAACACAACTAAGCAGCGTATCGCGTACATTGCGTGAAGCGCGCACAACCATTCGCGTGATAATTCCGGGCGTGTTTATCTTTGTACTGCGTTCGTGATGTTCGTTCAATTATTAATTTACCTATAGTGATATGAGACCTCTATTGCTGATCATATTTGAGAGACATCTTTTTCAGGTAGAACAATAGAGGGCTCACTTCAGATATTGTTGAATATCAAACGACGATGGTCACACGATTTCATCTTTCCAATATGAATATGGCAACGGGAGTGCGCCATTTTGAAATATTTTTAACAGTAGCATTTACAATGGAGTTGGTTTATAGCCTACTCCAACGGTTTTGGATTGGAAAAAAAAATCTTCTAATTATGATGAATTTGTCAAAATGATAAGATTAACATTCGCGATTACGTGTTATTCCAATACAAATTCAAAATTTAGGATTCGCATGACCATCGTCGTCTGTTGAATATATAGTGCAACAGACATTTATGACCGGTATAGGTGATTACGGAGTGACGTCACATGCCGTTGACCACAAACTACGAGAATTCAAACAAATTCAGATTGCACCATCACCAAAACGGCCAAAATTTAACCCTTTTTGTACTCCCGTGAAATATTACCATCGAACAGAATATTTGACAAAGTGATTCCTCTATATACTCATGTTATCATATTTACACATAATGCAAGTTTTCACATGTTTTTTACAAGTCAAAGTCTGAAAATCGAGTGAAACATTTTACGAATTTCGGAAATATTGCTCATGTAAACAACGGTCGCTTACACAGCTACACATGGTCACTAGGAACGTTCTTCTGTATGGTCGAGTAGAGCGTAGACTTGATTTTGATGCTTTGTAGTCAACGGCAAATTGAAGGTCCGTAACCACCTATATATAAACCAAGAGGACATCACATTGTTAGGATTCATCATCCGTTTGGAAATCAAACACTGGCTTGTGATATGAGACCTATCAAACACTGGCTTGTGATATGAGACCTCTATTGCTGAGCATATTTGAAAGACATCTTTTTCAGGTAGAACAATAGAGGGCTCACTTCAGATATTGTTGACTATACATGTAGGAAGTGGTAGGGGAAATGTTTGACAAAATGTCTTGCTGAGTTAGATCCTTTATACTGGTTTATTACTTGCACAACATATGTATTTCTATTTGTTATTGGATGCTTAATGACCTGCCCATCCCTTACAGAGCAGGCAATATCCCCTGTAAGAAAAAATACCTATGGTTTGGCGTGCTTAAAACATAAGTATTTCTGTATTATGTGAACATGCAGGGGATAGCAAATTTAATCAAAAGGCCTAAATAGAAAAGGAATGATATTTAAAACACAAGTTTACTATTTAACTTCTAGCCAGGTCTTCCTGATGTTTATATTTACAGTGTAATAACCTTATAAATATTGTAGATTTCAACCAACTCTTACATAAAGCGTGGACTCCCCTGTCGACCTGCTTGCCGGTTCGATGTTTTGATCTGACTAATTTGCATCTTTCCCGGAGATGCGGGCATTCCAAACTGAAGTATTTCTAATATTTCAAACTAGAAACACGGGTCGCCCCGACGTGACGTCACCCCATGTCACGCGCCAGCCCGTCACCTAAATTTCGCTTGGACACCTCGAAAGTCGTGTTTTTGTGGAGCTCCCGTTATACTGGATTTTTAGGATCTTGAGTTGAGAATTTGTCACGAGGCGTGCCTAATTCGTGTGGGTGATTTTCCTGGATTTTATACGCTTAAAATCGGATCGTTTTGGTTTCATTTCGGACCTTTAAGTACCAAAATTTATTTAAAAACTGAACGTAAAATTCTAAATTTTCCGAGGAGTCCGCCATTTTTCTTGTGACGTATACAATATGGCGGCTCTTTGTTTTTAGTAATAATATTTTTCCGCAAGTCCGGATACGCTTTGGATCTTTATTGAACTCGTACTGGAATCGCTGGGATTATTATTTGTGACGGACAATATCGTTTATGGATCTTGGTGATGTATCTTTATATAAATCGATGTAGTCTGTGTAATGTAGTTATTATATTAACGTGTATACCTATTTTATGTATCCTTACAGCTTAGACGTAAGCCCTCTGTGACATATAATAGTTGAGTCACGGATAATCCCCTCAGTGGTAGATAATTCCGTGTTATATATACGCGTTTGACCGAATTTGTATCTTTATTCACTACATCAATAGATTGATTATAATTCGTCTTACTACATTACTAAATCAGCCCAGCAGCTCGTACTTTTCGCCGCTTAGCGCTTGGTTTACTACCTATCTACGTTATACTTCTACAGCGTTCTGTGTAACATAATCTGATCATGTCGCACCAATGTACCGAGTGCCCTGTTCTCATTCCCGATTGGGACCTACATGTATTATGTCTTGCCCACCGATCGTGCTCACGAGCAGATCAATGTGCTTCCTTTTGTAAGGGTCTTACTGCTGTGCATTTCGATGCCCTGGAGAAGGGCTTTGCAAAAGGATTGCACACCCGCAGTATCAGTGTTGTAAATGTTGTAGGTAGAAAGTCCGTTGGTACGCCCGACGGCCTCCTTCTCACGGGGGAGGGAAGCTCTGTTGCCGGAGCTTCCGTGGCTGTTTCGGCTAACGATTAGGCTCGGCCTGATCGGCATGTAGAAACGGTCGGCGTGAGTGGTGGAAAGGCGGGACTGGTCCCCGTTGAGTACACTACTCCGTCAGGCGAGCTAGGCGAAAGCTCGGGGGTTATGTCGACCCCTGAGTTAGTACCTTTCACGCCGGGTGCCAGTAGCAGCGGTCCGAGAGAATCGGTGCCCGCAGCTACGGCGCTTTCTGCCAGTGAGAGTATGGGGTTCGTCCCTGCACTAGTAACTGGCTCACTGGCGGTGGGAGTTGCCCTAGCTACCTCGGGTAGTCTGGGTACACCTACCAGCCAGTCGGTGGTGACAACGATGGCGGGCGGCCCTGAGCCTTCCATTGTTTGTTCCGCTAGTAGAACTCTCCGAGATCTACCCCCGCCCCCCGGTTTTCCTGTCGGCTTACGATTAGCCACGGTTGATAACCAGGGAGGGATTAGTCATAATCGCCCTATTCAGGCAGGACTGAGTGCTCACTCGTCCACGCCGAATGGTGGTATTATGTCTAGTGGATTTGCCAGTCATTATCCTCCCGGTCACGGTGATCGAGGATTAGGACAAGCTTATCCCATGATGAGTACCATCCCAACCGCTTCGGTGGCTGCGGATTACCCTCATGCGTTCTACTCTAACGCCTCTATGCAGCAACAGGCTTTGTTGCAGCAAGGGGGGGAGTGAGTGGTTACGCCACAGCGGCAGGCGGTATGCCGAGTGCAGGGCCCTGGGCCCAGTACCAAGCATATCAACCTTGGGCGCAAGCACCAGCATGGCAAGGGTCGTACAACCCTTTGCTTACGCAGGCTGCTAGCCCTCCCGCTTATCCGTACGGTGTAGGAGGTTGGCATTATGGGCAGCCGCCGGGTATGGTTTACCCGTGGCAGTCTGGACAGCCAGCCGGTATGCAACTTGCCTCTCAGGCGCAGTGCGTACCGCCTCCTCAAATTCCGTCGGTAGTTGGTGCTGGGAATCCTACGGTGAACCCTGTTCGCCCGGATCTCGGCGGGAGTACCCCCTCTTCATCAGTACCAGTCCAAGTCCCTGTGCCGGTTGCCGGCGCGGTGGATATGGATTTGTGTTCGGATGATGCCCGTCCAGAGAGTGAGGATGAATCCGAGTCGGATTCGTCTGACTCTGCGGACGAGGGAAAGGGGTCGGGAGAGGATGATGAGTCGGATTCCGACGAGTCGGTGCCTCTTCCCCCGCTACCAGCTGAGGAGAGAGCTAATGGCTTTCCGTTAGACACGCACTCGATCCTGTCCCGCGTTGCGCGGGACTTGGGCATTGCCTACGAGTCGGGTCGTCCAGCGGTCACACCTAGTGTTTTTAGCGCTACGTGTCCATTACTCTCAGAATCAGTTGAGCCAGCGCTGACTCTTCCTGCAGACTTGGCGTCTGTCTGGGAGGCGGTGAAGTCTCCTCCGTCTAAGAAGGCCTACAAGAAGGGCTGTCTAGTGACGGATGATGATTTCAACACGTATCTCAATGGACCCAGAGATACAAAAACGCCTACCAGTTGAGGGAAAAGCTCATGATCACGGAACATACTCCCCGTATTGGGAGGAGTGTTTGAAGTCGGTTGACAGTCGCCTACGGGCGTCTATCAGACTTTCTGCATTCAGTCCCACCGTCGCGGAACACCTTACGAGGTTGACTGCTTCGGGATCAGGCTCGGCGTCGGAGATTACTCGTGAGGCGTATCTGTTGTCAGATCTCTCTCACATCTCTACGCCAATCGAACGCTCTCTCCCTCCTGAGCTCGACCTATGGGCAGCAGTTCGCTGACTCGCTCAACAAGGTCGAGCTCTCTACTCAGGGATTTCTTTTCGGAAACCGTTTCTGCGAGCTGGTGGAACAGCGAGCTAGAGAGGTTCTCGATGAGAAGTCACTGGTAGATACGGAGGCGGCGTTGAAGAGCCAGAAGAGGAGGAAGAAATCGAAGAAATCTGGTAAACGGAGATCTTCGACGAAACCTTCCACTTCAGGTTCTTCTGGTGCGGTACCTTCGGTAGCCTTACCCGCTGCCACCTCGACTCCTTTCGCTGGGAAGAGACGTCGTGGTGGCCGGGGGAAGTCTTCTGGTCCAGCAGCGTCTAAGGGCAGTAAACGCCCGAAGACCTCTGGTAAGAAGACATCTTCCTGAGGGCGCGGCGCCTGCCATCCACTCGTCCAGGGAGCTCTTAGCTCCTCTGCAGACGGTGGTGTCACCGGTGGACTCGTATCCACCGGTGGGCGGGCGCTTGCTTCAGTTCAGCGCGGAATGGATCACCATTTCGCCGTCCAACTGGCTACTGGAGACGGTAGAGCGGGGTTACAAGATCGAGTTTACTCTCACCCCGCCACCGCACTCGCGTCGCAGGCAAGTTTTTTTGCCAGCCGACAGAGTACTTCGATCACTCCTTTTGAACGAGGTAGCGTCCCTTGTGGACAAGAGGGCCATAGTCCCTGTCTTCCCCCCGTTTCACGGGGGTTTTTGGTCTACGTTTTTCCTAGCACCAAAGAAGACAGGCGACTGGAGACCAATTCTCAACCTGAAGCCGCTGAACCGGTTTATCAAACCTCAGCGCTCCAGGATGGAAACATTGGCCTCCGTCCTCCGCTGCCCGATCAAAGGCTGTTGGGCAGCGTCCTTGGACCTCAAGGATGCTTACCTTCACGTTCCGATTGCTCCCAAAGACCAGAAATGGTTGCGTTTCCAAGTACAAGACCAGGCGTACATGTTCACATGTCTGCCCTTCGGCCTCTCCACAGCGCCCAGGGTGTTTACCCGGGTAGTGAGAGAGGTGGGAGCATACTTGAGACGCCGGGGCGTCAACATTTGTCAGTACCTGGACGATTGGCTGGTGTATGCGAAGTCTCGAGAAGAGACAGCGCACCACATACAGCTAGTCATCCAGGTGATTACGCGACTGGGTTTTGTAGTGAACTACAAGAAATCCAATCTCGTTCCGACACAGTCTCCGATATACCTCGGGGCACGACTAGACCTGTCGAAGGGTCAGGTTATGCCTTCCCTGGCACGAGTACACAACATGGCTGCCTGCGCTCGCATCCTAGCGGAAGCGAGTGTGGCGCCGGCGGTAGCATGGCTCAAAGTATTGGGCCTCATGGCCAGCATGGTAGATCTGATCCCGCTTTGTCGGTTCCATATGAGGATAATTCAGATTCACCTGCTGGCGCACTACAAGCCAAGTGTTCACTCAGTGTCCAGGATGGTTCCTATCTCAGACCTGATCAAGGAGGAACTCCACTGGTGGTACCAACCTGCCAACCTGACAACGGGGATGGTTTTTCCATCTCCACCGACGAGTCGTGTCATCACGACAGACGCGTCTCTGTCGGGTTGGGGAGGCCATTGGCTAGACAACCGCGCCTTCGGCCGGTGGTCAAGCATAGAGGCTCAGGTACACATCAACCTGCTCGAACTTTGGGCAGTGGAGAAGACTCTCCTATGGTTCGAATCCGATCTACAGGGACACAATGTCCTTGTCCAGACGGACAACTCGACGGTGGTAGCTTACCTGAACAGGGAGGGCGGGACAAGATCTCCCACCCTCTGTTGCCACACCATGAGACTCATAATATGGTGTCGAGATCACCAGATCACTCTGCGGGCGATTCACATCGCGGGTGTCACGAACATCCTTGCAGACGATCTTTCCAGGGGACGAACGTCCGACCCCACGGAGATATCGTTAGCACCTCAGATAGCACAGACAATCTTTGTACGATTTTGTCACCCAGCGATCAACCTGTTTGCGTCATACCAGAACAAACAGCTACCGGTGTATTGCTCTCGGACTCGCGATCCGAGGGCGTACGCCGCAGACGCTCTATCAGTGGATTGGACGGGACTGACGGCTTACGCCTTCCCCCCAATATCGCTACTTCCAAAAGTGGTAGAAAAGGTGGCAAGAGACGACTGTTACGTCCTGCTCATAGCCCCTTTCTGGCCGAAACACGTGTGGTTTCGTCCAATGGTAGATCTTCTTGTGGGTCGCCCCATGTTGCTACCTCCACTTCAGGACCTGCTCAGGCAGGGAGTTCACGGCGAATTCCTTCCAAACGAGCACCTACGGTTGACTGTTTGGCCATTATCCGGCAACGATGCCAGGAGAAAGGCTTTTCTCGAAGGTCTGCAGGCTTGGTCGCCTCGAGTCGACGCCAATCCACGCTCAAGACTTATTCTAAGCGTTTGGCTCCCTACTATGAGTGGTGTAATGAAAGAAGTATCTCTCCCACTCGAGCAGATGTAAATAGCATTTCGCTATTTTTAACTGAGAAGTTTGATTCAGGACTCCAGGCAGCTACTGTCCGGAATTATAAGTCCGCGATCATGTCAGTCCACGTAGGTTTTGAGGACGGATCCACTGTCAATGACGGCGGTGAGGTCAGTCTTCTACTGAAGGGGATGTTCAACGAGAGACCACCAGTCAGGAAGATCGTACCTGCCTGGGAACTTAACACTGTTCTCGAGTACATTAAGGGTCCGCCTTTTGAGCCTATGGTGAAAGCGACCCTCAAAAATATTACTCTTAAGACTGTTATTCTCGTGGCCCTTGCTTCTGCGCAAAGGTCTTCTGAACTTCATGCATTGTCATTTTCTTCAATGTCTCTTTCTCGCGCGGGTGTGATGATGTCTTTTGTTCCTGGCTTTGTGGCCAAGAACGAGACTAGTTCGCACTCGTACTCCACCCTTTATCTTCCCTCTCTCAGTGCCGGTTCATCTGTGCACGATGATAGGTTATGGTGCCGCGTTCGCTGTCTAAGGTATTACTCAGATAGGACGTCCGGAGTGCGAGGTAAAAACAATGATCAACTATTTTTGACGCACTCCGAGCCACATAAGCCCGCGGCGAAAAGTACTATAGCTCGCTGGCTGGTTCAGGTAGTCAAAGACTCAAATGCAATTATTAGTGACGAGCGTGTTACGGCACACTCTACTCGTAGTATTGCTACCTCATGGGCCTACCACCGGGGGTTGTCCGTGAGAGAAATATGTGAGGCTAGCTGTTTCATGGAAGGCCACCTCGACGTTTTCCGCTGCCTACTACAGGAGCATTAACGGAAACTCGCTCAGGGGGCAATTCGCCCGCAAGGTTCTAGCCGGACCAGTTGCGGGCAGAAATCCAAGAAATTAGGTTAGTTGGTCTATCAGTTATTTATTTATAGGTTGAGCTAGGCTTCTCGGGTTTTGAGTAAAAACGCTAGACTGAAGCTAAGCTTACCGTGGTTCGATTTTCTGGTTCTGACATCAGTAATTATGATGTGGGCCTTTCAAGATCTGATCCTCTAAATTAATAAATAATATACGCGGTGTTTGGCTTTTTTTAGCACCTCCTCCAGGTTCTGTGCTAAACTGGGTTGATGCAAATTAGTCAGATCAAAACATCGAACCGGCAAGCAGGTCGACAGGGGAGTCTCTCCCAGAACTTATTGTTCTTGGGACTCCCCTGTCGAAGCCTGCTTACCGTAGTTCGATGTTTTGATTGCCCGGCCGCCCGTGCCCCCTGCGATAAAAAAGCAGAAGTAGTTTGGATTATTTCGAGGTAGTCCAAGCGAAATTTGGGTGACGGGCTGGCGCGTGACATGGAGTGACGTCACGTCGGGGCGACCCGTGTTTCTAGTTTGAAATATTAGAAATACTTCAGTTTGGAATGCCCGCATCTCTGGGAAAGATGCAAATTAGTCAGATCAAAACATCGAACTACGGTAAGCAGGCTTCGACAGGGGAGTCCCAAGAACAATAAGTTCTGGGAGATTTCTATTCAAATGCAAAAGGTGGTGCGTTGAAAAGAAACACACAATCACCACGTTTGTCGCCACCTCCAAAATATCCCACTATTTCCGGGTTATTGGTGGTGATGGAGGTGGTGATCTTGAATAGAAACAGGCGGCGATTATTTTAGTGGTGATGAGATTCCACGCGCTACGTGTTAAAACATTTGTCTTGGTGTGCCCACACGTGGGTTACTAAGATGGGCACGTAGCGTGATGGTTTGCTTAGATACGCTCGCCTTGCCCATATTTTGGTGAACTTCCAGCATCACCCCCTTTTGGTGCTGAATAGAAACACGCCAAAGGGGGTGATAGGTAGTGTTGGAATAGAAACAGGCTTATAGACACCAGTGGCTAAACTAGAGGGACAGGGGGGGGGGGCAGGCATCTGCCAGACCAACTCTATGTATATATACAAAAATAGTTGGTTATGCCCCCCCCCCCCCCACCCCCACTGATCACAGGCCTCTCTCCTACATGCCCCCCTCTTTTTGAAGACCCTAGTTACAATTACGCCCCTGATAGACAAAATGCAATCAGTTTACAATTAATATCTCACCGATCACAAATGCAAATGCTTGATAATGTGATAAATCAATGGGTATATTGTGTGTCTAGGGCTTCACATTTACACAATATGGATCAGATTTCATAATTGAAATTGAAGTAATTACAACTACTAAATAATAAGTCATGATGTCGTAAAAATACCTTTATGATGAGTCGGTCGAGTCATGACGTCTGGTTGTTATATTGTCTATTGTAAGCACTGCTGCTTTATATTGTACCTTTCTGGACACAACTCTGCACTGCACCCTGGATGAAGATGTCATGATGATATTACATCATAAAACAGGGGTGCCACTTACTCGAGGTTTAAAAAAGGGAATGATTGGCAGAGTTTCATATACAAGGGGATTCACCAACCTTTTGGGGAAATAATTTACTCACAAGTACTGATTGCATTGTCAGTCAGTTCACAAGACCCCATTTGAACACTTAAAATGAAGTCCGTAGGTTACCTTTTCAATTTCATCCTCTTTATATTGCTCTATAGACCCCTATTCCAATGATGATCATTTCCCTCTTCACCACTTATGAAAATCAACTCCGCACATACCCATCCTAAAACAGTTGAGTACCCATCCTCTCTGGAATCTACTGTGGTGGAATTTAAAATAGTCCAAAGTGAGGTTTTTAAATTAGTTTCTCTTTTCCTTCAAAAGTCCTCTCTTATTATTTGATTATATAATTTTGTTTGTTCTCGACCATACTAATTTTGCTTAATTGTCTGTTTTACCCCAGGTTACCCGTACTTTTGGAGTTCCTGGCCTGAAGCAAGCTATGGAATGGTTTGGTTACTATGGCGGCCCTTGCCGATCCCCACTCTTGCCATTGACCAAAACACAGGAAGAAGCCGTCAGGAACTCATTTGCCAAAAACGGTTTCTTGTAATTTATGCATTTAATTTGTTGAGCAATTTCTCTTGCCCGTGTTCACTATTCTTATTGACATACACCTAACACAAAAGGTTCATGACCAGGTGCTTTACGTTACCTTATTCAAAATCATTAATCAGTATCGAAAATAAATCTTAAATGTACATTAAAGGCATATTATGCAATCTTTTCCATGGGACGCTCTCTATCCTTGATTTTTTTTTAAAGCACATTTTCTTGCAGATTTACATTTCTGATCATAAATCATAAACATATTCTGAGTTACAGAGCGATACGATTCCAAATTACTTCAAAATCATGGTTTAAAGAGGTTGAAAATAGATTGTACTGCTGCAGGACAGTTTATTTTCATTATAAATTCACTCTAAAACCATGATTTTGAAGTAATTAGGACTCGTATCACCCTGTGACTCAGAATAGATTTATGATTTATGATCAGAAATGTAAATCTGCAAGAAAATCTGCTTTCAAAAAAAAATCAAGGATAGAGGGCGTCCTATACCATAATAACATGCAATCATAAGGGCAAAGAGTTGTTTTATTTCATTGATATATTTCTCTTTCCAATACTAAGTGATATTTTGTCTTAATGGTTGATAGCGGTTTCTGGAAGGGTTCCCTCAATAGTTTGTATGTTTTGCTCCAACGACGATGCAAGCAGTGATAGGGGGCTAAAAAGAATAAAAGCCCTATAGAAAACAATTGTAACGGTAGACAGGCCTGTATCGTAGGCTTGGGCGTTGTCAGGTTTTTTCCCTTCAATTTGACACAACAAATCAAAAAAATGTGTACAACTTTTGCCATTTTGGTTTTGATTGATGTTGTTGTATTCCTAGATGTGAAATAATACACTAATCATATCATTGTCTTATGAGAGAACACATATATATATATATATATATATGCAGCAATGGAAATACCCACATGACTTTCCACCCGGGTAGACAGTCCCAGAATAGACAGTCCCAGGGTAAACCAACCTTGGGTCGACCAACCCTGGGTAAATAGGGTTAGGGTTAGGGTTAGAAACAGTCCCTGGGTGGACAGTCCCGGGGTTGTTTTAGAATGACCTGGACAGTCCCGGGGTTGTTTTGGAATGGACAGTCCCGGGGTTGTTTTAGAATGATCCATCCTTGTTTTTACCTCCATCCTTGTTTTTACCTCCCCACTGACCACCAACCCCCTGAGTATTTTAACATATAATTTAGAATGAATAGAGTTTCCAAGGTGTTTTTTAAACAGTATTATACGGTTTATACTGTGAAGGCACTCTATTGTAGTTCACCCAGGGTTGGTCCACCCAGGGTTGATCAACCCCGGGTGGAAAGTCATGTGGGTATTTCCATCGCTGCCGTATGCATATAAATCATGTTTTTCTAACAAAAAACCCAGAATATTTTATTCATAATCATATATATATGCATTCTTTTTGTAAATTAAAAAACGTTAATATCTACACGATTAAAAAAATCCACACATTTTACTATGGCCATCATAAAAGTCTTCAGCATGTCATTGGTTATTGGTGACTGTACAGACGGTGTCATGCCCACTATATTATTTTTCTCCACTGTTTATATTGCACCATCATCAAAGTTCATTGGTATCATCTGTCTACACAGTGTCTCAGAATAATTGATGCCATGTTTGATAGAAATTTAAAATTATACAAATATAAAAACAACAGTTTATATCAATGTAATACCTGCGATGTAGTAGTGGACCTGTTCCCTAAGTATTCTGTTAATGTCATCAAGACTTTCTGGAATTTTAGATTTTTAAAATCAGACGTTTGTGACCAAAAATTGCAGATTATTTGAGAAAATAGTACATTGCAAGTTTGACTGAAATCATATATTTTGAACATCTTTAAAATCACCGACTATGTTCATCAAAATGGTCTATTGAAATGTTATACAGGTGATTTGGTTTGTCATGTTTTAATATCCACTAAAAATTGCTTTGTTTTTAAAACCAAGTTGAAGTTTGATTTTTTTTAAACGTTATAATACTACCTTATTTGTTACTAAATGTGTGTGAAAAAATGAAGTCAATATCATTTTTCGTTTGCCTTTGGTGAACCTTTTTACTCGTGCACCCATTTCACACCCATGTCCACGAGATACCCAAAATATGCATAAGATCGCAAAATGTCTCTCATTCAAATTTGGAAACTTGAGTACATTTGTGATGTTATTGGAATCTAATAGATCCTTTCTTGTTGACATGTGAGTTAACATATCAGTTTACCCTACCCATGCTATGAAATGCTTATAATGTTCTAAATTTGAATTAAAAAACTGACATTTTCCCAATTTTTGTTGGCGGGATATTCAAATATGAAAATGCAATGTGTGCAATTTCAATTGAAAATCACTGTGCTCGTGGACAAATATGTAAATTCGGTTGTGCAGCAAAGAAGGTCACCAAAGACAAAAGGAAAATGCGATCGATTTCATTTTTACACACAGAGTTAGGATCAAATATATCATTCTCGCAACGTTGAAAATGTTTTAAAATTCAACTTGGTTTTGAAAACAAAATGGCTTCTTTCCACTCTTGCAGTTCAAGGTGTCGGCAATAACTATTTTTCTTTCATCTTTCCGCTCCCGAATGTGAGATTCATAAAGTACAGTCCATTCTTTGGTCGTAGTCATGTGAGGTTACTCATTTAAAATGTGCTGAAATTGAGAAAGAGGATTTCCATGAATTTTTAGCAATGTCACGCCACATCTGAACAAAAAAGATGAGCTAATCATATGTGTAGATGTTAGAATCACAAGCTCTCTAGCCAATAGCAATAGTGTTCATAATAGCCAAACAAATGCAACTCTCTCCTGGTATAAATCATTCTGGGATTCCCTGTAAATTTGTCAAAGTAGTAAAAACAGTTGATCATGCTGATACCCTGCGATATTATTTTCCTTAATACAGATGTGTGAATATAAAAAAGCGTTTGCTTTATTCTGTAATATTGCCATCCTCCCCAACCAACTACTCCCGAACCTGTAATTTACCAATATTCACGTATATAGCGTATGTTCCTTACAAATATATATATTACGGACAATAAAGTTGCACCCAACCATCCTTTACTGCCTGGTTGTTTTGTTACTGCATACTTATTTTTGAATCTCAGACAAAATCTGATTTGGTTACAGAGAACATGCAGAAAAAGGGTCTTTTGGTGAGAATATTTTTCAAGTTGCTCCCAGAAGGGTTTAATGAAAAAATAGTTTTCCAAAATTGAATAGAGGTTTTTTGTCAGTGTTATTTTGTTGTTATTAAAATTGGAAATCATCTTGAAGATAGTTCAATTTTTCAACAACAGAACATTGGTGTCTCTCATTGACTTGAAAAAGGCTAATAATGAAAAGGCTCTCCTTATAATAATAATAATAATAATAATAATAATAATAATAATAACACCACTAATAATAATAATAACAATAACAATTAAAACATGGTAAATCAATTGTTAATTGACCTTCCTTAACCTCCAAATGTACTTTGTGTATTGACTTTTATTTTAACTATCTCTATATAGCATGCTAGTACAGGGTGTCCCAGAATGATTTATACCAACAGAGATGAATTTGTTTGGCTATGAAGACTTTGTTATTATGGTACATACATTTAGCTTTCTTAGTAATTTTAGATGGTATATTTGAATTTTTACTGTAATTATATCTTTTGAAAATCTATGAAATCACTAAACATGTTATTGACAAATTCACTAAGAAACTAAGGTATCAAGAAATTGGTCACGGAATCCAAGATAATGACTCTACTATTGGTGCTAATAACATGTTTAGTGATAGATTTTCAAAAGATGTAATTACAGTAAAAATTCAAATCTACCATCTAAAATTACTAAGAAAGCTAAATGATGTACCAATAACAATTTTAATGACTCTACTACAGGACTGTTGAAATAATTATGCAGATAATCTTTCATCTTGATGAAATTAACAGTACATAAGTAACATGGTAATCAATATATTGCTTGTGCTAGATTTAGATACACTGTTGTTTTTATAATTTTATAATTTTTCAAATCATTCTGGAACACCCTTTATAATAATCAAACATTTGATTAATTGTCATTAAATGTGACCTAATGGTGAATATACAGGTGTCCCATTGAAAAGTGCATTTGTTCCGGGTCGTTACTCTCTTGACATTTTTAGTATTTGGCATATTTTACTATATCAGCTCGTAGATAATTTAGTTGACTTTCAAATGCTGTTTATTCGATACTAATTGCTCTTACCAATCCAACGATATTCTCGATCAACCACGGATACTTAAAGACACACGGATACTTAAAGACAGGTTGTGCCAATTTTTAGGGGGAAAAGATACTTGTGAAAAGAGTAATTTTGCTCATTTAATATCCAGTATTTACTAATTGACATATGAATGCCATAAGAACTAAAATAGCTTTCAAATGCTGTTTATTTTGTCACATTTGCTTTATTCTATCCCAAAATATAAAAGTAAACTTGGGTTTAATTAGACACATGGATGATTTGTTTCAACAATTTGCGAAACTTTGATTTTGATTGCGCATGGTCAAACCAGCATATCTATGGATAGGCTAAAGCAGATAAATTTGACAAAACAAACTCTGAAAGGTAATTAAGCTATATTGACGCTCATATAAATATCAAATCCAAATATGAAATGTTTAATGATCAATTATTAACGCGTTCCTTAAAAACCATATTTGTCTGAAAGTGGCACAAACCCATGCCCAGTTTTGATTGTTTGTAGTTGATCTAACTTATTTAGATTGAAAAAGGTAAATATGATCTTATAAGGATCTAATTTTATAGTTTGGACATTTTTTTCTGACAAGTCGCACCAAATTTGCAACTGGTTCTGCCCTCAAGTTCAGAAGTTCACATGGGTGCACTGTACAGCATCACAAGTATGGCATGCAGCTGTAGCATGTAGAAACTTTTCACATGGTGTAAGTCAGTGGCGTAGCCAGGTTATTGATATTGGGGGGGGGCAAGAAATAAAATGAACCGACAAGATTGATATGAGTCAAGATATGCGCGTTTAGCGCGCGATTTTTTTTGACTTTTCACCTATTTTTGGCACGATTGAGATACATTTATGCTCTAAACAAGCTTGTTCCAACGAATATTTCATTTTGGGGTAACATATGCGTGCGTAGCGCGCAACAAAATTTCATCTGTGTACTTTTGACCCAGGATATATACTTGGTGAAGTATACCGAGGAGTTATCATATTTAAGTATGATAACTCCTTGAGTATACTGAGCCAAGTATGGTTGACCCCATGGCCTAGCGGTAAGTTTTTTGCCTCTGAACCCAGAGGTCAGGGGTTCGAGCCTCGGGGGCGTGGGGGCCTTTTCCCCTCGCTTTTTGGCCGCGAGAAAAAAATCTTTGGAAAATGTGCCTCTGTGTTAGTTTAATTCACTGTGAATTATGAGCCATATGTGACAAAATTTGACGCAAATCAGGTGTTAAAAAAAAAAAAAAAGCAACCTTCAAAATGTTCAAGTGGTGCGTACATGTACATACCCCTTAGAAAAAAAGGGAATTAATGTGGCCTCTTATTTCAGAGTCTCAATGGTATGTTGTCTCACACCTTATACCCCTGTCACACATACGGCGATCAGGCCTTGCGCTCTCGTTGCGCTGAAAAAAGCCATGCAAAACACAGTAAGGTCTCTAAGAACCGAATGGGGACGCAATGGACACCATCTAGAGCGGGGTAGGGTCCCCATGATCGCCCTTGAGGGCCATACAAAGCGCCGCGCTTGTTTATGCCCTGCTGCGATCAAATTGCGCTTATAAGTCGCTGTCTGCGTTACTAGTACCTTCGCAACACGTTTTCAAATTATATACAGTCCTCAAAATAAGTTACTACCTAGGTTATACATATACAACACATACATATAACACATATCGGCCGAGTGCACCACTTTATAGGGAGGTAAGCTACTTCCCTATAGAAGCCCTAACTGTAGCGTAACTAACGATGTAATTCTGAGAGCAAAACTGGCGAGTAAAACCAGAAGAGTAACTAGCGAGGTAAATGTCCACATTATTCAGCATCGTCCCCTAAAAGATGAAACTATAAGCATCCAGTATGGGTTTCACCCTAAGCCAAGCAAGTGCCGCTCGCTCTCCCTATGCAGCAGGAAACCAACTGTAACGTTTCCTTGGTTCGCTGATAACAATCAATGGTAAAGAAAAAGATGTGTGTAAATTGTACAATATTGAGCAATCACTGGTTCGCAATGAGTTCAAATTGGCTTTATACACCCGTTATTGTCTTCCTTCCTTAAGATTTTGCCTCACTGTTCATGATCTCACCAAAACCAGCCTCCAATATCGCGACTCGCAAGTTACTAGCCTAGCAGCTTACCCCGGTTTGGTGCTCTCAAATGTTTTGGTTACGCCTCAGTTACTAGCAAGGTAGCGCTATTCTTCAGCTTCTCGCTATTGGTGCACTCGGCCGATAGTGTTGAGTTGAAAGCATATTACCTGGTCAGGTACTTATTTTGAGGACTGTACATTATACTCCTTGTAGATACAGAAGGGATAACATTGATTGTTATTTAAATCCTATTTAGAGAGCATTATCCTAGCTTAGCGTAATGCGATAATGCTACTTTTGTATAGCCATGGCGGGAGTTTCAACAGGTGTATCAATAAAAAATTTGATTAATCTGAATACATTAACATGATAATAGTGATAATATCATGATGTGTTTGTCTCCTGACAGCAAAGGTTCGTTCACACTAAAACGTTATTTACTGTGCGGTGCGTTATTGCAATGGAGTTAAAACATAGTAACTGCCATTGCGGCAGTCTGCGACGCATTGCGTTGACGCTGACGCTCTCATATTTTGCCAAACGGCACTGAATGCCATCTCATGCGGTGACCTGTGTTGACCCGGAGTGACCCGCGACGAACTACCGTACATTGCGGTGGAAGTACAGCTATCGCATCGCACGGCAAACATCGCCTAGTGTGAACGACCCTTTACTGCAGTCGCAGAGGACAAGTAGTTTGTATCCGTCCTTGCTACGTCGATGAGACGCTCACTTTTCGCTGCTACTGAGTCATTATAGCGCTCTGAACAGAACGCGGAACCTCCACGCTTGTTTTGTGCATGCACAAAACAAGTGTGGTGCACTGGCGCTCAAGGGCGACCATGGGGACCCTCACGACCCTCTGAAGTCCCAGCCAGTTCTCACTGCGTCACCGAGGGGTATGTGGAGATCTTGATGTGTTTGGCTTGGCGTTTTGATAATGTTTCAGCGTAATCCAAGCGCCGGTCTGATCGCAGCAGGTTGTGAAAGGGTTTTGGTGACATTGATTTAAAAATGGACAGTTTTCCGCGCTATCACTGCGTGTTATACACTTTTTATAGTGCAGTGCAATCGCTGGCCTGATCGCCGTATGTGTGACAGGGCCTTTACAGGACAATTATTTTGTTTGCAGAACCTTAACAGTTTCTCCAAAGGGTTCTTAAAATATGAAGAACTGCATTTTGAGGAATTATTTTCCCTATTTCAAGGTTTATTGTAAATCTCTACTGAACCCTAACAAATTGAGAACTTTAGGGCAAACCACTAAAGGGCTCTCTAAATAGACCAGAAAAAAGGTATGAATGTCTAAACAACAATTTAGTTCCTCTTAAAATATTCTGAAAGGTGTAGGCACGCAGAACAATTTGGTTCTAAGAACCATGAAAGGGTCTAGATCGAAAACAAAAATGATTGTTTATAATTATGATCACCATCAGTACTGATCACCACTACATTTTTGTAAGGTCAACAAAAGGGTCTTTTTGTTAAATTGTTTGCCAATTTTGTAAAGATTATTGTGTTCATCATTATAATGGGATTTATTTGGTATAGTTGTCATTGATATTATTTCAAAAATAAACTAGATATTATAAATTCATCAATAGAAATTGTGTGTGTGTTGATTAATTGTGTAGTAAAAAGTAAACCCTATGCTAATGCTAACACTAACAGACCTCTGTGACCACGCCACTGGGTGGTTTACAGACATATCTTGCACTGCTGACAGTGGTGTATGGCAAGCTTAATGTATAGAAATTGGATAAACACGGTTTATCGATAAACACTGTTTTTCACTTGAAAAACTGAGTTTATCGATAAACTTTGGTTTTTTTCGAGCGAAAAATAGTGTTTATCGATAAACTTTTCATTAAACACTGTTTTTCGGTTGAAAAACAGTTTTTCAATTTGATAAACTGAGTTTATCGATAAACTATAAACTGTGTTTATCGACCGATAAACTGAGTTTATCAATAAACACTGTTTTTTGCCCGAAAAACACAAAATCGATAAACTATGTATTTCGCTAGAAAAACAGTGTTTATCAATAAACTTTTCAATAAACACTGTTTATCGCTTGAAAACAGTTTTTTCAATTTGATAAACTGAGTTTATCGATAAACTATGTGTTATTCGACCGATAAACTGAGTTTATCAATAAACACTGAGTTTATCAATAAACACTGAGTTTATCAATAAACACTGAGTTTATCAATAAACACTGAGTTTATCAATAAACACTGAGTTTATCAATAAACACTGAGTTTATCAATAAACACTGAGTTTATCAATAAACACTGAGTTTATCAATAAACACTGAGTTTATCAATAAACACTGAGTTTATCAATAAACACTGAGTTTATCAATAAACACTGAGTTTATCAATAAACACTGAGTTTATCAATAAACACTGAGTTTATCAATAAACACTGAGTTTATCAATAAACACTGTTTTTCGCTCGAAAAACATAGTTTTTCAATTTGATAAACTGAGTTTATCGATAAACTACGTTTTTCGCTCGAAAAAGGTGTTTATCGATAAACTCTGTTTTTCAATCGAAAAACAGTTTTTTTCAATTTTATAAACTGAGTTTATCGATGAACAGAGTTTATCGAGCGTAAACCACTGTTTTTCGATTGAAAAACAGAGTTTATCGATAAACAAAGAGTTTTTCGAGCGAAAAAACAGTGTTTTTCAAGCGAAAAAAACTTTTTCAATTTGATAAACTATGTTTTTCGCTCGAAAAACATAGTTTATCTTGATAAACTATGTTTATTGGTTGAAAATCATTGTTCGACCGATTAACAGTGTTTATCAGCGATAAACCGAGTTTATCGAATTATTATACATTAAGCATGCCAATGGCAATTTTAATGTATAATAATTCGATGAAAACGGTTTATCACCGAAAATAACTTTGTTCATCACTGATAAACACTGTTTATTGACCGATAAACTATGTTTTTCGAGCAAAAAACAGTGTTTATCGATAAACACTGTTTTTTGCTCAAAAGCAGTTTCAATTTGATAAACTATGTTTGTTGAGTGAAAAACAGCGTTTATGGATCAACTCTGTTTTTTAATCGAAAAACAGTGTTTTTCAGTTTGATAAACTGAGTTTATCGAGCGAAAAACACTGTTTATCAATAAACTCTGTTGATCGATAAACTCTGTTTTTCGAGCGAAAAACAGTGTTTTTCAATTTAATAAACAGTGTTTATCGATAAACTATGTTTTTCGCTTGAAAAACATAGTTTATCTCGATCAACTCAGTTTACCGGTAAAAAAACATTGTTTTCTGACCGATAAACAGTGTTTATTGCCGATAAATCGTGTTTATCAAATTATTTTACAGCTTGCCATAGGCGTAACTATAGGGTCTTCAATTTTTTTTTTTTTTTGGGGGGGGGGGGGCGGGCATAACCAACTGATGTTTTTTAACATTTCATATGGGGGCATAGGGGGCCCAAGCCATCTGGCAGGTGGTGGGGGAAAATCCCCTCTATGAGTTACGCTTCTGGCTGCGCCGCGCCGGTCAATTTCCTAAAGGGCCCGCACGTGTTTTTTAACATTTCATAGGGGGCCAAGCCATCTGGCAGGGGGCGGGGGAAAATCCCCTCTATGGTCCGTATGCACAAAAGAGTTAGACCGAGTCTAAAGTTAGACCTGGTCTAAGTGGATTCTAGTTTTTGTGAAAGCACACCTTTAATTATATTTCCTTCTCAAATTGTTAAGATTCGGATGCAAAGTTCAAAAATAGCACAAAATATCTCATGAAAATGCAGAGGAAAACAGATTTTGAGGCATGAATAAATTTCACTTAGGGAGTGTTCAGAAATACTTTGGTGGGGGGCGGGTTGGCCAAAACGGGGGGGGGGGTCTAAAAAGTTTGAAGCCTCAAAAGGGGGGGACTAAAAAGTTTTACCTACTCAAGAGGGGGGGGGTCATAAAAGTTAGGCCAAATAGGTAGTCGTTAACGGGAAAATACCAAAATTTTCTGCGCTACGCGCAAGCAAAAATACTGCAGTATTAACATTTCTATAACAAATTATACAGATTTCCGCACGCTCCGCGCAAAACTTTGTAAAAACATTGTGCCGACAGCAGAATTTGTTATACAAAATGTGACTAACCAGTGTCCACAATTTTTACTTGAGAACTGTTGATAAGGGTGATTGTCAACAGGGTTAAATCACGGGAGGGGGGGGGTTCTCACATTGATATGGTATATATACATATAATTATATGCCTGCCTTTTGGGTTGCTTTTTCGCCAAAATTGGTATAGCGATGAGGTGGTTTTGACAGACCAAAGCGCCCAATTGGCATAAATTGGGTGTATTTTTAGGCATTTTTTGGTAAAAAGCACCCAATTTGTGCAAAATTGGGTGCTTTTCTTACAAAATTGGTATATTGAAATTGGGAAATTGCTCAAAAAATATATAAGGTATAGAGAAAGTCACACTTTTCGAAGTCCGGCAGGCACATCCACGTACGATTTTGGCGAAAATACCCCCCCCCCCGGGTTAAATACACATTTCCGCGCGCTACACGTGATTTTGAACGCAGTTGACCAAATTTCTGCGCGTGTCTTTGTGAAAACAATGTGCAGACAGCAGGATTTGTTATACAAAATGTGACTAACCAGTGTCCACAATTTTTACTTCAGAACTGTTGGTAAGGGTGATGAACAACAGGATACAAATTTTTGCGCGCTACGCGTGATTTTGAACTAATTTTTTCTTTCTCCGCGCAAATCCTTGTGAAAGTATTGTGTAGATAGAAGGACTTGTATACAAAGAGTAACTTTCTACAATTGGAAAAAAAGAAACCGTTTTTAAAAAGGCTATAACATGTTAAATACAAATTGATTGCCAGCTATACACAGTTCTGTCTGTAAGTGTAAGCGTCATAGAACTTGAGTCAAATGTCTATCTACATCTGACAGTAGGGGGGGGGGGGTCAAAAAAGTTTTTCACCCTGTTAAAGGGGGGGGGGGGGTCAGAAAAGTTTGTCAATTTGTATAGGGGGGGTCAAAAAAGTTTCGACACCGACAAAAAAAAATTGGCCAACCGCCCCACCAAAGTATTTCTGAACACTCCCTTAAACCAGGTCTAACTCTTTTGTGCATACGGACCATTATGAGTTTACGCCTCTGGCTGCGCGGGTCAAATTTCCTATAGGGACCGCACATATATCGGGACATATATTCATGATAATGTGACCCATCACATCAAAACATTTACAGCGTGATTTGAGCATGTTTTTATGTTAAAATCAGACATTGCATAAAAGACCCCAAGAGGTATGTTTGGATGTGATGGGTCACATAATTATACTTATTTGGGGTGGGGTGTTTTCATTATCAGTTTCGTAATTTTATTTCACGTTGTCTTTAAAAAGCTTGATTACCCTACATGTAGCTTGAACTTAACCTGTCTGACACCTCCCTGAATTAACTATCATACCAAAGCCCCCCCCCCCCCCCCCCCCCCCCGTTTTGAATGAAGGGACGGGGTCATGAATGTGCTCTTTATCGGACACCAAAATGGTGGAAACGTACAACCCTCTACTACTTCACACCTATCCCCGGATTCTTTCATTCATAAATCATAGACTAATTACTTTTTCCGGGAGTTAAATTGTTTTATAAATCTTATTATGACCCATTGCAGAGCCAAACATAGCGTCTTCTATTAAACATTTACAAGTCAATTAGTCAAACCGTATGGATGAAGTTGAAGTGAATAGGTGAAAAATATATTCATAATCAGATAGTTTTGTTTTGCTTAGAATAAAGTTTTGTTTGTGAAAACACCGTCGAACATAAATTGTATAAAGAATAACCCTGTCTAACCCTTATATTCTATAAAAATGCTATACAATAATTGATATTATGGTCTATTATCATGATTATATAGGACAACTAGCGGCGTACCCTCGCTACGCTCGGGCACTCGCTAGCTGAGTATTATTATCTAAATTAGATACCTTCATGATTTGTAGCAAAATGGGCATAGATAATGAGTTCAAAATTGTTGATCCCTGAATTATTATTTTTTCATTTGAAATAGACTTTGTTCACAGAAATCTGAGTTTTGTGATATCTTTGAATCTCGGACCCAATTTCAATACCCCATTTAGGAGGGAAACAATGTTATAGTTACCCCATACACCTATAACAAACAAATCTTTTCTAACTTTCATTTCATTCAGCCAGAATGCTTATAGGCTTTTGAAGCCTGGCCCGAGCATTTTGCTTGAGCCTGGTCCCTTCAGGACCCAAGCGTGTGTCCGTACGGACCGACGGTTTAAACAAACAATCAAACAAACAAACCCCCCAAAATGTGCAGTACCAACACCATACCCCATATAGTGTATACATGGTATAGAAGATAGTGTGCGGTTAGTCGTCAACATGATCAAAGCGTATAGGCTATTGTGAAATAGCAAGAGGTCCTTGATACTCAGGTGCCCTTAATCCTAATATCGGTGCCACGGCGCCCTTAATAATCCAGGGATCTTAATAAGGCCTACCCAGAAACGCTAAATATTATTATAGGTATCCCATAATAAGACATGAAATAACCACTCTGGTAGGCCCTACCCCTTAAAATCCAGTTATCACAGGTACCCTTAATATTCCATACTCCAGGTACCCAGTGTACCCTTATAATCCAGACAGGCCTACCCACCCCATGTGTTCATACACACGTGTAGGCCTAGATTTCACAACCCCCTTCGCGGAGGCCCCCCCCACTAAAAGTTGCCAAGTCTCAAACAGAAAACGCCGCCGCTGTATTAAATACATTTAGGTCCGCGACGCCACTGGGTTTTTTAGTGGTTTTATTAAGTTTTATAGTGGGTCTTTCATAGTTGGCGGGAGGCGAGTTCTCACCATGATCACTTTGTACCCATCCAGTTCAGTGTTAGCCATCCATTTATTTTATTTTTCGGCTTATTGACATTAAATTATTTCTCCAGTATGACTATTTCTGCATGCATTTTGCTCTAACAGTTCCTTGTTTATTAATAGGCCTATCCCCCATGTATAATATGATATCACTGTTTTCTGGCCTATCTATGTTTTATATTGCGCGCCCTGCCCTTGGCCCGCATTGTGGATGGATCCGCGATGGGACTGAGGCACTGTTGCACTACACCGGATGCTTGCCGCCTTTTACTCTACCACATAACAAACTACGCTTTGCGCAACTAACGCGTTTGCACCTACGCGTGTTCCGGTATCGCCCGATTACGCGTGCGCCGTCAATCGGTGCCTGACTACGCGTGCGCCGGCAATCGCCTGAATACGCGCGCGCCGACAATCGCACGATTACGCGAGTTGTGCGCCGGCCATCGCCGTGGCGTGCTCAGCGTATACGCGGCGCGTAGCAATAACGTAGCAACGGGCTAAATAAGCCCAAATTTCACGAAATCTAACCCAAAATAAGAAAATCAAACATAAACTGGTTCGTCGTGGGACCCATACGCACTCGCACAGAAAATTTGAAGTCAATCGAAGGTGCGGAAAGGGGAGAACATCTCTGGACAAAAATGGGCAACTCCGTATTATATATAAGACTAGCGGCGTACCCTCGCTACGCTCGGGCACTCGCTAGCTGAGTATTATTATCTAAATTAGATACCTTCATGATTTGTAGCAAAATGGGCATAGATAATGAGTTAAAATTGTAGATCCCTGAATTTTTTTTCTTTCTCATTTGAAATAGGCTTTGTTCACAGAAATTGAGTTTTGTGATATCTTTGAATCTCGGACCCAATTTCAATACCCCATTTAGGAGGGAAACAATGTTATAGTTACCCCATTTGTTGGCTCTTTTTACTTCAGGCTTTTCTTCCATCTTTTCTAACTTTCATTTCATTCAGCCAGCATGCTTATATAGGCTTCTTCTTAAGCCTGGCCCGAGTATTTTGCTTGAGCCTGGTCCCTTAGACCCAAGCGTGTGTCCGTACGGACCGACTTAAACAAACAAACAAACAAACAAACCCCCCAAAATGTGCAGTACCAACCCCATACCCCATATAGTGTATACATGGTATATAGTGTGCGGTTAGTCGTCAACATGATCAAAGCGTATATAGGCTATTGTGCAATAGCAAGAGGTCCTTGATACTCAGGTAGGTGCCCTTAATCCTAATATCGGTGCTACGGCGCCCTTGATAATCCAGGGATCTTAATAAGGCCTACCCAGAAACGCTAAATATTATTAGGTATCCCATAAATAAGACATGAAATAACCACATCCCCTACCCCATACATCCTTAAAATCCAGTTATCACAGGTACCCTTAATATTCCATACTCCAGGTACCCAGTGTACCCTTATAATCCAGACAGGCCTACCCACCCCATGGGTTCATACACACGTGTAGGCCTAGATTTCACAACCCCCTTCGCGGACGCCCCCCCCCCCCTAAATGTTGCCAAGTCTCTGATAGAACACGCCGCCGCTGTATTAAATAAATTTAGGTCCGCGACGCTACTGGGTTTCTTAGTGGTTTTATTAAGTTTTATAGTGGGTCTTTCATAGTTGGCGGGAGGCGGGTTCGCACCATGATCACTTGATGTACCCACCCAGTTCAGTGTTAGCCATCCGTTTCCTCGGGCACTCGCTAGCTGAGTATTATTATCTAAATTAGATACCTTCATGATTTGTAGCAAAATGGGCATAGATAATGAGTTAAAATTGTAGATCCCTGAATTTTTTTTCTTTCTCATTTGAAATAGGCTTTGTTCACAGAAATTGAGTTTTGTGATATCTTTGAATCTCGGACCCAATTTCAATACCCCATTTAGGAGGGAAACAATGTTATAGTTACCCCATTTGTTGGCTCTTTTTACTTCAGGCTTTTCTTCCATCTTTTCTAACTTTCATTTCATTCAGCCAGCATGCTTATATAGGCTTCTTCTTAAGCCTGGCCCGAGTATTTTGCTTGAGCCTGGTCCCTTAGACCCAAGCGTGTGTCCGTACGGACCGACTTAAACAAACAAACAAACAAACAAACCCCCCAAAATGTGCAGTACCAACCCCATACCCCATATAGTGTACGGTTAGTCGTCAACATGATCAAAGCGTATATAGGCTATTGTGCAATAGCAAGAGGTCCTTGATACTCAGGTAGGTGCCCTTAATCCTAATATCGGTGCTACGGTGCCCTTGATAATCCAGGGATCTTAATAAGGCCTACCCAGAAACGCTAAATATTATTAGGTATCCCATAAATAAGACATGAAATAACCACATCCCCTACCCCATACATCCTTAAAATCCAGTTATCACAGGTACCCTTAATATTCCATACTCCAGGTACCCAGTGTACCCTTATAATCCAGACAGGCCTACCCACCCCATGGGTTCATACACACGTGTAGGCCTAGATTTCACAACCCCCTTCGCGGACGCCCCCCCCTAAATGTTGCCAAGTCTCTGATAGAACACGCCGCCGCTGTATTAAATAAATTTAGGTCCGCGACGCTACTGGGTTTCTTAGTGGTTTTATTAAGTTTTATAGTGGGTCTTTCATAGTTGGCGGGAGGCGGGTTCGCACCATGATCACTTGATGTACCCACCCAGTTCAGTGTTAGCCATCCGTTTATTTTATTTTTCGGCCTATTGACATTAAATTATTTCTCCAGTAGGACTATTTCTGCATGCATATTTTGCTCTAACAGTTCCTTGTTTATTTATAGGCCTATCCCCCATGTATAATATGATATCACGGTTTTCTGGCCGATCTATGTTTTTATATAGCGCGCCATGTCCGTGGCCCGCATTAATAATAATAATAAATAAAATAATAAATAACATTTATACCGCGCCTTTGCCTAGGGATACAAAGCGCAAAAGCATGAAAAATACAACAGCAAAAAGAAAAACCATGGAGATAAAAAAAAGGAAACCAATTAAGGAAACAGATGATTTTTGAGTTTGGACTTAAAACATTGTACACTAGTGGCATTTCTAATAGCTACGGGTAATTTATTCCACATACGTGGAGCCACTACTGAGAAGGCTCTATCCCCAGCAGATTTCTTGGTGACAGGAACGACAAAATGAATGCTGTCAGCAGAGCGTGTTCTCATAGTGCTTTGAGATTGTTTCTTAACAAGACAGTCTTGAATATACTGGGGACAGAGCCCTTCCAAGGATTTGTACACATACAGCATTGTCTTATACATAATACGTTCATTTACTGGTAACCAGTGTAATTTAGCCAACAATGGGGATACATGCTCACGTCTGGGCTTGAGACACACTAGTCTTGCACACTTGTTCTGCAAGATTTTCAACCGTTTCAGATCTTTCTTAGATATACAATTTAGCAAAATATTACAATAATCAAGACGAGAAAGAATGAGAGCTCTAACAATGTTGTGACAGGTATCAACATTAATATATGGACGGATTCTACGAATGTTCAATCCGTCAATCCATTGTGGATGGGTCCGCGATGGGACTGAGGCACTGTCGTTTAAACGCATTTTCCCTGTCACTATTTAGTATTAACACATGTTATCCTGGATGCAGGCCTACGGTTTGCGCCTTATACGGTTTGCGCCGGCCTTGCTCCCAGCCACTAACGCGTGTGCACCTACGCGTGTTCCGGTATCGCCCGATTACGCGTGCGCCGGCATCGGCGCCTGACTACGCGTGCGACGGCAATCGCCTGAATACGCACGCGCCGACAATCACCCGATTACGCGAGTTGTGCGCCGGCCATCGCCATGGCGTGTCCAGCGTATACGCGGCGCGTAGCAATAACGTAGCAACGGGCTACAAAACCTCGAATTTCACGGAATCTAACCCAAATTTTAAAAATCAAACATAAACTGGACAATTGTGGGACCCATACGCACTCGCACAGAAAATTTGAAGTCAATCGAAGGTGCGGAAAGGGGAGAACATCTCTGGACAAAAATGGGCAACTCCGTATTATATATAAGACTAGCGGCGTACCCTCGCTGCGCTCGGGCACTCGCTAGCTGAGTATTATTCTCTCAATTAGATACCTTCATGATTTGTAGCAAAATGGGCATAGATAATGAGTCATTCAGCCAGCATACTTATAGGAAGGTGGGGTAATGGCGGACGCGGGGTAATCGCGGACAGGGCTGTATCTAAAGGCAGGTGAAAGAAGGTGGTATTTTGCCACCCTATGATGTTAGGTGCCTCTCCATTGAAATCACACAAAACCTAAATGGGATGGTTGTCTCGCAAATTCTCGCGAGAATTACAAAAATCACTTTTTGGGCAAGTTGATATTTTGGTGCATTAATTTCTCTTTGAAACTGGTATTTCTACATCAAGGAAAACAAAGTCTTATTATTTTTTTATGTAATGTATGATACCTTCTGATAAAAAAAGAAATGCATTCGGAGTCACAATGATGAGCATAATAATAAGAGAGGATGTGCCCATACATTGTATATGGATTGGGGTAATCCCGGACATGTACCGTTTCCATGGTAACCAATATGGGCGTGGTCAATTTAACATCATAAATCGGTAATAGTTGTTGACCATATAAATATGTGACATTGTTCTTTGATTTCTGCTACACTTTTAAAAAGGGTATTTTTTAACTCCCATTGAAATGCTTAAAAAGAGAGCTGCCATTGATAAATACGGTCCGGGATTACCCCCAGAGTGTGGGGTAATGCCGGACGACGCCATTTTTTTTTATTGCGTCGTAGCTTCGAATTTCAAAATGATGAGTTGATAAAAACTTGATAAAAGGTAGAACCTTCACAGTGCTTTGTGTTTACATGATTTTTATTGTTATATGACGTATTATATGTGTGTTATACCTCTCTAACAAAATGTGTCCGCCATTACCCCACCTTCCCCTATAGGCTTTTTAAGCCTGGCCCGAGTATTTTGCTTGAGCCTGGTCCCTTAGACCCAAACGTGTGTCCGTACGGACCGCCTTAAACAAACAAACAAACCCCCCAAAATGTGCAGTACCAACCCCATACCCCATATAGTGTAATGGTATATAGTGTGCGGTTAGTCGTCGATGATCAAAGCGTATATAGGCTATTGTGCAATAGCAAGAGGTCCTTGATACTCAGGTGCCCTTAATCCTAATATCGGTGCCACGGCGCCCTTGATAATCCAGGGATCTTAATAAGGCCTACCCAGAAACGCTAAATATTATTAGGTATCCCATACATGAAATAAACCACTCTAGGCCCTACCCCATACATCCTTAAAATCCAGTTATCACAGGTACCCTTAATATTCCATACTCCAGGTACCCAGTGTACCCTTATAATCCAGACAGGCCTACCCACCCCATGTGTTCATACACACGTGTAGGCCTAGATTGCACAACCCCCTTCGCGGACGCCCCCCCCCCCTAAATGTTGCCAAGTCTCTGATAGAACACGCTGCCGCTGTATTAAATAAATTTAGGTCCGCGACGCTGGACCAACCCCATACCCCATATAGTGTAATGGTATATAGTGTGCGGTTAGTCGTCAACATGATCAAAGCGTATATAGGCTATTGTGCAATAGCAAGAGGTCCTTGATACTCAGGTGCCCTTAATCCTAATATCGGTGCCACGGCGCCCTTGATAATCCAGGGATCTTAATAAGGCCTACCCAGAAACGCTAAATATTATTAGGTATCCCATAATAAGACCACTCTAGGCCCTACCCCATACATCCTTTAAATCCAGTTATCACAGGTACCCTTAATATTCCATACTCCAGGTACCCAGTGTACCCTTATAATCCAGACAGGCCTACCCACCCCCATGTGTTCTTACACACGTGTAGGCCTAGATTTCACAACCCCCTTCGCGGACGCCCCCCCCCTAAATGTTGCCAAGTCTCTGATAGAACACGCCGCGCGCCGCTGTATTAAATAAATTTAGGTCCGCGACGCTACTGGGTTATTTTAGTGGTTTTATTAAGTTTTATAGTGGGTCTTTCATAGTTGGCGGGAGGCGAGTTCGCATCATGATCACTTGATCATTGTTGATGTACCCACCCAGTTCAGTGTTAGCCATCCGTTTATTTTATTTTTCGGCCTATTGACATTAAATTACTTCTCCAGTAGGACTATTTCTGCATGCATATTTTGCTCTAACAGTTCCTTGTTTATTTATAGGCCTATCCCCCATGTATAATATGATATCACGGTTTTCTGGCCTATCTATTTTATATAGCGCGCCCTGTCCGTGCCCGTGGCCCGCATTGTGGATGGGTCCGCGATGGGACTGAGGCACTGTCGTATAAACGCATTTTCCCTGTCACTATTTAGTATTAACACATGTTATCCTGGATGCAGGCCTACGGTTTGCGCCTGATACGGTTTGCGCCGGCCTTGCTCCCAGTTCCTTCAAAGGGGTTCCTGTATACCCTGGCTATATGATTGACTTTTTGGTTCATCATGCCGTTTTCTTGTACTATAGGGTTTGCACTATGGAGCAACGGATGCTTGCCGCCTTTACTCTACCACATAACAAACTACGCTTTGAGCCACTAACGCGTGTGCACCTACGCGTGTTCCGGTATCGCCCGATTACGCGTGCGCCGGCATCGGCTCCTGACTACGCGTGCGCCGGCAATCGCCTGAATACGCGCGCGCCGACAATCGCCCGATTACGCGAGTTGTGCGCCGGCCATCGCCATGGCGTGTCCAGCGTATACGCGGCGCGTAGCAATAACGTAGCAACGGGCTACAAAACCTCGAATTTCACGGAATCTAACCCAAATTTTAAAAATAAAACATAAACTGGACAATTGTGGGCCCCATACGCACCCGCACAGAAAATTTGAAGTCAATCGAAAGTGCGGAAAGGGGAGAACATCTCTGGACAAAAATGGGCAACTCCGTATTATATATAAGAGTAGCGGCGTACCCTCGCTACGCTCGGGCACTCGCTACGCTCGGGCACTCGCTAGCTGAGTATTATGATACACATTAGATACATTCATGATTTGTAGCAAAATGAGAATAGATAATGAGTTCAAAATTATAGATTCCTGAATCTTTTTTTTCATTTGAAATAGACTTTGTTCACAGAAATCTGAGTTTTGTAGTTTTGTGCTATCTTTTAATCTCGGACCCAATTTCAATACCCTATTTGGGGGGGGGGGGGGGGAACAATATTATACACCCCAAACATGTTGTACCTAGTCCCAGATACCCATAGAGTGTAAGCATGGTATAGAATGCGGTAAGTCGTCATCATAATCAAAGCGTATAGGCTATATTGTGAAATAGCAAGAGGTCCTTGATACTCCAAGTGCCCTTAATCCTAATATCGGTGTCACGGCGCCCTTAATAATACCCCCAGAAACTATTATTAAAGGTATCCCATAATAAGACATGAAATAACCACTCAGGTAGGTGTCTTTGATCAGGTAGGCCCTACCCCATACATCCTTAAAATCCAGTTATCACAGGTGCCGTAGGCGGCGGAAGAGGAGGGGGTGTCAAGGGTCACCCTTGAAATCCAGTGAAATCCAGTTATCAAGGGCGCCCTTAATATTCCACCCCATACTCCAGGTGTACCCATGTGCCCTTAATAATCCATGTGTTCATATTACCAGTGACAGTTAAGAATACCTAGCTGAAGTACTATAATATAAGTTGTCATTAAAGCGTATAACATGATCTATTGTGAAATAGCAAGAGTTTATGTCCTTGATACTCCAGCTGCCCATCAGTGCCACGGTGCCCGTAATAATCCAGGGATCTAAATTAATAAGGCCTACCTAGACTACGCTAAATATTATTATAAGTATCCTATAATGAGATATGAACTAACCATATGAACTAACCCTCACATGTAGGTATCTTTGATCAGGTGGTCCTTTCCTATAAAATCCAGTTATCACAGACTTACCACATACTTCAGGTACCCAGTTTTATAATGGGGTAGTTAGTGAGGCGGCGGAAGAGGAGGGGTGAGTGTCAAGGGTCACCCTTGAAATCCAGTTATCACGGGCGCCCTTAATATTCCACCCCATACTCCAGGTACCCATGTGCCCTTAAAAATCCATGTGTGGGGTGTCAAGGGTCACCCTTGAAATCCAGTGAAATCCAGTTTTCACGGGCGCCCTTAATATTCCACCCCATACTCCAGGTACCCATGTGCCCTTAAAAATCCATGTGTTCATATTATGTAGGCCTAGGATTTGAGTTGTATAGTGGGTATGTTAGTGAGGCGGCGGAAGAGGAGGGGAGGAGGGGGGGGGGGGGGGGGGGGGGTCACGGGACCCTAGATTTCACGACGCCCCCATCCCATAAAAGTTGTCAAGTCTCCAATAGAACACGTGTATTAAATAGGTCCGCGACACCACTGGTTCTATTTAGTGGGGTCTTAAGTTTTATAGTGGGTCTTTTATAGTTGGTGGAGGTACCCATGTGCCCTTAAAAATCCATGTGTTCATATTATGTATTATTAAGTTTTATAGTGGGTCTTTTATATAGTTGGTGGGGGCGGGGTCTCACCGGTAACCATGATCACTGTGTACCCAGTTCAGCACTGTGAGCCATCCGATCCGTTTATTTTATTTTTCGGCCTATTGATATTAAATTATTTCTCCAGTAGGCATGTAGGCCTAAACGTTAGTGCAATTACCATAGATGATATTTTGCTCACACCATTCCTTTAACTACGCTTTTCGCCACTAACGCGTGTGCACCTTACGGTTTGCGCCATTACGCGTGCGCCGGCATTACGCGTGCGCCGGCGATCACCCGATTACGCGTGCCCGGTGCGCCGGCCATCGCCATGGCGTGTCCAGCGTATACGCGGCGCGTAGCAATAACATAGCAACGGGCTAAAAAATCCCAAATATCACGAAATCTAACCCAAAATAAGAAAATCAAACATAAACTGGACAATTATGGGACCCATACGCACTCGCACAGAAAATTTGAAGTCAATCGAAGGTGCGAAAAGGGGAGAACATCTCTGGACAAAAATGGGCAACTCCGTATTATATATAAGATGTTTTATAGGCGGGCAGCCTACGCGCTGCAATGATCGGCACCGGCACCGTAGCGCGGGCGGGCGTAGACGGCATCTAGCAGCGGGGCGGCGCCGGGCACCCCCTCCTCCATGCAGCGCTAAGAGCCTGCGCGTACGCGGAATTACATACTACGGTGCGCCCTATGGGTAAACGCGAAACATTCCAGTCCTTCTCATAGAGCGTCCTTGCTTTTGACCATCATAATTTCATGATTCTTCTGGTCAAATGAACCGAAAGTGCCAATCTCAACCGACACGACGTCAATATTGGGGGGGAGGGGGGGGGGGGGGGGGATCGCCCCTCTGGCTACGCCACTGGTGTAAGTGGACAAAATAACCATTTATTTTAAGAGCCGCTCTTAGCTACATTAAGTTCATATTAATTGTTCAGCATAATCACCCCATATAAACAGGTCAAAAGAAATAAGTCCCCCTGGGAAATTATTCTGGAAAACAGTTAGGCTCCTTAAGGCCACCAAAATGGCCGCTGTATACATGTATGTAAAAATAGTCTACATGAGTGTTTGATAATCCACAATAGATATTATAAGAGTTTTTAGTACATCACATTCACCAAATAGTATGTTCTAAACTACTAAGCTATTATATATATATAAGGCCCACCTCTGTGAGAATTTTGATTATGCATCACTTTCCAAATGGCTTCCAGAGTGGTTAAGTTGATGTTAAATGACCTAAAACAATTGTTTTGTATTGTAAATGACCATACTATGGTTCGGGAACCAATTTGGGGCCATTGGGGGATTTTGAACTGTGTTAACAAATCAAAAATACTGGATATGAGTTACTAATGGTCTAATACATACATCCCATCGTTAGAATTATATTTGCATCATACGGTTGATATTATGCTATTTTGACTATTTTTGGCCATTCATTTGGCGGCCATTTTGGTTTAAAAGTATATTAACAAAGCAAAAATACTAGATATGACTTTTTAGTGGTCTAACACATACATCTAATTGTTAAAACTATACTATAATCATACATGTTGGTTTATATAATGCCAATATATGGAATTTAACCAATTTTGGCGTCCATTTTGGCGGCCATCTTGGTTTAAGGTGTGTTAATAAACCAAATGTTCTGGATATGAGTGTCTAGTGGTCTACATCCCACTATATTAAGGGGTCGTCCAAAATTATCGCCATTTTCACTTACGTACAGAGCGTACGTAACTTTTTACCCCCCTCCCCCCTCGAGTTACGTACGCAATAAATGGCTTGATATACCCTCATGTTTGATTAAAAACCATTGTATTAAAGACGAATTGCTGTATACAACATAAGAAACTGTACGGTACACAAAATAGAGAAAAATACACTTCTTTGATCATATTTATTGTATATCTCTGGTGTTGATTTTATGATTCTGCCGTTCTTTTCTTAGGTAAAAATTATCATTTTCTTTGATGATAAATAATTATCAAAAATGATCAAGATATTTGCAACAAATGGCACATGTATTAGATACTTTTAAATACAGAAATGATAAACAACAACACTAGGAACTTGAGCCATGGATTGTTTTAAAAACACAGAAGCAATATTGCTTCGTGTACATGAAACATTGTTTTCAGTGGCGTAGCTAGGTATTTCATATGGGGGTGGGGGCAGAAATGAAAGTGAACCGACACGATTATTGTGACAAAAGAAATTTTCGCGTAGCGCGAACATTTTTGACATTCCCCTAATTTTTGCTAAGATTGAGGTACATTTTGGCTCTAAACAAGCTTATACCCAAAAATATTGCATTTTGGAGACATGTGCGCGTAGCGAGCGAATTTTTTTCATCTGTGTACTTTTGAACCTCATATCAATTCCATGATTCCTCCTGTCAAATTAATGCCAATCTCAACCGACACGACCGTCAGGGCGATTTCCCCCTCACCCCCTCCCAGCTGGTTGCGGTCAACGTTGTCGAGTCAGGATTTACTATAGAACAATGATAAAAGATAGCTGTCGCTATCCCAGCTTTTCCAGAATGTTTTCTACTTTATAATTATTTTCTACTCGTACTATTTTTATTTTTAAAAAAATCTATTAGGCCTATCTTTTTTATTTTTTTATTATTGATATATTCTTTTATTTTGTACTTTAAAAAAAATTCCCGCCCCTCAAAATCGCCATTTAAGTTACGTTTCGACCCCCTCCCCCTGTTACGTACGCTTTGTACGTAACTGAAAATGGCGAAAATTATGGACGACCCCTAAAGCTATACGTTCACCATACAATTTGATTGCTATCATGTCATTTTATGAGATTTGACCAGTTTGGGGGGGGGGGGGGGGGGGGCATTTTGGACGCCATCTTGGATGTCTGGAGAGCATCAGGTTTTTTGTTCACTGTTAACATATACAATGTGTATAAGGACCCTAAAATAGGCCTACACCCCAAAAAATGGTTTGGTTTAGTACTGGGGGTGCACAAGAACCACCCTGCACATACCCCCGACTAGTATGGCTATGTGGATCACACTAGATGTTACCACCAAACTAGGCTTAAAGACGGGTTACAGGCAACAGTGTTGCAACATTGTTTTATTTTGTATCCATTTATACTGTTATATGTTCAAATACTGTAGTCCAGGTCCAAAAGAAAATTTTTGATATAAAAAGTCACTTACCAAATTCCATGTATATCAACTATATCAAGGTTTACATTTAAAAAATCTCTGGCAACACTGACAGCCTTTAATACCACTTGGGGCCAAATTATCAAGCACTGTAACTTTTAAGCCAATAATGTAATGTACATAAAAGTATACATTTTTTTAATGAAATGAGTCAGAGAATCCAATTTTGGTATCATATTTCACTAAAAATAGTGCTTTTCAAATTTTTGCCCAAAAAACACTTTTTTGGCGCCAAAATTTTACGGTCAACCTAACTAAATCAGTTTTGGGTCAAAAATTCCAAAATTACCCCAAATCATTCAAAGCCAAATATCTAGGAACGCATTTTTTTTGTGCAAATAAATTTTAAGTTTACTTGACCATTTCCGTGTTAGAAATGAAATTTTTCGCGCGCTATTAGTTTCAATGTTCCAAGCTTAACAATACGGATTCAGAAAGGTTATCTATGACTATTTTAGTT
>CM069448.1:21146955-21263693 GCA_035610835.1 Ophiura sarsii | reverse complement strand
GGATGAAATGTCAGGTCAGTTGTAATACTCTCTTTACCCCCAGAGAACTACCGGCCGATTGGTTAGAAAGATAGATACATTATTTATTGCACCAATCAGAGACAGTGTTAGAATAATTGTATCCCTGATAAAGTTTGGAGTGAAATATTTTACAAGCTGCATTTTAATTGGCTATTCAAATGAGTGTATCTTGCAATACACCAATGAGAACCACTGTAAGATAGGCCGGTAGTGCCCAGGGGGTTAATTCAGTGATTTTATGTCGGTGTATATAATATGTGGTTAGACAATGAGTTGACAACATTTTGGGTCAATTGACCCCTCTCCACCCTCTCCAGCAGAGGTCACATGGGGTCAACTGAGTCCAAATTTTGAGAATGCTTGGATTTACCTTAGATATATTTTTGAGTTCTTTTTAAACGTAATTATTTGTACTTGCAAATGCATGATACTCTTGCCTGACTCTTGCATGCATTAGATGTCAGAATGACAAATCCTTAAAGGGGTAGGGGAGATGCGGGAGAGTTGAGCCACAGGGAGAGTTGAGCCACCCCCTATAACTCGAAAAATAGTAACTTACTACAATTTATATTAGCATATATTGTTATATAGCATCAATACGACATTCTTAGTGTTAAACTGTTTATGTGCATGTGCTCAGTATCAAAGATACCTAAACAAAACAAAACAAATTCACTTTTGAGTGAAAAATAGAAAAATAAATGTTTTGTCTTTTTTCCCCATAGCAAGACTTAGACTCTATGGCGGTAATTTGTTTATTGAAGGGGTATATATGACCATTATTTTAGAGAACTAAATGTAAACTACCAAAAGGTCTACACCGGACAGGATTGGGTTATTTACAAAATGGTCACCATGAGGAGAGTTGAGCCATTGGTCATGGGGAGAGTTGAGCATAGGGAAAACATGTAGTAACATTTTGATTTTTGGACTAAAGGTGAAAAATGTATAATAAATGAGAGAAAATGTTATTTTGTGCCATGATAATAACAATTGAGCACCATATTTACTTTAAGGATTAATAAATCAAAAGTTGAAAAAAATATGATTTTGTTTTTTTCACCAGCCATTGACTTATCATGCTGGCTCAACTCTCCTGTAATGATGGCTCAACTCTCCCATACTGTAGGGAGAGTTGAGCCACTTTACCAATTTTTTCAAACCTTTTATATAAATAAGCCTTAACTGCTATCCCAACTGTTATTGTTTCACAACGAAAACAACACTCTAAAGTTTTACTTACACTAATTTTTTACAGGTTTGTACTTTTCTTCCGCATACATGATGACACAAAATATAAGAATTGGCTCAACTCTCCCGCATCTCCCCTACTAAGAGATGTGTTGAATGCTGCGCCCTCAATTAGGATAAAAAACGTGATTTCTACATTTTTACAAATATATTACATGCATACACAAACTTACAGTTGTAAAGATTAAGAAAAAATCAGCCGTTTTTGTGCAATAAAACGTCGTTTCAAAATCTTCCATCCATCAGACTTGCATTTTATGGTAAACAGCGTTACGTTATTTTTCTTTTCTATTCAAATTACATATGATATTACATAGAGGGCGTGGGTTTTTTAAAATCAATAAATAGCGACGATATTTCAACATATTTCTACATTGTTTTAATCAAGTTTTGCTGTTTTTTGTGAGTAGAACAATAATGGCCAAATATAAAGATTATCTTTAATATAAAGTACATTTTGTAAAAATTAAAAAAAAATCTTAAACATCTTTTAGTGCACCTTTAACCCCAGGTGGCCTGAAATTGATAAAATGACATTCCATTGTTTGCCTCCAATAGAATGTAAAGAGGCTTTCGCCCTCTACGACACAGACGGGGATGGTAACCTTTCTACGGATGAAGTTGGTGTAGTATTACGATCTCTCGGTAAGACGCCTACCGAAGGAGAATTACGAGAGATGACGAAAGGAAGAGGTAAGTGTAGGCACACTTCCGTAAAAGATATGGGTCGAATAAATAAAAACTTGTAATTGCTTTTACATAACCTTATTTTAAAATATCTATGAATAAAAGCGGTCTATGTTACTTACCTATAAGTAAGATATGCATGAACGGATTAAAAGCTCATCATCATTTGAACACCTATTGAATTTAACATGTTTAATGTATTAACTTACCTTTTCAATTCAATAGGTTTACTATTGGTGAATAAGTAAGATATGCATGAACGGATTAAAATGTTCATCACCATTTGAACACCTATTGAATTTAACATGTTTAATGTATTAACTTACCTTTTCAATTCAATAGGCTTACTATTGGTGAATTCATGAATATCTTACTCATAAGTAGAACCGTAAAAGCGAGCAATAGCAAGGACATACTTCGCTCTAGTTAGCAAAATAAGCAATTACTTGATGAATCTCTGACTGATGATGATTGCTGAACAAAACACTGAACGATATATTTGTACAATATACACTGAGCCAAAAAAGAAACTTGTAAAAAAAAAGAAACTTATACAATTTTAACAGATCACCAAATAAAATTCTGTGCATGAAAATGTACCAAATTTGGATACAATCACTGCAATGTATTGCTTCAAATGGCAGTCAATAACCAATTGTTTGCTTCAATGACACAAGAGAAATGTGCACTGACCCTATGGTGATCTGTTAAAATTGTATAAGTTTCTTTTTTGGCTCAGTGTAGATGGAAAAAGTAGACATTTGAGATATCATCCGTAAAAGTCAATTGGTGTTTGAAAGTGAATCGACAAGGACACTGATGGAGTGCGTGGCCATGTCTTTACCATATACTTCTTCTTCCCATTTTCATCTGTATTAGGAAAACTTGACTTCTCAGCCTTCATGAATTTATATCAGAACTCTGTGGCAGAGACGGAATCAGAAGATGAAATTAGGGACGCCTTTCGTGTGTTTGATAAAGATGGCAATGGAATGATAAGGTACGTCATTATCTTATTGGTTATTTGGTATTTTTTGATTTTGTTAATTAAGCGTCGTGTTCTATTAAGAGCAGCGGCGTAGCCAGAGGGGCGGGAGGGGGAGGGGCGTAACTAGAGGGGGGCTTGTCCCCCGATGCCCCCAAATGTACAAATGTAATGGCAAATTCCATGTATAATTATATACAAACAATAGTCGGTTATGCCCCCTGACACGTATGTCGCCCTCATGCCCCCTCCCCAACAAAAAAATGAAGACCGGTAGGCCTATGGTTACGCCACAGGTGAGAGGGGGAGTAAGATGCTAAACACAGGATGCAACAGGATGCTAAATTATGGTGAAAATCCTACTCACATCAGCAAGAACTGACATTATTTAGCGGTGTGGAATCTCATATAAACCAAGATCAAGGAATCTCATTGATTCAAAATCCAAAATAATGGTTTTAAGTCGAATAGCGATCTTACTGTGATGGCATCGTTGGAAGGTTTCGAAATACAGGGTGTCCCAAAAGTTTCGATACCTTTTAAAAGCGTTATATCTCCGGTAAACTAATTCGCGTCACAAAGCTGAAAAGACGATTTGGATGTAGTTTTGTGCAATCAATGTGCTTCATTTTGCAGCTTCATAAGCGCGCAGTTTAATTGAGGCATTCACTTCTTTTTTTGGGGGGGGGGGGGCGTCATAAGCATTTGCCCTTGTGGTATATTATAGCATAGGGCTCAAGCACTGTTTTTACAGATCAATATTCAATTATTAAATCCGCAGCGCTGCCGAACTTAGACACGTTATGACCAATCTTGGTGAGAAACTAACGGAAGTGGAGGTAGATGAGATGATACGAGAAGCCGATTTATCTGGTGATGGACAAGTAAATTATGAAGGTAAAAATATAGACAGATCCACCCCGGGTCGCGTAATTTATTTTGAAAATGACTATGTATCGGGGTATTTCCTTCTGGCTTCGATTGACTACATAGAAAAGCAAGAGTTACAGAAAGAACAAAACCCCAGTTTTTTTATTGAAATGAGGGTGTTTCCCTCCCGAATGACTGAGTGTCTTTAGCACCTTATAAGCTTCAGTTGTCTTCAGACGACAGTTCAAAAAATTCACAAAATGTCTTCAAAATGTCAAAATTATTGTTTTATCACCATCTTGGAATCACCTGAGAAATGTATTAAGATAAGTACAAACATGCGTAGTATTGGTTCAGTAATTCTTGAGATATACATTGAATGACAGTTGGTAAAAGGTTTCTGAAAAATCTAAAATTCTGAAAGTATTAGGCCTATGGTAAAATTAATAGCCGCGTGGAAAGTGTTAACATGGCTAAAGTGAGATGATGCGTCGAAGTAACGCAAGTCAGCCTTATACGAAAAACTGTTAACACGGTTATTGGTGGGGGAGCAACGGCGTCATGGTCGTTCTTTTGGGCTTCCAATAGTATGAATTGGCATCAAATAGCTATCAAATAGCTATCATTAAATTGATGAATTCGGTCTGAAGCATACTTCGCGTTAGTGAAGCGGTAATAGCGGTTTCGACTCCAGTTTATTCTTTCTGGATTCAGCGAAGTGACACAATGACTGCATGGATGCCAAAGCCGATGTCACGAATAATGTCACTGAAGATTAAAAAAACACCTTCATTATTGATACCAAAATGCATTCACGAATTCATTCTAATGACTTCATTGAATCAATTTGAAACCAATGAAAGGTTTTAGATGACAGGCGGAGCTATTCCGGCAAGACATGTAATGTTGATGCCAAAAGAAAACCACTGTGAGCCAAAAATGCGACAATGGTCAAGACCGTTTCACTTTCAATTAGGAATGTGGCGCCTTTCTATATACCTAATTTCAAATCAACCTATTTCCAAAAGCTCTCTTCAGAGCCACCAACTTTAGTCCACTGGATAAAGTAGGAAAGATGCACCTAATGTCAAATAATTGGGTGCGTACGGGACAGACCAAATATGAACAGTGGTGGAACTTCAGATTTTTTTTCAACGAGCCAGTCGGGCAGGTAACTCACAGAATTTGCCTGCCCGACAAAAACTCCACCAGCCCAAGGATTTTCATAATATTTTGCAGCAAACAATTAAGAGCAAGACTACTTTTAAACTACAATTACATGTTTTTGTCTTTATTGTACGATGTTCCACTGTATTAAACCCTAGCCCGTAATAGCTCCTCGTATTCATCATGTTCAACATCAATCCAATACTCTCTTTAATCTCCTATCAACCTGATCTCCTCTATCATCATGACACACGATGCATCTGATGATGAAATTACCCTGAACTTACTGTTACTTACACTTTGAGCTTCAAAAATGTTACCCGCCAGTCGGACGGGTACCATTTGTATCTTCACCCGCCCGACACGAAAGTTACCCGCTATGGGGTCTTATTTCCATCCCTGAATATGAATACATGTAAATCTATAGACGAGGGATAGACTTGTAATAATCTGGTCCTGAAGAAGTCAGAGCTAACCTGGACGAAAGCTTGGCAGTTATTATAAACTTGTCCGACGGCGAATCTGTTACAAAATCTCTTTACCTTTATTTTGAATACCCACCGTAAAAGCCCATCATGCAATGCCGGTGTTAGGGCCTACCCAGCAAACACAGAACGTTTCCGCAACGTTGCACCTAGGTTGCAGTTAGGTTGCGTCATTTAAAACGTTTTAACAACGTTTTTATAACGTTACGGTTTGGTTGTGATTTGGTTGTTTTAAGTTGGTCCGTTGAAATGTGAGCAAAACGTTCTCTGAACGTTAAAGTTTAGTTCTAGTTTGGTTGCACTTAGGTTGTGGTTAGGTTGTCATTATAAACGTTCTTACAACGTTATTATGACGTTGCGGTTTGTTTGTTTTAGGTTGGTTCTTGGAAACGTGATTAAAACGTTCTCTGAACGTTGCATGTTGATCATCGGAAACGTTTACATAATGTTTTAACAACGTTGTAACACTCAAATAGTTGGTTGTTTTAGTTTAATCCTTTAAACGTGAAAAAGATGTTCCCTGAACGTTGTAGTTTAAGTTCTAGTTTGGTTGCACTAAGGTTCTGGTTAGGTTGTCATTAAATACGTTCTTACAGCGTTATTATAACGTTGCGGGTTGTTTGTTTTAAGTACCAAATCACACCCAAACCGCAACGTTATATATAACGTTGTAGAAACGTTTTAATGACAACCTAACCACAACCTAAGTGCAACCAAACTAGAACTTAACTGCAACGTTCAGAGAACGTTTTGCTCACGTTTCAACGGACCAACCTAAAACAACCAAATCACACCCAAACCGCAACGTTATATATAACGTTGTAGAAACGTTTTAATGACAACCTAACCACAACCTAAGTGCAACCAAACTAGAACTTAACTGCAACGTTCAGAGAACGTTTTGCTCACGTTTCAACGGACCAACCTAAAACAACCAAATCACACCCAAACCGCAACGTTATAATAACGTTGTAGAAACGTTTTAATGACAACCTAACCACAACCTAAGTGCAACCAAACTAGAACTTAACTGCAACGTTCAGAGAACGTTTTGCTCACGTTTCCATGGACCAACCTAAAACAACCAAATCACACCCAAACCGCAACGTTATAATAACGTTGTAGAAACGTTTTAATGACAACCTAACCACAACCTAAGCGCAACCAAACTAGAACTTAACTGCAACGTTCAGAGAACTTTTTGCTCACGTTTCCATTGACCAACCTAAAACAACCAAATCACACCCAAACCGCAACGTTATAATAACGTTGTAGAAACGTTTTAATGACAACCTAACCACAACCTAAGTGCAACCAAACTAGAACTTAACTGCAACGTTTAGAAAACATTTTGCTCACGTTTCCATGGACTAATTAAATAATGAATTACATTTTATTTAAAAAGGTTTATTACGAATCAAAATTTTAATACAAAACAATTTGGCATTACAAATTTGATGTACTAATCTAGGCGTATACAGGGTGACCCAAAAAATGTTAACACTCTGGGCACATAAGATATCTTAAAAGGACAGGAACACACGGGTCTAATCTTGATGTATTATGAAAGCTGAGTAAATAAGCTTTCATTTGCATTTTATTGCGTTCCAATTGGTTATTTAGAACGGGAGATATGCTTCAGCAAACATGAGGAAGCAAAATCGGCTTGGTCCAATTTGCATTAATTACAACTATGATTACGAACTTGTAAGAAGCGCAATATGCTCTTTTCTAAGCGTGTAAATCCGTTAAAGTTTGAATCGAATTCGTTCCTCGGGGGTATTGCACATGGAAAAAGAGTATAGAACTTGAACTCATGACAAAATACCTGTATAATTTATGTGGAATATATTTATTTATGTCTTTTAAGCTTGAAAAGAATCTGGCTTCATCACGACGTTCATATAACGTTTACACAACCAAATTATGTTACCTGGGCTGTAATCGCTAATTTGCATATTTTACCTGGCCTTACATGAGTCGAGTAAATTGTGGAAATAGCTCATTAGCATAATTTCAATGGTACAAAAATTAGCACCGGTGCTCGTTTGTAACCTTTAAAGTATGGTAATGAGCTAATTTGCAACCTTTATTTATTTAAACCTATTTTTTTTTAAAATTTAAGTCGATACATACATTTAACAGCTTTTAACACCATAGAAAGTATTTTGATCTGTATACGTAAGTTCTCATATGTATAGCTAAAGGCAAGTCATTGTTCACTAATGCCATATACATTGAGCAAGAACATAGTACACATGAAAAGGTCAATGCCCGCCCCATCCCTCTATAATACCACTACCATTCCCTGGTTGCCATGGTGTAACTAACCGAATTTGATGAAAGTTTTTACACGTTTGGGATAACGTTGTGAAAACGTTCAAGACTAACGTTCATACAACATAAAAATGTGTCGACAAATAAACGTTCTTTGAACGTTTAATCATAACGTTCCAAGAACGAAAGTGAAACGTTGTCACGACGTTCCAACAACGTAATAAATAGGTTATAAAAACGTCATTTGGACGTAATGGTATAACTAACAGAAGTTTTTTAAACGTTTGGGACGTTGTTATAACGTTGTGAAAACGTTCATTACTAACGTTCAAACAACGTAAAAATGTGTCGACAAATAAACGTTCTTCTAACGTTGGATCGCAACGTTCCATGAACGTTGTCACGACGTTCCGATAACGTAATAAAGACAGTATAAAAACGTCATTTAGACGTAATGGTATAACTAACAGAATTTCAAGAAAGTGTTTTAAACGTTTAGTACGTTGTGATAACGTTGTGAAAACGTTCATGACTAACGTTCATACAACGTAAAAATGTGTCGACAAATAAACGTTCTCCTAACGTTGGATCACGTTCACAACGTTCTTTGAACTTTTAATCATAACGTTCCAAGAACGAAAGTGAAACCTTGCCACGACGTTCCAACAACGTAATATGGTTAGCTGGGTACCTATGAGTAAAATATTCATGGAAGGATTAAACAGCTCATCATCACCATTTATACACCTATTGAATTATTTTAGCTGTCCAATAGGTATAAAATGGGTAATTTAATGACTATCATAGAGCCGCCACGATTTCTAGTGAATGTTTCTTTTAATGTTAATATTCTTGATTTTTTTTCTTCTCAGAATTCGTCAGAATGATTGTATCGTAGCCAGCCGGAAAGTTACAGAATAACATCTCATCAAGAAGCATCGCATCATCTATTAGGCGACAAAAAACCCTGTTATATAACGGGCTCAATCGACCCCATTTATTTTTTTGGAATTTGAGAAATTTTATTTTACAACTTTTAAAATTTGTTTGCAATTTTTGAAAATTTCGCGGAAAATTGTTGAAAATTCATTATAATTTTCAAGAGAATTTTGATTATTAACCCCCCCCCCCCCCAAAAAAGAGTCCTACCAAAAACATAAAAACAACGTCTTGATCGACCGACCAACCTGAGAGATTCGTTCGCCCGTAGAACAGGTGTTTTTTGTCGCTTTTAGCACCTTTTCATACAGACATTCACGATCTTATTTTCAACACTAATTAGAAAATAATTTCATTTGTGTGTGTTTTTGGATTGATTTACTTGGAAACATTTAGAATGACAGACGATTAGGATTGGCTATTCCAGTTAAAATCCGTACACCCCCTATGGAAAATGTAACCTTAATTTTCCCACAGGGAGTGTAGAATTCAAATGGAGTCACCAAGCACACTCCCTTGTGGGGAAGATTAAGGTATAATGTCTTCCATATAAGGGGGTATATAGATTTCAAAAGTAATAGCACATTAGTCTATAAAGCGAATTTCGTATTTCAATATTATTATAACACGGACACTTACTATTAAAACCGGGGGGGGGGGGGTTACTCATGTACATAAAGTATACGGGTATGTGTAGCTGTATGGGTCGATTTGTTGCATAAATTCCCTAAGCATTTGGGGGCTGATTTGTGCTGGAAAACCCTAAACATACGTCCCAAATCGTGAGAGTAGAAAAAACATGGATCCTAAATTGCGAAAAAAAGGCAGTGAAATCAGACATTTTCTAAAGTTAAAACCACCTTCGAACCTCCAGCGCTGACCCCCCCCCCCCCCCCCCCCCCCCCCCACCCCCGTCTTAAATGATTTGAGTACCCGGATTGGATATATTTCAATAAAAGAAGCCCGTTATTTCGCTAATTACAATTAAATTAATGGATGAAAAAACCAGGGCCCAGGTTAGAAGTCAAAGTTGATTTGTTCCATCGTGCAGCCTGGTTCACAGTTTATCAACGGCTATTATTCTAATAAATATTTTATTTTGTAATACTGTAATTATTTAGTTCTATAGATTGAATCGATTTGAAAGTGAATTATTATTATTATCGTATATTTCATTTTGTAAAAAACCAATAGACATTTAAATAAATAATGACATAACACCAACAAAGTGTGGAGTATCGTTTAAGTTTATTTTGTTTTAAAAAAGTTCGAATAAACATTACTAAATTAGCAGCATGCAAACTGATATTGGGTTCGATCATGTTTTAAAGGATAATTTAGATACCTTTTTTCGAATCATGGTTTTTAAGCTCCGTAGCTCTCGGGATCATCGCGATCCCTTAATTCAGCACTATTAAACATCGGTTACGACCTACCCGCCATCCAGCCAGTACGCAACAGTCGCTTTTAAAGCGTGACCTTGCCGATTTCTAACCCGCAGAATGATCGATTTCAGGATGTCTCCCCTTAGCTAAATACCCTATGTCAGCCTTACGACAAGTTAGTTTTACCAGCATACACTGCGATAGGATCAGTTTGCAGTCAAATAGCTAGATAGGTATAATCACCGTAATTTTCTTAATAATATGGGACCAAATTGACCATTTTTGGTCCACAAACAGTGATTTTATCGCTTATTTTAGAATCTAACAACTTTTGTGACTTTGCTTCTTGTATCTATTCACTTGACTGGACTAAGAATCGTACGATATTTTAAGAGCAATTTTCATACTAACGGAAGTTCAAGCTTTAATTTCATATCAAAATCATTGATGCCCGAGTTCTTTTTTGATGAGAAAATCGAGTCTTAATTTTCAGCGATTTTCGGTCAGAAAACGAAACTTACGATCCCCCGTTTGGCCTCGCCAACTTGATTTTTAGTCTCCTATAACCCGCCCGCGCTTCATTTTCATGCCCGCGTTTGAATTCATTAGAAATTTTGGGAAAAAATACCGTTTTTGCAATGAAAACGTCCGAATTTATGTATTTTGTGTGATGAAATTGTGAAAAATGATTTTGACGAGAAAAAAAAAATCTACGAAATTGTGCAGAGTAGAAGGATCGATTTCGAACCCCGGACCTCTCGCTCTTCAGTCTAGCGCTCTACCATCTGAGCTATCAAGCGAAACTAATTCTATTCGTGAGATTTAAACACTTCATCAACAACCCAACGACGGTACGAAATGAATATAGCTCGAACCAGATTCGGACACCCATTTTATTATCCATTCACTTGACTGGACTAAGTAATGTCATACTATTTTAAGCATGTTTCTAGTTACAAAAGACTATGAATATTATGATACCATCAATACAATTGATGCCTAATTCTTCAAAAAGGGACTATTTACCGTGAATTTGGCTTTAGTTTCGTCAAGTTTTTCTCGAATTCGGATGTGTGTGATGACAATAATTTGCACCGAAAATGCAACATGTCATGAAGTCACAGCTAATATTAGATAATATTATTCGCATAATATGCCTTTTTATTTTACAATTTCATGGCAAATGTGTTTGAAATGTGTGATTATAATCATGAAAAGAGCTCATTTACATCGTGCTATTACGAGGTCAACTATGACTGCAAAGCCGTATCGCTACGGATGAGTACTTCCGGGTCGCTTTGCTGGGTTAGAAAAGGAACGACTTTTCGTGTGCTTGCATACTGGCTGCCATCAATGATGACCAGCTGCTGTCATTGTGATCGCCCAAAATTAAAAGGCTGTTAAAGGCATATTATGTGATCTTTTTTAGGGGGCGCCCTCTACCCATGATTTTTATAGAAAGTAGATTTTCTTGCATATTTAAATTTCTGATCATAAATCATAAACATATTCTGAGTTACAGAGCGATACGATTCATGATTACTTCAAAATCATGGTTTTTAAGGGTTGAACATAGATTGTCCACTATTTTTTCTTTAAAAACATGATTTTGAAGTAATAAGGAATCGTATCGCTCTGTAACTCAGAATGTATTCATGATCAGAAATGTAAATCTGCAAGAAATGATCTACTTTCTAAAAAAAAGCATTGGTAGAGGGCGCCCCCTGGAAAAGATCACATAATCTGCCTTTAATGTGACAAGTGGAGGGAAGCAAACACTACGCTGAATGAAGGGAAGGGGTCGCTACGGAGCTCAAAACCATGTTCGAAAAAGGTATCTAAATATTAAACTTTACTTTATTATTAAGATTACGTCATTTAGACCATGGGCATGTCATGGAACATTTTGCACCCTTAAGGGCGGTGTCAACCCTTTTTGGCGCCAAATGTATCAAGCACTGTAACTTTTAAACTATATATAAACGTGATGTAGGCCTACATAAAAGTATACATTTTTATGAAATAAGTCAGAGAATCCATATCCATATTGTTATCAAATTTCACTAAAAATAGTGATTTTTACATTTTTGCCCAAAAATCACTTTTTTGGCGCCAACAATTTTCAAACAACCTAACAAATCTGTTTTAGGTAAAAAAAATCCAAACATTTCACCAAAATCATCTAAAGTCAAGTATCTAGAATCAGGTCTTTTTTTTGGCTTACAAATGTTAAGTTTTGAAATTATTGACCAAAAAATGCAAACAAAATGTTTTTAATCTCAAAAATCACATAATTTGTACTTTTTAATCAATATTTTCAAAACTAAAAATTGTTAAGTCAATAAAAAAAACTGATTCTAGATGATTGACCATGATTTTGGTGAAATTTTGGAATTTGTTAACAAAAACTGATTATGTTAGGTTGTCTGAAAAGAATTGGCGCCAAAAAAGTGATTTTTGGGCAAAAAATGTAAAAATCACTTTTTTTGTGGAATTTGATACCAAAAATGGATTCTCCGACTCATTTCATTTCAAAAATGGTATATTTTTATGTACACTACATTATTAGTTTAAAAGTTACAGTGCTTGAGATTTAGTGAGATTCAGTGCGGTTAGGGTTATTGCACATCAAAAATTGACATTTATTAACCCTAACCAGTAAAGCTAGTTTTTTGTGCGTATCGGGGGGAGGGGGGAAAAAGTGCTATTTTTTTGACCCGAAAAATCACCCAGCACCCCCCGGGATTCGATCGCCGGACCATCCGCACCCAAGTCTGTCCCTCTACCGACTGAGCTAACTCCCTAGGTCATATGCGGCCACAAACTCCGTGGCCACATATGCCTGCGGTAGGTGACGTCATCGCGGCAATGCAGCAGCACGTGCCTGGAGATAGTTTCTGGCAGTGAGATTTAGTGAGATTCAGTGCGGTTAGGGTTATTGCACATCAAAAATTGACATTTATTATTGCACATCAAAAATTGACATTTATTAACCCTAACCAGTAAAGCTAGTTTTTTGTGCGTATCGGGGGGAGGGGGGAAAAAGTGCTATTTTTTTGACCCGAAAAATCACCCAGCACCCCCCGGGATTCGATCGCCGGACCATCCGCACCCAAGTCTGTCCCTCTACCGACTGAGCTAACTCCCTAGGTCATATGCGGCCACAAACTCCGTGGCCACATATGCCTGCGGTAGGTGACGTCATCGCGGCAATGCAGCAGCACGTGCCTGGAGATAGTTTCTGGCAGTGAGATTTAGTGAGATTCAGTGCGGTTAGGGTTATTGCACATCAAAAATTGACATTTATTAACCCTAACCAGTAAAGCTAGTTTTTTGTGCGTATCGGGGGGAGGGGGGAAAAAGTGCTATTTTTTTGACCCGAAAAATCACCCAGCACCCCCCGGGATTCGATCGCCGGACCATCCGCACCCAAGTCTGTCCCTCTACCGACTGAGCTAACTCCCTAGGTCATATGCGGCCACAAACTCCGTGGCCACATATGCCTGCGGTAGGTGACGTCATCGCGGCAATGCAGCAGCACGTGCCTGGAGATAGTTTCTGGCAGTGAGATTTAGTGAGATTCAGTGCGGTTAGGGTTATTGCACATCAAAAATTGACATTTATTAACCCTAACCAGTAAAGCTAGTTTTTTGTGCGTATCGGGGGGAGGGGGGAAAAAGTGCTATTTTTTTGACCCGAAAAATCACCCAGCACCCCCCGGGATTCGATCGCCGGACCATCCGCACCCAAGTCTGTCCCTCTACCGACTGAGCTAACTCCCTAGGTCATATGCGGCCACAAACTCCGTGGCCACATATGCCTGCGGTAGGTGACGTCATCGCGGCAATGCAGCAGCACGTGCCTGGAGATAGTTTCTGGCAGTGAGATTTAGTGAGATTCAGTGCGGTTAGGGTTATTGCACATCAAAAATTGACATTTATTTTATTGCACATCAAAAATTGACATTTATTAATGCACATCAAAAATTGACATTTATTATTGCACATCAAAAATTGACATTTATTAATGCACATCAAAAATTGACATTTATTATTGCACATCAAAAATTGACATTTATTAACCCTAACCAGTAAAGCTAGTTTTTTGTGCGTATCGGGGGGAGGGGGGAAAAAGTGCTATTTTTTTGACCCGAAAAATCACCCAGCACCCCCCGGGATTCGATCGCCGGACCATCCGCACCCAAGTCTGTCCCTCTACCGACTGAGCTAACTCCCTAGGTCATATGCGGCCACAAACTCCGTGGCCACATATGCCTGCGGTAGGTGACGTCATCGCGGCAATGCAGCAGCACGTGCCTGGAGATAGTTTCTGGCAGTGAGATTTAGTGAGATTCAGTGCGGTTAGGGTTATTGCACATCAAAAATTGACATTTATTAATTATTGCACATCAAAAATTGACATTTATTAACCCTAACCAGTAAAGCTAGTTTTTTGTGCGTATCGGGGGGAGGGGGGAAAAAGTGCTATTTTTTTGACCCGAAAAATCACCCAGCACCCCCCGGGATTCGATCGCCGGACCATCCGCACCCAAGTCTGTCCCTCTACCGACTGAGCTAACTCCCTAGGTCATATGCGGCCACAAACTCCGTGGCCACATATGCCTGCGGTAGGTGACGTCATCGCGGCAATGCAGCAGCACGTGCCTGGAGATAGTTTCTGGCAGTGAGATTTAGTGAGATTCAGTGCGGTTAGGGTTATTGCACATCAAAAATTGACATTTATTAATGCACATCAAAAATTGACATTTATTTATTGCACATCAAAAATTGACATTTATTAAAACCCTAACCAGTAAAGCTAGTTTTTTGTGCGTATCGGGGGGAGGGGGGAAAAAGTGCTATTTTTTTGACCCGAAAAATCACCCAGCACCCCCCGGGATTCGATCGCCGGACCATCCGCACCCAAGTCTGTCCCTCTACCGACTGAGCTAACTCCCTAGGTCATATGCGGCCACAAACTCCGTGGCCACATATGCCTGCGGTAGGTGACGTCATCGCGGCAATGCAGCAGCACGTGCCTGGAGATAGTTTCTGGCAGTGAGATTTAGTGAGATTCAGTGCGGTTAGGGATTGCACATCAAAAATTGACATTTATTAATTGCACATCAAAAATTGACATTTATTAACCCTAACCAGTAAAGCTAGTTTTTTGTGCGTATCGGGGGGAGGGGGGAAAAAGTGCTATTTTTTTGACCCGAAAAATCACCCAGCACCCCCCGGGATTCGATCGCCGGACCATCCGCACCCAAGTCTGTCCCTCTACCGACTGAGCTAACTCCCTAGGTCATATGCGGCCACAAACTCCGTGGCCACATATGCCTGCGGTAGGTGACGTCATCGCGGCAATGCAGCAGCACGTGCCTGGAGATAGTTTCTGGCAGTGAGATTTAGTGAGATTCAGTGCGGTTAGGGATTTATTGCACATCAAAAATTGACATTTATTAACCCTAACCAGTAAAGCTAGTTTTTTGTGCGTATCGGGGGGAGGGGGGAAAAAGTGCTATTTTTTTGACCCGAAAAATCACCCAGCACCCCCCGGGATTCGATCGCCGGACCATCCGCACCCAAGTCTGTCCCTCTACCGACTGAGCTAACTCCCTAGGTCATATGCGGCCACAAACTCCGTGGCCACATATGCCTGCGGTAGGTGACGTCATCGCGGCAATGCAGCAGCACGTGCCTGGAGATAGTTTCTGGCAGTGAGATTTAGTGAGATTCAGTGCGGTTAGGGTTATTGCACATCAAAAATTGACATTTATTATTGCACATCAAAAATTGACATTTATTAAAACCCTAACCAGTAAAGCTAGTTTTTTGTGCGTATCGGGGGGAGGGGGGAAAAAGTGCTATTTTTTTGACCCGAAAAATCACCCAGCACCCCCCGGGATTCGATCGCCGGACCATCCGCACCCAAGTCTGTCCCTCTACCGACTGAGCTAACTCCCTAGGTCATATGCGGCCACAAACTCCGTGGCCACATATGCCTGCGGTAGGTGACGTCATCGCGGCAATGCAGCAGCACGTGCCTGGAGATAGTTTCTGGCAGTGAGATTTAGTGAGATTCAGTGCGGTTAGGGTTATTGCACATCAAAAATTGACATTTATTAACCCTAACCAGTAAAGCTAGTTTTTTGTGCGTATCGGGGGGAGGGGGGAAAAAGTGCTATTTTTTTGACCCGAAAAATCACCCAGCACCCCCCGGGATTCGATCGCCGGACCATCCGCACCCAAGTCTGTCCCTCTACCGACTGAGCTAACTCCCTAGGTCATATGCGGCCACAAACTCCGTGGCCACATATGCCTGCGGTAGGTGACGTCATCGCGGCAATGCAGCAGCACGTGCCTGGAGATAGTTTCTGGCAGTGAGATTTAGTGAGATTCAGTGCGGTTAGGGTTATTGCACATCAAAAATTGACATTTATTAACCCTAACCAGTAAAGCTAGTTTTTTGTGCGTATCGGGGGGAGGGGGGAAAAAGTGCTATTTTTTTGACCCGAAAAATCACCCAGCACCCCCCGGGATTCGATCGCCGGACCATCCGCACCCAAGTCTGTCCCTCTACCGACTGAGCTAACTCCCTAGGTCATATGCGGCCACAAACTCCGTGGCCACATATGCCTGCGGTAGGTGACGTCATCGCGGCAATGCAGCAGCACGTGCCTGGAGATAGTTTCTGGCAGTGAGATTTAGTGAGATTCAGTGCGGTTAGGGATTTATTGCACATCAAAAATTGACATTTATTAACCCTAACCAGTAAAGCTAGTTTTTTGTGCGTATCGGGGGGAGGGGGGAAAAAGTGCTATTTTTTTGACCCGAAAAATCACCCAGCACCCCCCGGGATTCGATCGCCGGACCATCCGCACCCAAGTCTGTCCCTCTACCGACTGAGCTAACTCCCTAGGTCATATGCGGCCACAAACTCCGTGGCCACATATGCCTGCGGTAGGTGACGTCATCGCGGCAATGCAGCAGCACGTGCCTGGAGATAGTTTCTGGCAGTGAGATTTAGTGAGATTCAGTGCGGTTAGGGTTATTGCACATCAAAAATTGACATTTATTAATGCACATCAAAAATTGACATTTATTATTGCACATCAAAAATTGACATTTATTAACCCTAACCAGTAAAGCTAGTTTTTTGTGCGTATCGGGGGGAGGGGGGAAAAAGTGCTATTTTTTTGACCCGAAAAATCACCCAGCACCCCCCGGGATTCGATCGCCGGACCATCCGCACCCAAGTCTGTCCCTCTACCGACTGAGCTAACTCCCTAGGTCATATGCGGCCACAAACTCCGTGGCCACATATGCCTGCGGTAGGTGACGTCATCGCGGCAATGCAGCAGCACGTGCCTGGAGATAGTTTCTGGCAGTGAGATTTAGTGAGATTCAGTGCGGTTAGGGATTTATTGCACATCAAAAATTGACATTTATTAATGCACATCAAAAATTGACATTTATTAACCCTAACCAGTAAAGCTAGTTTTTTGTGCGTATCGGGGGGAGGGGGGAAAAAGTGCTATTTTTTTGACCCGAAAAATCACCCAGCACCCCCCGGGATTCGATCGCCGGACCATCCGCACCCAAGTCTGTCCCTCTACCGACTGAGCTAACTCCCTAGGTCATATGCGGCCACAAACTCCGTGGCCACATATGCCTGCGGTAGGTGACGTCATCGCGGCAATGCAGCAGCACGTGCCTGGAGATAGTTTCTGGCAGTGAGATTTAGTGAGATTCAGTGCGGTTAGGGTTATTGCACATCAAAAATTGACATTTATTTATTGCACATCAAAAATTGACATTTATTAACCCTAACCAGTAAAGCTAGTTTTTTGTGCGTATCGGGGGGAGGGGGGAAAAAGTGCTATTTTTTTGACCCGAAAAATCACCCAGCACCCCCCGGGATTCGATCGCCGGACCATCCGCACCCAAGTCTGTCCCTCTACCGACTGAGCTAACTCCCTAGGTCATATGCGGCCACAAACTCCGTGGCCACATATGCCTGCGGTAGGTGACGTCATCGCGGCAATGCAGCAGCACGTGCCTGGAGATAGTTTCTGGCAGTGAGATTTAGTGAGATTCAGTGCGGTTAGGGTTATTGCACATCAAAAATTGACATTTATTATTGCACATCAAAAATTGACATTTATTAACCCTAACCAGTAAAGCTAGTTTTTTGTGCGTATCGGGGGGAGGGGGGAAAAAGTGCTATTTTTTTGACCCGAAAAATCACCCAGCACCCCCCGGGATTCGATCGCCGGACCATCCGCACCCAAGTCTGTCCCTCTACCGACTGAGCTAACTCCCTAGGTCATATGCGGCCACAAACTCCGTGGCCACATATGCCTGCGGTAGGTGACGTCATCGCGGCAATGCAGCAGCACGTGCCTGGAGATAGTTTCTGGCAGTGAGATTTAGTGAGATTCAGTGCGGTTAGGGATTTATTGCACATCAAAAATTGACATTTATTAATGCACATCAAAAATTGACATTTATTAACCCTAACCAGTAAAGCTAGTTTTTTGTGCGTATCGGGGGGAGGGGGGAAAAAGTGCTATTTTTTTGACCCGAAAAATCACCCAGCACCCCCCGGGATTCGATCGCCGGACCATCCGCACCCAAGTCTGTCCCTCTACCGACTGAGCTAACTCCCTAGGTCATATGCGGCCACAAACTCCGTGGCCACATATGCCTGCGGTAGGTGACGTCATCGCGGCAATGCAGCAGCACGTGCCTGGAGATAGTTTCTGGCAGTGAGATTTAGTGAGATTCAGTGCGGTTAGGGTTATTGCACATCAAAAATTGACATTTATTTATTGCACATCAAAAATTGACATTTATTAACCCTAACCAGTAAAGCTAGTTTTTTGTGCGTATCGGGGGGAGGGGGGAAAAAGTGCTATTTTTTTGACCCGAAAAATCACCCAGCACCCCCCGGGATTCGATCGCCGGACCATCCGCACCCAAGTCTGTCCCTCTACCGACTGAGCTAACTCCCTAGGTCATATGCGGCCACAAACTCCGTGGCCACATATGCCTGCGGTAGGTGACGTCATCGCGGCAATGCAGCAGCACGTGCCTGGAGATAGTTTCTGGCAGTGAGATTTAGTGAGATTCAGTGCGGTTAGGGATTTATTGCACATCAAAAATTGACATTTATTAATGCACATCAAAAATTGACATTTATTAACCCTAACCAGTAAAGCTAGTTTTTTGTGCGTATCGGGGGGAGGGGGGAAAAAGTGCTATTTTTTTGACCCGAAAAATCACCCAGCACCCCCCGGGATTCGATCGCCGGACCATCCGCACCCAAGTCTGTCCCTCTACCGACTGAGCTAACTCCCTAGGTCATATGCGGCCACAAACTCCGTGGCCACATATGCCTGCGGTAGGTGACGTCATCGCGGCAATGCAGCAGCACGTGCCTGGAGATAGTTTCTGGCAGTGAGATTTAGTGAGATTCAGTGCGGTTAGGGTTATTGCACATCAAAAATTGACATTTATTAACCCTAACCAGTAAAGCTAGTTTTTTGTGCGTATCGGGGGGAGGGGGGAAAAAGTGCTATTTTTTTGACCCGAAAAATCACCCAGCACCCCCCGGGATTCGATCGCCGGACCATCCGCACCCAAGTCTGTCCCTCTACCGACTGAGCTAACTCCCTAGGTCATATGCGGCCACAAACTCCGTGGCCACATATGCCTGCGGTAGGTGACGTCATCGCGGCAATGCAGCAGCACGTGCCTGGAGATAGTTTCTGGCAGTGAGATTTAGTGAGATTCAGTGCGGTTAGGGATTTATTGCACATCAAAAATTGACATTTATTAATTGCACATCAAAAATTGACATTTATTAACCCTAACCAGTAAAGCTAGTTTTTTGTGCGTATCGGGGGGAGGGGGGAAAAAGTGCTATTTTTTTGACCCGAAAAATCACCCAGCACCCCCCGGGATTCGATCGCCGGACCATCCGCACCCAAGTCTGTCCCTCTACCGACTGAGCTAACTCCCTAGGTCATATGCGGCCACAAACTCCGTGGCCACATATGCCTGCGGTAGGTGACGTCATCGCGGCAATGCAGCAGCACGTGCCTGGAGATAGTTTCTGGCAGTGAGATTTAGTGAGATTCAGTGCGGTTAGGGTTATTGCACATCAAAAATTGACATTTATTAATGCACATCAAAAATTGACATTTATTAATGCACATCAAAAATTGACATTTATTATTGCACATCAAAAATTGACATTTATTAACCCTAACCAGTAAAGCTAGTTTTTTGTGCGTATCGGGGGGAGGGGGGAAAAAGTGCTATTTTTTTGACCCGAAAAATCACCCAGCACCCCCCGGGATTCGATCGCCGGACCATCCGCACCCAAGTCTGTCCCTCTACCGACTGAGCTAACTCCCTAGGTCATATGCGGCCACAAACTCCGTGGCCACATATGCCTGCGGTAGGTGACGTCATCGCGGCAATGCAGCAGCACGTGCCTGGAGATAGTTTCTGGCAGTGAGATTTAGTGAGATTCAGTGCGGTTAGGGTTATTGCACATCAAAAATTGACATTTGCACATCAAAAATTGACATTTATTAACCCTAACCAGTAAAGCTAGTTTTTTGTGCGTATCGGGGGGAGGGGGGAAAAAGTGCTATTTTTTTGACCCGAAAAATCACCCAGCACCCCCCGGGATTCGATCGCCGGACCATCCGCACCCAAGTCTGTCCCTCTACCGACTGAGCTAACTCCCTAGGTCATATGCGGCCACAAACTCCGTGGCCACATATGCCTGCGGTAGGTGACGTCATCGCGGCAATGCAGCAGCACGTGCCTGGAGATAGTTTCTGGCAGTGAGATTTAGTGAGATTCAGTGCGGTTAGGGTTATTGCACATCAAAAATTGACATTTATTAACCCTAACCAGTAAAGCTAGTTTTTTGTGCGTATCGGGGGGAGGGGGGAAAAAGTGCTATTTTTTTGACCCGAAAAATCACCCAGCACCCCCCGGGATTCGATCGCCGGACCATCCGCACCCAAGTCTGTCCCTCTACCGACTGAGCTAACTCCCTAGGTCATATGCGGCCACAAACTCCGTGGCCACATATGCCTGCGGTAGGTGACGTCATCGCGGCAATGCAGCAGCACGTGCCTGGAGATAGTTTCTGGCAGTGAGATTTAGTGAGATTCAGTGCGGTTAGGGATTTATTGCACATCAAAAATTGACATTTATTAACCCTAACCAGTAAAGCTAGTTTTTTGTGCGTATCGGGGGGAGGGGGGAAAAAGTGCTATTTTTTTGACCCGAAAAATCACCCAGCACCCCCCGGGATTCGATCGCCGGACCATCCGCACCCAAGTCTGTCCCTCTACCGACTGAGCTAACTCCCTAGGTCATATGCGGCCACAAACTCCGTGGCCACATATGCCTGCGGTAGGTGACGTCATCGCGGCAATGCAGCAGCACGTGCCTGGAGATAGTTTCTGGCAGTGAGATTTAGTGAGATTCAGTGCGGTTAGGGATTTATTGCACATCAAAAATTGACATTTATTATTAACCCTAACCAGTAAAGCTAGTTTTTTGTGCGTATCGGGGGGAGGGGGGAAAAAGTGCTATTTTTTTGACCCGAAAAATCACCCAGCACCCCCCGGGATTCGATCGCCGGACCATCCGCACCCAAGTCTGTCCCTCTACCGACTGAGCTAACTCCCTAGGTCATATGCGGCCACAAACTCCGTGGCCACATATGCCTGCGGTAGGTGACGTCATCGCGGCAATGCAGCAGCACGTGCCTGGAGATAGTTTCTGGCAGTGAGATTTAGTGAGATTCAGTGCGGTTAGGGTTATTGCACATCAAAAATTGACATTTATTAACCCTAACCAGTAAAGCTAGTTTTTTGTGCGTATCGGGGGGAGGGGGGAAAAAGTGCTATTTTTTTGACCCGAAAAATCACCCAGCACCCCCCGGGATTCGATCGCCGGACCATCCGCACCCAAGTCTGTCCCTCTACCGACTGAGCTAACTCCCTAGGTCATATGCGGCCACAAACTCCGTGGCCACATATGCCTGCGGTAGGTGACGTCATCGCGGCAATGCAGCAGCACGTGCCTGGAGATAGTTTCTGGCAGTGAGATTTAGTGAGATTCAGTGCGGTTAGGGTTATTGCACATCAAAAATTGACATTTATTAACCCTAACCAGTAAAGCTAGTTTTTTGTGCGTATCGGGGGGAGGGGGGAAAAAGTGCTATTTTTTTGACCCGAAAAATCACCCAGCACCCCCCGGGATTCGATCGCCGGACCATCCGCACCCAAGTCTGTCCCTCTACCGACTGAGCTAACTCCCTAGGTCATATGCGGCCACAAACTCCGTGGCCACATATGCCTGCGGTAGGTGACGTCATCGCGGCAATGCAGCAGCACGTGCCTGGAGATAGTTTCTGGCAGTGAGATTTAGTGAGATTCAGTGCGGTTAGGGATTTATTGCACATCAAAAATTGACATTTATTAACCCTAACCAGTAAAGCTAGTTTTTTGTGCGTATCGGGGGGAGGGGGGAAAAAGTGCTATTTTTTTGACCCGAAAAATCACCCAGCACCCCCCGGGATTCGATCGCCGGACCATCCGCACCCAAGTCTGTCCCTCTACCGACTGAGCTAACTCCCTAGGTCATATGCGGCCACAAACTCCGTGGCCACATATGCCTGCGGTAGGTGACGTCATCGCGGCAATGCAGCAGCACGTGCCTGGAGATAGTTTCTGGCAGTGAGATTTAGTGAGATTCAGTGCGGTTAGGGTTATTGCACATCAAAAATTGACATTTATTATTGCACATCAAAAATTGACATTTATTATTGCACATCAAAAATTGACATTTATTAATTGCACATCAAAAATTGACATTTATTATTGCACATCAAAAATTGACATTTATTAACCCTAACCAGTAAAGCTAGTTTTTTGTGCGTATCGGGGGGAGGGGGGAAAAAGTGCTATTTTTTTGACCCGAAAAATCACCCAGCACCCCCCGGGATTCGATCGCCGGACCATCCGCACCCAAGTCTGTCCCTCTACCGACTGAGCTAACTCCCTAGGTCATATGCGGCCACAAACTCCGTGGCCACATATGCCTGCGGTAGGTGACGTCATCGCGGCAATGCAGCAGCACGTGCCTGGAGATAGTTTCTGGCAGTGAGATTTAGTGAGATTCAGTGCGGTTAGGGTTATTGCACATCAAAAATTGACATTTATTAACCCTAACCAGTAAAGCTAGTTTTTTGTGCGTATCGGGGGGAGGGGGGAAAAAGTGCTATTTTTTTGACCCGAAAAATCACCCAGCACCCCCCGGGATTCGATCGCCGGACCATCCGCACCCAAGTCTGTCCCTCTACCGACTGAGCTAACTCCCTAGGTCATATGCGGCCACAAACTCCGTGGCCACATATGCCTGCGGTAGGTGACGTCATCGCGGCAATGCAGCAGCACGTGCCTGGAGATAGTTTCTGGCAGTGAGATTTAGTGAGATTCAGTGCGGTTAGGGTTATTGCACATCAAAAATTGACATTTATTAACCCTAACCAGTAAAGCTAGTTTTTTGTGCGTATCGGGGGGAGGGGGGAAAAAGTGCTATTTTTTTGACCCGAAAAATCACCCAGCACCCCCCGGGATTCGATCGCCGGACCATCCGCACCCAAGTCTGTCCCTCTACCGACTGAGCTAACTCCCTAGGTCATATGCGGCCACAAACTCCGTGGCCACATATGCCTGCGGTAGGTGACGTCATCGCGGCAATGCAGCAGCACGTGCCTGGAGATAGTTTCTGGCAGTGAGATTTAGTGAGATTCAGTGCGGTTAGGGTTATTGCACATCAAAAATTGACATTTATTTATTGCACATCAAAAATTGACATTTATTATTGCACATCAAAAATTGACATTTATTAACCCTAACCAGTAAAGCTAGTTTTTTGTGCGTATCGGGGGGAGGGGGGAAAAAGTGCTATTTTTTTGACCCGAAAAATCACCCAGCACCCCCCGGGATTCGATCGCCGGACCATCCGCACCCAAGTCTGTCCCTCTACCGACTGAGCTAACTCCCTAGGTCATATGCGGCCACAAACTCCGTGGCCACATATGCCTGCGGTAGGTGACGTCATCGCGGCAATGCAGCAGCACGTGCCTGGAGATAGTTTCTGGCAGTGAGATTTAGTGAGATTCAGTGCGGTTAGGGTTATTGCACATCAAAAATTGACATTTATTAACCCTAACCAGTAAAGCTAGTTTTTTGTGCGTATCGGGGGGAGGGGGGAAAAAGTGCTATTTTTTTGACCCGAAAAATCACCCAGCACCCCCCGGGATTCGATCGCCGGACCATCCGCACCCAAGTCTGTCCCTCTACCGACTGAGCTAACTCCCTAGGTCATATGCGGCCACAAACTCCGTGGCCACATATGCCTGCGGTAGGTGACGTCATCGCGGCAATGCAGCAGCACGTGCCTGGAGATAGTTTCTGGCAGTGAGATTTAGTGAGATTCAGTGCGGTTAGGGTTATTGCACATCAAAAATTGACATTTAATAACCCTAACCGCACTGAATCTCACTAAATCTCACTGCCAGAAACTATCTCCAGGCACGTGCTGCTGCATTGCCGCGATGACGTCACCTACCGCAGGCATATGTGGCCACGGAGTTTGTGGCCGCATATGACCTAGGGAGTTAGCTCAGTCGGTAGAGGGACAGACTTGGGTGCGGATGGTCCGGCGATCGAATCCCGGGGGGTGCTGGGTGATTTTTCGGGTCAAAAAAATAGCACTTTTTCCCCCCTCCCCCCGATACGCACAAAAAACTAGCTTTACTGGTTAGGGTTAATAAATGTCAATTTTTGATGTGCAATAACCCTAACCGCACTGAATCTCACTAAATCTCACTGCCAGAAACTATCTCCAGGCACGTGCTGCTGCATTGCCGCGATGACGTCACCTACCGCAGGCATATGTGGCCACGGAGTTTGTGGCCGCATATGACCTAGGGAGTTAGCTCAGTCGGTAGAGGGACAGACTTGGGTGCGGATGGTCCGGCGATCGAATCCCGGGGGGTGCTGGGTGATTTTTCGGGTCAAAAAAATAGCACTTTTTCCCCCCTCCCCCCGATACGCACAAAAAACTAGCTTTACTGGTTAGGGTTAATGCACATCAAAAATTGACATTTATTAATGCACATCAAAAATTGACATTTATTAACCCTAACCAGTAAAGCTAGTTTTTTGTGCGTATCGGGGGGAGGGGGGAAAAAGTGCTATTTTTTTGACCCGAAAAATCACCCAGCACCCCCCGGGATTCGATCGCCGGACCATCCGCACCCAAGTCTGTCCCTCTACCGACTGAGCTAACTCCCTAGGTCATATGCGGCCACAAACTCCGTGGCCACATATGCCTGCGGTAGGTGACGTCATCGCGGCAATGCAGCAGCACGTGCCTGGAGATAGTTTCTGGCAGTGAGATTTAGTGAGATTCAGTGCGGTTAGGGTTATTGCACATCAAAAATTGACATTTATTAACCCTAACCGCACTGAATCTCACTAAATCTCACTGCCAGAAACTATCTCCAGGCACGTGCTGCTGCATTGCCGCGATGACGTCACCTACCGCAGGCATATGTGGCCACGGAGTTTGTGGCCGCATATGACCTAGGGAGTTAGCTCAGTCGGTAGAGGGACAGACTTGGGTGCGGATGGTCCGGCGATCGAATCCCGGGGGGTGCTGGGTGATTTTTCGGGTCAAAAAAATAGCACTTTTTCCCCCCTCCCCCCGATACGCACAAAAAACTAGCTTTACTGGTTAGGGTTAATAAATGTCAATTTTTGATGTGCAATAACCCTAACCGCACTGAATCTCACTAAATCTCACTGCCAGAAACTATCTCCAGGCACGTGCTGCTGCATTGCCGCGATGACGTCACCTACCGCAGGCATATGTGGCCACGGAGTTTGTGGCCGCATATGACCTAGGGAGTTAGCTCAGTCGGTAGAGGGACAGACTTGGGTGCGGATGGTCCGGCGATCGAATCCCGGGGGGTGCTGGGTGATTTTTCGGGTCAAAAAAATAGCACTTTTTCCCCCCTCCCCCCGATACGCACAAAAAACTAGCTTTACTGGTTAGGGTTAATAAATGTCAATTTTTGATGTGCAATAATAAATGTCAATTTTTGATGTGCAATAACCCTAACCGCACTGAATCTCACTAAATCTCACTGCCAGAAACTATCTCCAGGCACGTGCTGCTGCATTGCCGCGATGACGTCACCTACCGCAGGCATATGTGGCCACGGAGTTTGTGGCCGCATATGACCTAGGGAGTTAGCTCAGTCGGTAGAGGGACAGACTTGGGTGCGGATGGTCCGGCGATCGAATCCCGGGGGGTGCTGGGTGATTTTTCGGGTCAAAAAAATAGCACTTTTTCCCCCCTCCCCCCGATACGCACAAAAAACTAGCTTTACTGGTTAGGGTTAATAAATGTCAATTTTTGATGTGCATTAATAAATGTCAATTTTTGATGTGCAATAAAATAAATGTCAATTTTTGATGTGCAATAAATAACCCTAACCGCACTGAATCTCACTAAATCTCACTGCCAGAAACTATCTCCAGGCACGTGCTGCTGCATTGCCGCGATGACGTCACCTACCGCAGGCATATGTGGCCACGGAGTTTGTGGCCGCATATGACCTAGGGAGTTAGCTCAGTCGGTAGAGGGACAGACTTGGGTGCGGATGGTCCGGCGATCGAATCCCGGGGGGTGCTGGGTGATTTTTCGGGTCAAAAAAATAGCACTTTTTCCCCCCTCCCCCCGATACGCACAAAAAACTAGCTTTACTGGTTAGGGTTAATAAATGTCAATTTTTGATGTGCAATAACCCTAACCGCACTGAATCTCACTAAATCTCACTGCCAGAAACTATCTCCAGGCACGTGCTGCTGCATTGCCGCGATGACGTCACCTACCGCAGGCATATGTGGCCACGGAGTTTGTGGCCGCATATGACCTAGGGAGTTAGCTCAGTCGGTAGAGGGACAGACTTGGGTGCGGATGGTCCGGCGATCGAATCCCGGGGGGTGCTGGGTGATTTTTCGGGTCAAAAAAATAGCACTTTTTCCCCCCTCCCCCCGATACGCACAAAAAACTAGCTTTACTGGTTAGGGTTAATAAATGTCAATTTTTGATGTGCATTAATAAATGTCAATTTTTGATGTGCAATAAATTGCACATCAAAAATTGACATTTATTAACCCTAACCAGTAAAGCTAGTTTTTTGTGCGTATCGGGGGGAGGGGGGAAAAAGTGCTATTTTTTTGACCCGAAAAATCACCCAGCACCCCCCGGGATTCGATCGCCGGACCATCCGCACCCAAGTCTGTCCCTCTACCGACTGAGCTAACTCCCTAGGTCATATGCGGCCACAAACTCCGTGGCCACATATGCCTGCGGTAGGTGACGTCATCGCGGCAATGCAGCAGCACGTGCCTGGAGATAGTTTCTGGCAGTGAGATTTAGTGAGATTCAGTGCGGTTAGGGTTATTGCACATCAAAAATTGACATTTATTATTGCACATCAAAAATTGACATTTATTAACCCTAACCAGTAAAGCTAGTTTTTTGTGCGTATCGGGGGGAGGGGGGAAAAAGTGCTATTTTTTTGACCCGAAAAATCACCCAGCACCCCCCGGGATTCGATCGCCGGACCATCCGCACCCAAGTCTGTCCCTCTACCGACTGAGCTAACTCCCTAGGTCATATGCGGCCACAAACTCCGTGGCCACATATGCCTGCGGTAGGTGACGTCATCGCGGCAATGCAGCAGCACGTGCCTGGAGATAGTTTCTGGCAGTGAGATTTAGTGAGATTCAGTGCGGTTAGGGTTATTGCACATCAAAAATTGACATTTATTATTGCACATCAAAAATTGACATTTATTAATGCACATCAAAAATTGACATTTATTAACCCTAACCAGTAAAGCTAGTTTTTTGTGCGTATCGGGGGGAGGGGGGAAAAAGTGCTATTTTTTTGACCCGAAAAATCACCCAGCACCCCCCGGGATTCGATCGCCGGACCATCCGCACCCAAGTCTGTCCCTCTACCGACTGAGCTAACTCCCTAGGTCATATGCGGCCACAAACTCCGTGGCCACATATGCCTGCGGTAGGTGACGTCATCGCGGCAATGCAGCAGCACGTGCCTGGAGATAGTTTCTGGCAGTGAGATTTAGTGAGATTCAGTGCGGTTAGGGTTATTGCACATCAAAAATTGACATTTATTAACCCTAACCAGTAAAGCTAGTTTTTTGTGCGTATCGGGGGGAGGGGGGAAAAAGTGCTATTTTTTTGACCCGAAAAATCACCCAGCACCCCCCGGGATTCGATCGCCGGACCATCCGCACCCAAGTCTGTCCCTCTACCGACTGAGCTAACTCCCTAGGTCATATGCGGCCACAAACTCCGTGGCCACATATGCCTGCGGTAGGTGACGTCATCGCGGCAATGCAGCAGCACGTGCCTGGAGATAGTTTCTGGCAGTGAGATTTAGTGAGATTCAGTGCGGTTAGGGTTATTGCACATCAAAAATTGACATTTATTAACCCTAACCAGTAAAGCTAGTTTTTTGTGCGTATCGGGGGGAGGGGGGAAAAAGTGCTATTTTTTTGACCCGAAAAATCACCCAGCACCCCCCGGGATTCGATCGCCGGACCATCCGCACCCAAGTCTGTCCCTCTACCGACTGAGCTAACTCCCTAGGTCATATGCGGCCACAAACTCCGTGGCCACATATGCCTGCGGTAGGTGACGTCATCGCGGCAATGCAGCAGCACGTGCCTGGAGATAGTTTCTGGCAGTGAGATTTAGTGAGATTCAGTGCGGTTAGGGATTTTATTGCACATCAAAAATTGACATTTATTAACCCTAACCAGTAAAGCTAGTTTTTTGTGCGTATCGGGGGGAGGGGGGAAAAAGTGCTATTTTTTTGACCCGAAAAATCACCCAGCACCCCCCGGGATTCGATCGCCGGACCATCCGCACCCAAGTCTGTCCCTCTACCGACTGAGCTAACTCCCTAGGTCATATGCGGCCACAAACTCCGTGGCCACATATGCCTGCGGTAGGTGACGTCATCGCGGCAATGCAGCAGCACGTGCCTGGAGATAGTTTCTGGCAGTGAGATTTAGTGAGATTCAGTGCGGTTAGGGTTATTGCACATCAAAAATTGACATTTAATTACCCTAACCAGTAAAGCTAGTTTTTTGTGCGTATCGGGGGGAGGGGGGAAAAAGTGCTATTTTTTTGACCCGAAAAATCACCCAGCACCCCCCGGGATTCGATCGCCGGACCATCCGCACCCAAGTCTGTCCCTCTACCGACTGAGCTAACTCCCTAGGTCATATGCGGCCACAAACTCCGTGGCCACATATGCCTGCGGTAGGTGACGTCATCGCGGCAATGCAGCAGCACGTGCCTGGAGATAGTTTCTGGCAGTGAGATTTAGTGAGATTCAGTGCGGTTAGGGTTATTGCACATCAAAAATTGACATTTAATTACCCTAACCAGTAAAGCTAGTTTTTTGTGCGTATCGGGGGGAGGGGGGAAAAAGTGCTATTTTTTTGACCCGAAAAATCACCCAGCACCCCCCGGGATTCGATCGCCGGACCATCCGCACCCAAGTCTGTCCCTCTACCGACTGAGCTAACTCCCTAGGTCATATGCGGCCACAAACTCCGTGGCCACATATGCCTGCGGTAGGTGACGTCATCGCGGCAATGCAGCAGCACGTGCCTGGAGATAGTTTCTGGCAGTGAGATTTAGTGAGATTCAGTGCGGTTAGGGTTATTGCACATCAAAAATTGACATTTATTAACCCTAACCAGTAAAGCTAGTTTTTTGTGCGTATCGGGGGGAGGGGGGAAAAAGTGCTATTTTTTTGACCCGAAAAATCACCCAGCACCCCCCGGGATTCGATCGCCGGACCATCCGCACCCAAGTCTGTCCCTCTACCGACTGAGCTAACTCCCTAGGTCATATGCGGCCACAAACTCCGTGGCCACATATGCCTGCGGTAGGTGACGTCATCGCGGCAATGCAGCAGCACGTGCCTGGAGATAGTTTCTGGCAGTGAGATTTAGTGAGATTCAGTGCGGTTAGGGTTATTGCACATCAAAAATTGACATTTATTAACCCTAACCAGTAAAGCTAGTTTTTTGTGCGTATCGGGGGGAGGGGGGAAAAAGTGCTATTTTTTTGACCCGAAAAATCACCCAGCACCCCCCGGGATTCGATCGCCGGACCATCCGCACCCAAGTCTGTCCCTCTACCGACTGAGCTAACTCCCTAGGTCATATGCGGCCACAAACTCCGTGGCCACATATGCCTGCGGTAGGTGACGTCATCGCGGCAATGCAGCAGCACGTGCCTGGAGATAGTTTCTGGCAGTGAGATTTAGTGAGATTCAGTGCGGTTAGGGTGCACATCAAAAATTGACATTTATTATTGCACATCAAAAATTGACATTTATTAACCCTAACCAGTAAAGCTAGTTTTTTGTGCGTATCGGGGGGAGGGGGGAAAAAGTGCTATTTTTTTGACCCGAAAAATCACCCAGCACCCCCCGGGATTCGATCGCCGGACCATCCGCACCCAAGTCTGTCCCTCTACCGACTGAGCTAACTCCCTAGGTCATATGCGGCCACAAACTCCGTGGCCACATATGCCTGCGGTAGGTGACGTCATCGCGGCAATGCAGCAGCACGTGCCTGGAGATAGTTTCTGGCAGTGAGATTTAGTGAGATTCAGTGCGGTTAGGGTTATTGCACATCAAAAATTGACATTTATTAACCCTAACCAGTAAAGCTAGTTTTTTGTGCGTATCGGGGGGAGGGGGGAAAAAGTGCTATTTTTTTGACCCGAAAAATCACCCAGCACCCCCCGGGATTCGATCGCCGGACCATCCGCACCCAAGTCTGTCCCTCTACCGACTGAGCTAACTCCCTAGGTCATATGCGGCCACAAACTCCGTGGCCACATATGCCTGCGGTAGGTGACGTCATCGCGGCAATGCAGCAGCACGTGCCTGGAGATAGTTTCTGGCAGTGAGATTTAGTGAGATTCAGTGCGGTTAGGGATTGCACATCAAAAATTGACATTTATTAACCCTAACCAGTAAAGCTAGTTTTTTGTGCGTATCGGGGGGAGGGGGGAAAAAGTGCTATTTTTTTGACCCGAAAAATCACCCAGCACCCCCCGGGATTCGATCGCCGGACCATCCGCACCCAAGTCTGTCCCTCTACCGACTGAGCTAACTCCCTAGGTCATATGCGGCCACAAACTCCGTGGCCACATATGCCTGCGGTAGGTGACGTCATCGCGGCAATGCAGCAGCACGTGCCTGGAGATAGTTTCTGGCAGTGAGATTTAGTGAGATTCAGTGCGGTTAGGGTTATTGCACATCAAAAATTGACATTTATTAACCCTAACCAGTAAAGCTAGTTTTTTGTGCGTATCGGGGGGAGGGGGGAAAAAGTGCTATTTTTTTGACCCGAAAAATCACCCAGCACCCCCCGGGATTCGATCGCCGGACCATCCGCACCCAAGTCTGTCCCTCTACCGACTGAGCTAACTCCCTAGGTCATATGCGGCCACAAACTCCGTGGCCACATATGCCTGCGGTAGGTGACGTCATCGCGGCAATGCAGCAGCACGTGCCTGGAGATAGTTTCTGGCAGTGAGATTTAGTGAGATTCAGTGCGGTTAGGGTTATTGCACATCAAAAATTGACATTTATTAACCCTAACCAGTAAAGCTAGTTTTTTGTGCGTATCGGGGGGAGGGGGGAAAAAGTGCTATTTTTTTGACCCGAAAAATCACCCAGCACCCCCCGGGATTCGATCGCCGGACCATCCGCACCCAAGTCTGTCCCTCTACCGACTGAGCTAACTCCCTAGGTCATATGCGGCCACAAACTCCGTGGCCACATATGCCTGCGGTAGGTGACGTCATCGCGGCAATGCAGCAGCACGTGCCTGGAGATAGTTTCTGGCAGTGAGATTTAGTGAGATTCAGTGCGGTTAGGGTTATTGCACATCAAAAATTGACATTTATTATTGCACATCAAAAATTGACATTTATTAATGCACATCAAAAATTGACATTTATTATTGCACATCAAAAATTGACATTTATTAATGCACATCAAAAATTGACATTTATTAACCCTAACCAGTAAAGCTAGTTTTTTGTGCGTATCGGGGGGAGGGGGGAAAAAGTGCTATTTTTTTGACCCGAAAAATCACCCAGCACCCCCCGGGATTCGATCGCCGGACCATCCGCACCCAAGTCTGTCCCTCTACCGACTGAGCTAACTCCCTAGGTCATATGCGGCCACAAACTCCGTGGCCACATATGCCTGCGGTAGGTGACGTCATCGCGGCAATGCAGCAGCACGTGCCTGGAGATAGTTTCTGGCAGTGAGATTTAGTGAGATTCAGTGCGGTTAGGGTTATTGCACATCAAAAATTGACATTTATTAACCCTAACCAGTAAAGCTAGTTTTTTGTGCGTATCGGGGGGAGGGGGGAAAAAGTGCTATTTTTTTGACCCGAAAAATCACCCAGCACCCCCCGGGATTCGATCGCCGGACCATCCGCACCCAAGTCTGTCCCTCTACCGACTGAGCTAACTCCCTAGGTCATATGCGGCCACAAACTCCGTGGCCACATATGCCTGCGGTAGGTGACGTCATCGCGGCAATGCAGCAGCACGTGCCTGGAGATAGTTTCTGGCAGTGAGATTTAGTGAGATTCAGTGCGGTTAGGGTTATTGCACATCAAAAATTGACATTTATTAATGCACATCAAAAATTGACATTTATTAACCCTAACCAGTAAAGCTAGTTTTTTGTGCGTATCGGGGGGAGGGGGGAAAAAGTGCTATTTTTTTGACCCGAAAAATCACCCAGCACCCCCCGGGATTCGATCGCCGGACCATCCGCACCCAAGTCTGTCCCTCTACCGACTGAGCTAACTCCCTAGGTCATATGCGGCCACAAACTCCGTGGCCACATATGCCTGCGGTAGGTGACGTCATCGCGGCAATGCAGCAGCACGTGCCTGGAGATAGTTTCTGGCAGTGAGATTTAGTGAGATTCAGTGCGGTTAGGGATTGCACATCAAAAATTGACATTTATTAACCCTAACCAGTAAAGCTAGTTTTTTGTGCGTATCGGGGGGAGGGGGGAAAAAGTGCTATTTTTTTGACCCGAAAAATCACCCAGCACCCCCCGGGATTCGATCGCCGGACCATCCGCACCCAAGTCTGTCCCTCTACCGACTGAGCTAACTCCCTAGGTCATATGCGGCCACAAACTCCGTGGCCACATATGCCTGCGGTAGGTGACGTCATCGCGGCAATGCAGCAGCACGTGCCTGGAGATAGTTTCTGGCAGTGAGATTTAGTGAGATTCAGTGCGGTTAGGGTTATTGCACATCAAAAATTGACATTTATTAACCCTAACCAGTAAAGCTAGTTTTTTGTGCGTATCGGGGGGAGGGGGGAAAAAGTGCTATTTTTTTGACCCGAAAAATCACCCAGCACCCCCCGGGATTCGATCGCCGGACCATCCGCACCCAAGTCTGTCCCTCTACCGACTGAGCTAACTCCCTAGGTCATATGCGGCCACAAACTCCGTGGCCACATATGCCTGCGGTAGGTGACGTCATCGCGGCAATGCAGCAGCACGTGCCTGGAGATAGTTTCTGGCAGTGAGATTTAGTGAGATTCAGTGCGGTTAGGGATTTATTGCACATCAAAAATTGACATTTATTAACCCTAACCAGTAAAGCTAGTTTTTTGTGCGTATCGGGGGGAGGGGGGAAAAAGTGCTATTTTTTTGACCCGAAAAATCACCCAGCACCCCCCGGGATTCGATCGCCGGACCATCCGCACCCAAGTCTGTCCCTCTACCGACTGAGCTAACTCCCTAGGTCATATGCGGCCACAAACTCCGTGGCCACATATGCCTGCGGTAGGTGACGTCATCGCGGCAATGCAGCAGCACGTGCCTGGAGATAGTTTCTGGCAGTGAGATTTAGTGAGATTCAGTGCGGTTAGGGTTATTGCACATCAAAAATTGACATTTATTAATGCACATCAAAAATTGACATTTATTAACCCTAACCAGTAAAGCTAGTTTTTTGTGCGTATCGGGGGGAGGGGGGAAAAAGTGCTATTTTTTTGACCCGAAAAATCACCCAGCACCCCCCGGGATTCGATCGCCGGACCATCCGCACCCAAGTCTGTCCCTCTACCGACTGAGCTAACTCCCTAGGTCATATGCGGCCACAAACTCCGTGGCCACATATGCCTGCGGTAGGTGACGTCATCGCGGCAATGCAGCAGCACGTGCCTGGAGATAGTTTCTGGCAGTGAGATTTAGTGAGATTCAGTGCGGTTAGGGTTATTGCACATCAAAAATTGACATTTATTAACCCTAACCAGTAAAGCTAGTTTTTTGTGCGTATCGGGGGGAGGGGGGAAAAAGTGCTATTTTTTTGACCCGAAAAATCACCCAGCACCCCCCGGGATTCGATCGCCGGACCATCCGCACCCAAGTCTGTCCCTCTACCGACTGAGCTAACTCCCTAGGTCATATGCGGCCACAAACTCCGTGGCCACATATGCCTGCGGTAGGTGACGTCATCGCGGCAATGCAGCAGCACGTGCCTGGAGATAGTTTCTGGCAGTGAGATTTAGTGAGATTCAGTGCGGTTAGGGTTATTGCACATCAAAAATTGACATTTATTAATGCACATCAAAAATTGACATTTATTAACCCTAACCAGTAAAGCTAGTTTTTTGTGCGTATCGGGGGGAGGGGGGAAAAAGTGCTATTTTTTTGACCCGAAAAATCACCCAGCACCCCCCGGGATTCGATCGCCGGACCATCCGCACCCAAGTCTGTCCCTCTACCGACTGAGCTAACTCCCTAGGTCATATGCGGCCACAAACTCCGTGGCCACATATGCCTGCGGTAGGTGACGTCATCGCGGCAATGCAGCAGCACGTGCCTGGAGATAGTTTCTGGCAGTGAGATTTAGTGAGATTCAGTGCGGTTAGGGTTATTGCACATCAAAAATTGACATTTATTATTGCACATCAAAAATTGACATTTATTAACCCTAACCAGTAAAGCTAGTTTTTTGTGCGTATCGGGGGGAGGGGGGAAAAAGTGCTATTTTTTTGACCCGAAAAATCACCCAGCACCCCCCGGGATTCGATCGCCGGACCATCCGCACCCAAGTCTGTCCCTCTACCGACTGAGCTAACTCCCTAGGTCATATGCGGCCACAAACTCCGTGGCCACATATGCCTGCGGTAGGTGACGTCATCGCGGCAATGCAGCAGCACGTGCCTGGAGATAGTTTCTGGCAGTGAGATTTAGTGAGATTCAGTGCGGTTAGGGTTATTGCACATCAAAAATTGACATTTATTATTGCACATCAAAAATTGACATTTATTAACCCTAACCAGTAAAGCTAGTTTTTTGTGCGTATCGGGGGGAGGGGGGAAAAAGTGCTATTTTTTTGACCCGAAAAATCACCCAGCACCCCCCGGGATTCGATCGCCGGACCATCCGCACCCAAGTCTGTCCCTCTACCGACTGAGCTAACTCCCTAGGTCATATGCGGCCACAAACTCCGTGGCCACATATGCCTGCGGTAGGTGACGTCATCGCGGCAATGCAGCAGCACGTGCCTGGAGATAGTTTCTGGCAGTGAGATTTAGTGAGATTCAGTGCGGTTAGGGTTATTGCACATCAAAAATTGACATTTATTAACCCTAACCAGTAAAGCTAGTTTTTTGTGCGTATCGGGGGGAGGGGGGAAAAAGTGCTATTTTTTTGACCCGAAAAATCACCCAGCACCCCCCGGGATTCGATCGCCGGACCATCCGCACCCAAGTCTGTCCCTCTACCGACTGAGCTAACTCCCTAGGTCATATGCGGCCACAAACTCCGTGGCCACATATGCCTGCGGTAGGTGACGTCATCGCGGCAATGCAGCAGCACGTGCCTGGAGATAGTTTCTGGCAGTGAGATTTAGTGAGATTCAGTGCGGTTAGGGTTATTGCACATCAAAAATTGACATTTATTAAGGGAAACATAATACCATGGGCCTGTATGGAATCACTCATATAAGAGGCTCGATACTCGAAATTTTAATCTGGGAACTCGATACTCGAAATTCGATACTCAAAAATTTTAAACCCGACATTTTAAACTCGAAATTCGATACTCGAAACTCGATACTCGAAACTCGAAACTCGAAACTCGAAACTCGAAACTCGATACTCGAAACTCGATACTCGAAACTCGATACTCGAAACTCGATACTCGAAACTCGATACTCGAAACTCGATACTCGAAACTCGATACTCGAAACTCGATACTCGAAACTCGATACTCGAAACTCGATACTCGAAACTCGATACTCGAAACTCGATACTCGAAACTCGATACTCGATACTCGATACTCGAAACTCGATACTCGAAACTCGATACTCGAAACTCGATACTCGAAAATGAGACTCGAAACTCGAAATGTTAAACTCGAAACTCGATTCTCGATACTCGAAAATGAGACTCGAAACTCGAAACTCGAAGATAAGTAACACACCACTTAGACCCATGTGCCTGTTGTGGAACCATTCACCCCTTGAGGGATACATTTAGACCGTGGGCCTGATATGGAACTATGCATCGCTCGAGGGTCCATTTAGACCACATTCCTGTTATCGAACCATGAAGCTAATACACAAAATAATAATGGCATTTATAATGCGCTGTCAATCTAGGTGAACTATTCCGAGGCGCAAACAATATAAAACAAAAATACAAATTAACATGAAAAATACATTAACAAGGATGATTTGCATATATATACGAAGAAATCAATTATAAACCGAGTCAAATAATTTTGTTTTTAACAAGTTCTTAAAAGAGTCAAGTGAATCACAGCATTTTAAATTGAAAGGTAGTGAGTTCCAGAGAGTTGGTGCAGCAACTGAAAATGCGCGATCTCCAAATGAAGAAGTAGTCCGTGGAACAACAAGTAAAAGTTTATCAGATGACCGGAGAGTACGTTTTGGATGATATGGAACAAGAAGATTAGCAATATATATGTTGGTGAAGTGCCATGCAAAGCTTTCCAAGTTAAAAGAAGAAGTTTATAATGAATCCTTTCGCGAACAGGGAGCCAGTGAAGATCTTTCAAGTGATATTATCAAATTTCCTTGTCTTTGTGAGAATGCGAGCAGCTGTATTTTTAGCAAGTTGTATAGTTTGTGAAGTAAGTGATGCCAAAAAGAAGAGAATTGCCATTGTCAATACGAGAAGTTATAAGAGCATGGACGATAGTAGCTGCGGTTTCAAATGTTAAAATTTTCCTTATACTAATGACTTTCCCTATATGATAATACACTGATTGGCATATCCGTCGAACTTGAACATCCATATAGATTATTATCAAACACAATTCCTAAGTTTCGAGCAGATTTTGAAGCAAGAATAGAAGAAGTGTCAATATTGATATGATGATCACATATTTTACGTTGATTAACTCTGGAGGTCATAATTAAAAACTCTGTCTTATCCTCATTCAATTTCAGCTTGTTTACAGACTGAAGGCTTCTTTATAAGTGGAGAAACAAGTGCATTTTTAAAATGGTCCGGAAATGTTGCATTTTCAAGAGAGAGATTTACAATCTTAGTAATGATGGGCACCAATGATGTTAAGGTGATCTTTCAACATCCATGTTGGAATTGGGTCCAATCAAGGGCGGTTATCCGGAGGGGGGGGGGGGGGGGGGGGGGGGGGGGGGAGGGGGGATGGGGGGATATATCCCCCCCCCCCCCACACTTTTTGACCTGGGGGGATGGTCAATGTAATCATCCCCCCCCCCCCCTGATTTTTCACATCTACCACAAAAAAAAGGAAAAAAGGGGGAAAAAAGGAAAAAAAGAAAGAAAAAAAGGGAAAAAAGGAGAAAAAAAGGAAAAAGAGAAAGAAAGGCGGGCAGGGAGGCATCCGAGGGACATAAGAACGTTTGGAGTTTGTTGTACGTTGGTCAGGATACATACGCGTACGTACGTTGACTAGAATCCACCTTTTGGAGGTAACTAATTAACTTCTTTCTGGCATAGGCCTAGGCCTATCTGCCTATATAAAAAGCCAATATTGATCAGAAATAAAGTGATTGCTTTTCAATAAAATATTGGTCAAAAGTACACACCAAATCGCACCAAATGGGTTCAAAAATTTAAAAAAAATCAAATTCGGGGAGGGGGGTGCACATCCCCCCTCAGAATCCCCCTGTTGGAGCTTTTAAACCATCTATACTAAAATCAAGAATATATTACTATAAAAAAATGCTCAACTTCTTTCGTGCATTGATAAAACACTAAATATTTATTGAAAATGAAGCGATGGCTTTTCAAAACTCGAAACTCGAAGATAAGTAACACACCACTTAGACCCATGTGCCTGTTGTGGAACCATTTACCCCTTGAGGGATACATTTAGACCGTGGGCCTGATATGGAACTATGCATCGCTCGAGGGTCCATTTAGACCACATTCCTGTTATCGAACCATGAAGCTATTACACAAAATAATAATGGCATTTATAATGCGCTGTCAATCTAGGTGAACTATTCCGAGGCGCAAACAATATAAAACAAAAATACAAATTAACATGAAAAATACATTAACAAGGATGATTTGCATATATATACGAAGAAATCAATTATAAACCGAGTCAAATAATTTTGTTTTTAACAAGTTCTTAAAAGAGTCAAGTGAATCACAGCATTTTAAATTGAAAGGTAGTGAGTTCCAGAGAGTTGGTGCAGCAACTGAAAATGCGCGATCTCCAAATGAAGAAGTAGTCCGTGGAACAACAAGTAAAAGTTTATCAGATGACCGGAGAGTACGTTTTGGATGATATGGAACAAGAAGATTAGCAATATATATGTTGGTGAAGTGCCATGCAAAGCTTTCCAAGTTAAAAGAAGAAGTTTATAATGAATCCTTTCGCGAACAGGGAGCCAGTGAAGATCTTTCAAGTGATATTTTCAAATTTCCTTGTCTTTGTGAGAATGCGAGCAGCTGCATTTTAGCAAGTTGTATAGTTTGTGAAGTAAGTGATGCCAAAAAGAAGTTTATAATGAATCCTTTCGCGAACAGGGAGCCAGTGGAGATCTTTCAAGTGATATGATCAAATTTCCTTGTCTTTGTGAGAATGCGAGCAGCTGTATTTTTAGCAAGTTGTATAGTTTGTGAAGTAAGTGATGCCAAAAAGAAGTTTATAATGAATCCTTTCGCGAACAGGGAGCCAGTGGAGATCTTTCAAGTGATATGATCAAATTTCCTTGTCTTTGTGAGAATGCGAGCAGCTGTATTTTTAGCAAGTTGTATAGTTTGTGAAGTAAGTGATGCCAAAAAGAAGAGAATTGCCATTGTCAATACGAGAAGTTATAAGAGCATGGACGATAGTAGCTGCGGTTTCAAATGTTAAAATTTTCCTTATACTATTGACTTTCCCTATATGATAATACACTGATTGGCATATCCGTCGAACTTGAACATCCATATAGATTATTATCAAACACAATTCCTAAGTTTCGAGCAGATTTTGAAGCAAGAATAGAAGAAGTGTCAATATTGATATGATGATCACATATTTTACGTTGATTAACTCTGGAGGTCATAATTAAAAACTCTGTCTTATCCTCATTCAATTTCAGCTTGTTTACAGACTGAAGGCTTCTTTATAAGTGGAGAAACAAGTGCATTTTTAAAATGGTCCGGAAATGTTGCATTTTCAAGAGAGAGATTTACAATCTTAGTAATGATGGGCACCAATGATGTTAAGGTGATCTTTCAACATCCATGTTGGAATTGGGTCCAATCAAGGGCGGTTATCCGGGGGGAGGGGGGGGGGGGGGGGGATGGGGGATATACCCCCCCCCACACTTTTTGACCTGGGGGGATGGTCAATGTAATCATCCCCCCCCCCCCCCCCCTGATTTTTCACATCTACCACAAAAAAAAGGAAAAAAGGGGGAAAAAAGGAAAAAAAGAAAGAAAAAAAGGGAAAAAAGGAGAAAAAAAGGAAAAAGAGAAAGAAAGGCGGGCAGGGAGGCATCCGAGGGACATAAGAACGTTTGGAGTTTATTGTACGTTGGTCAGGATACATACGCGTACGTACGTTGACTAGAATCCACCTTTTGGAGGTAACTAATTAACTTCTTTCTGGCATAGGCCTAGGCCTATCTGCCTATATAAAAAGCCAATATTGATCAGAAATAAAGTGATTGCTTTTCAATAAAATATTGGTCAAAAGTACACACCAAATCGCACCAAATGGGTTCAAAAATTTAAAAAAAATCAAATTCGGGGAGGGGGGGGGGGGGGGCACATCCCCCCTCAGAATCCCCCTGTTGGAGCTTTTAAACCATCTATACTAAAATCAAGAATATATTACTATAAAAAAATGCTCAACTTCTTTCGTGCATTGATAAAACACTAAATATTTATTGAAAATGAAGCGATGGCTTTTCAATACAATATTGGTCAAAAGTGTAGGCCTACACCAGATCACACCAAATGAGTTTGAAAATTGAAAACATTTCTACTTCTCAGGGGGGCACATCCCCCCTCAGACTCCCCCCTGTTGGAGCCTTTAAACCATCTATACTAAAATCAAGAATATATCAGTATAAAAAATGCTCAACTTCTTTCGTGCATTGATAAAAAACAAAATATTTAGTGAAAATGAAGCGATGGCTTTTTCAATACAATATTGGTCAAAAGTATACACCAGATCACACCAAATGAGTTTGAAAATTGAAAAAAAATTCTACTTCTGAGGGGGCCACATCCCCCCTCAGACACCCCCCTGTCCGAGCTTAGCTCGGAGTGCGGTGCTGCGCACCGCATAGATGGTACCAGCTCAATTTCATTTTTTGGGGGCCACACTTATCATCCCCCCCCCCACACCTAACAAGAAATTTCCGCCCCTGGGTCCAATGTACACAACTTAGAAGGTGAAGAAGACACAAGCTATGTTACGCAATCATAATCATGCAATTGTCCCATCAATTGCGCACACCCTTCTTTGAGACGATGATAATCACCGCCAAAGTTGCCAGTTAGTTCGATTTTCAATCCAGTAAATTTGTGATGCATTATGTGGCCTATTTTAAACATGATCATAATACTTGGTTCATTTTGGGAACGGAATGTGCGTACAAACATTGCTTTCTCTCCCCTAAACTAAACACACTCCGGTGCCAAGAACAATGTATTCTGAATATACTGGAAAATAAAAGAATATTGTCAAATTGACTAAATATTTGATTTCACATTGAATTTATATTATTTATTTTATTATTCTGGTGTATCAAGACAGATATGGTGTATAAGTAATTATATAAATACTTTTTAAGTGTGCCCGGATTTGCCCGATTTTTTTGTTGAAATATAAACTGTCCAACATTTTGAATATCAACTTATTTCTATTTACATTTTGATCCACATCTTATAATATAATTCAACTGCCTGTCAATAGTTTCGTTATCATAATATGTACAGTATTTGCCTGGTTTTTACACATTTGCAATATCAAAAACATGTAGTTATTTATCAAAATTAGTAGTGCTTTGAGATAAATAGATATTTTCAATACTATATATAAATGAGGTAAACACGCTAGCGTCGGACCATCAAGAGTGGGACTACTGCTTTGTCAATCTAGATTGATTTTTCCGCGGTAACTTTGATGGTCAGTTCAATACTATGGCACGCCAGAGCGGCCATAAAACGGCGAGTTCATAAAAACAAGCGATGAGATCACGAAACAAACGATGAGATCATGAAACACGCGATGAGATCATGAAACACACGGCGAGTACATAAAACAAGCGATGAGATCATAACAACACACGGCGAGTTCATAAAACAAACGATGAGATCATAAAACACACGAGACTTGCCCACACGCTGAGTTTAATAGCACGAGCTGACAACTACCACACGCCGAGTTTTTGGATTTCGCCCACGCCGTCAACCTGGACCAAATGCACGCGCGTAGTAGTACCACCTTGGGGAAGACTCCTTTTAATGCATCTTGTAGGTTTAACTAAATATAAAATAAACCACGAAAGCAAATAATGACGGTGGGTCATAAATAAGCTTATTAATGAATCCACACGATGTCGATTGGCATGAAATGTTATATCTTTTTATTCACATAATATATCAATACATGTTTGACTTGTGAAACCGCGAGGAAAGAGCAGAGAGGCTGACAGAGCCCATGCTGACTATATAGTAAAACACTGAGCATTCTATATTTTTGTGTCATGACTATTTTTACTTTAATGTTTGCTGGTTTAAGCTCCTAGTTTGTAATTCCAAATCCGAAATCCCCTCTTTAGGTTTTTGTTACACTGGCGAAAAAATTGCGAGTACTACTACTAGTAATATAGTAATAAACCCGTAACCCCGCCATGATGGATTTTGCCTATTTTCAGCTCGGGATACAAACTCATTTTAGTCGTGGGCAAGCTCAAATCTTGGCTAAATCTCGGCTCGTGCCCAATTCACCGTATGCTAAATCTCGGCTCGTGCGCGCTGAACTCGCCGTGTGCTAAATCTCGGCTCGTGTTAAATTAGGCGTGGGCAAGTCTCGGCTCGCGTTGAACTCGCCGTGTGTTTTATGATCTCATCGCTTGTTTTATGAACTATCATCGCTCGTTTCATGAACTTGCCGTGTGTTTTATGATCTCATCGTTTGTTTCATGAACTCGCCGTGTGTTTTATGATCTCATCGCTTGTTTTATGAACTCGCCGTTTTATGGCCGCTCTGGCGTGCCATACAATACACGTTGTATCAATGGTTCTAGCCTCTTTTGTCTAGTACCACGGCGAGTATCATCGTCCCATTGATACTGGCAGGAAGTAACTCCTTTCGTATAGCTTCATGATCGAACCATGCACCTCCACATGGATACACTTAGACCATGTGCCTCTTGTGGAACCATTCACCCCTGAGAAATACATTTAGACCGTGGGCCCAAAATGGAACCATGTATAGCTTTCCAAATGTACCTTATAATATGGCCAGATTCATTAGACTAGAGTAGTAAAACCAATATCAGGCACAGATATTGGGGCAAAATGGAGAGCTGCTTTCTATAGAAAATACGGATAGGCCCTAGGTCCAGTGCTGAAATGTTCAAATTGGTCTTGAGGTGCAAAATTGCACCTTACTTTTGAGGTCAAGGTGCAGTTCTTTCAAGTCAAGGTGCAATTTTAGGTGAATCGCGAGGCCAACTTGATTTAGAGCTGCAAAAACTTGTATCGCAATTTTTGCACCAGCCTTTTAAAGTTGTATCGCAGTTGATGATTTTTAAGGTGCAAATTGTGATGCGATGCGAGAAATTTGCAGGTCTGCCTAATGTTGGCATATTATGACACCTCAATGCTAAAGTGGCTAAAACCAGAAAACCGGGATGTCTTTCATGTAAATGGGAATGCAATAGGGACCTTTTAAATAAAGGGACGGTGTGAGCAAATATCCGCAAGAAATGCATACGTCTAGGCCTACATGCCTGCTGGAGGAATAATTCAATGTCAATATGCCGACAAATAAACGGATATGGCACACACATAGAGACCCACTATAAAACTAAGACCCCACTATAAAACCCCGACCCTAGGCCTACTGAATGTAATACCTGGATATAGTATGTGCACATGGGGAAGGGCACCTGTGATATTACTGGATCTTTAGGGTTTACATCCCATGAACACCCAACTCGAGAACCGTCCGCCCAACCTGAGAACCGTCCAACCCAAGAACCGCACATCCTAGTATACTCTATTTGTCTTCCTCTGGACAGTGACGTAACTTTATAGGCGCACCATTTACGCACGCGTATGTCGTCTGTCTCACGCTCGTGTGTAGGCCAGCGCCTCGATCGAGCAGTCTCCCGCGTTTATGTGTTGCAATTAGTAAAGTACGCAGCGACCAGTAACGTCACTGTCTCCTGATAGATAAATAGACTGACTAACTAGTAACAATGCATTCGTCCTTGTGCTCGTGCGTACACATGTCAATTAGTTATTAGGTGAGGTTGGGTCGGATACGGATTATATCTAGCCGAGGATTCTAGCCTGCCCTCGTCCCGATACAGACTCCGAGACTAGATATAATCCGTATCTGACCCAACCTCACCTAATAACGATTTTATCCTACTAAAACACCATTCAAAACAAAACAAAAACAAATGATTCTTTAAACCATTAAATAGCAATTCAATCATATAATTATTATTAATAATTGATAAACAATCCGACGATCGTCACGTCGGCGTAGCAACCCTACTACAACGCATGCGCAGTTCCTTACTGACCGGATACGGGGTCGGATACGGAATATATCTAGTCACTAAATTCAAGCGCTTATCCAATAGAAACACGAGAATCGTCTCGATGGTAGGATAAATGAGCGTATCTGCGTGAACCCAGAAGGGCGTGGCGATTTCAAAAATGACCGCGCGACAATTGTGAAATCGTCACACGCATGTGCACTTTAATACCCGCATTTCGTGCATATCTGGACGCAGCTCCGCGGACTCCGCTTGAATTTCGTCCATAGCATTTATGACGATGACTATACTTATCGCCTAGTTTGAACCTTTAGCCCTACATACGTCCACTGTGTAGACTATTACGGCATTCATCGCAGGTTAAACTGAGTCTCCACTAGTCGGTGCATGCGATGGTTGTGGCGATCGCTAAAGTAATATTTTGCATCACATCATATAATATTTGCAAGCACCATGATAATTGAACTGAGATCAATGTAAATAGTTCCATGATATAAAGCGACGAAAAAAACCCTGTTTTACGGGCGGACGGATCTGTCAAATAGGGTCGGTCGGTCGGGTTTTTAAATTGTAAAAAAAACCACCTAAAATGTCACCAAAATTTGCAAAAATCGGGACCTTTTTTTTACAATTTGTGAAGAAAAAAATTGTCGACAGATTTTCGGCCAAAAAACGGCTGAAAAACTGAGTCTTTTACATGATTTGAGAAACAAAATTCTAAAAACTAAAATTACAAAAATCTTGAAAAACGCAGAAAGTGGGTCGATCGGGCCCGTAAAAACAGGGTGGTTTTTCCCTCGCCTAATGGTAGAAATAGTTGCATTGGTCTCCGTTTTATGGGCGCTTCGTATGGTATGCAAACTATAGTACGTTCGCGAATATATCGTACAGTTCTTACGTACAAGTCACCTTTACGTATGAGCCATACGTACTGGTTTTGCAGTTTGGCCTCCTCACATTCAGCAATTTTCAAATGTCTTAACACTTTCCACGCGGCTATTAGTCTTACCATATTCAAAATTAAAAAATTCAGAAACCTTTCTCAACTTTCAAAGTCTATCTCAAGAATTAATGAACTCGTATGCGAGACATGTTTTAACATGTATTAAGTATTAAAATACTTATTTGAATGCATTTGTCATGGTGATTCCAAATAGTGGTGATGAAATTCAATAATTTAGACATTGAAATATTTTGTGAAATTTTGGAATGTCGTCTGCAGACGCCTGCAGCGTGGAAAGTGTTAAAAATCTTGTCCGTCTCTAAGAGAGTTTTTGTCAACATATTATTATTGAAAATCCTTATGATTAATGCCGAAGACGACAAAATGAAATCACAATATTACAGTTCCTTTTAAATATAATTATTACTATTTATTTATTTATTTCAATCGTGTTTTATACCTCGAGATTACGTGACGTCGATTTAGATAACATGTTTACTACTAAGTTAGTATGTATACAACTATATATATAATAGAGATCATCGGGTTGACGCCACATCAAGTAAACTTCATTCCAGGATTTTAACTACAACTGAAATCACCAGCGATCCTTACTTAGTTTGGTCTCATCAGTAAAAATAGTGTCACATATCTTGAAGGTAGATGCGGATTCCGGTTTTAATGATGTTATAAACACGCATGAGAAAACCCGGCGACCTCTATATCGTGTCGTGTCATTAGATTATATTAATGTATACCGTGCAGTTATAAATTATTGTGCACGAAAAGTGGAACCTACCAGGTAAAATACGCCCATTGAAACTCTAAACATAATAGTTCCAGATTAGAAATATCAAGTTACACAATTATGGAATAACTTTTCCTCTTCAATTTGAGTCATTGTTCAGGAAAATCGTTAAACAGCCAGTTAAGAACGCTACACCGAAAAGAATGAGACAGCGTGCAATTTTCATATTCGCACTTAAGTTTTATTACTCCATCGAGGCCTGTCGCGTGCAGAAGAAGACCCAAATGCTAAAATGAAAAACGGACTTTAATATTGGATCAATTGGATCAATCTTTACGTGTAAGATCTCAAATTCAAAGCCTATTGAATATACGCGATACGTGCGACCCAATCAAATGCTGTCCTTTACTGCTACGCACAAATAAGCGCAGGTTACTAACGGTCAACCAAGTACCTCCGCGTAAACATTAACCACCCGCGTAATGCGTATCAGGTTCGATCACAAAAACAGTTCGCGTATTGCCACGAACGCATAGCGTATTTTGCATGACGCAGTAGTTACGCGGCATGTGAGTGGTTCGCTTGCACGATTTTCAATCAGATTGATCGATTTGTAATGGGTGAAGCATGATTTTATGGTCGTAAAGTGTACATTTATAATGATTAATGAATTACAAGTACCGCCAAGTATCATGATTAAATGACCATTTCAATTGACGGTTTTCAATCAGGATAATGACTTTGATCAGTTGTTACGTCGGTGACTGTGAAGAATAATAACATTTTACTTTGGGACCTCGGAATTTCACGCGGGGCGTTTCCAAAGTGAAAAGGTTTTGATTCTTCACAGTTACCTCTAAACAACTGATACGCAGTCATTTAAATTAAAGAGAAGAAATATCTTCACAATTTTATAAATATTTGTCCGTAGGAGCTATAGTTTTAGAGTTTTGATGAGCATTTACTTCTTGGTGAGTTGTTTGTTTGAGGTGAACATAATGGTTTATAGTTAAGGAACAAGTAGACTTGTATGTATTCTTTTCCATATTACAAATACGATCAATATAGGTACAAATTTCAAATTGTATCACCAATGTTAAAGTAAATCAAGCTAATCTACAAGTTATTAAGTGAAAATATAATTACTCATATAATAACTTTTATAATATAATAAAGGTCGAACGTGTCAATTTTTATTTTTTTGTTTACTTTGTTGTGCTTTTATACTATAGCAAGTTTGCGTGAAAGTTTAACAATAATATTTTATTTATAACGATCAACGAACGAACGAACAGTAGGCCTAGGCCTAATGTATACAATATATCAAAAATGAGTATAGCAACCGTGATTTATTGATGTTTAGAACATTATTTATAGGTGATTCATTTGAAAACGGATTCCATTAGCAGTCTATTTTGGTTCGATAAGATCTTCGCTCTAGTAACATTGCATGTGCGTATTAACTTAACACTTTCCACGCAGCCGTCGGTTCTACCCAAGGGCGGAAATCCCGGGGGGATGGGGGGGGGGGGGGATTTATCCCCCCCACTTTTTGACCTGGGGGGGATGGTCAATGTAATCATCCCCCCTGATTTTTCATATCTACCAACAACAAAAAAAGGAAAAAAGGGGGGGGGGAAAGGAAAAAAAAAAAAAAGGGGGGGGGGGGGGGAAGGAGGAAAAAAGGGGAAAAGAGAGGGAGGGAGGGACATAAGAACGTTTGGAGTTTATTGTACGTTGGTTAGGATACATACGCGTATGTACGTTAAGAATCCATCTTTTGGAGGTAACTAATTAACTTCTTTCTGGTATAGGCCTATCTGCCTATTTAAAAAGCCAATATTGATCAGAAATATAGTGATTGCTTTTCAATAAAATATTGGTCAAAAGTATACCAGATCGCACGAAATGAGTTTGAAAATTGAAAACAATTCTACTTCTCAGGGGGGCATATCCCCCACCCGACCCTCAGACGCCCCCTGTTGGAGCTTTTAAACCATCTATACTAAAATCAAGAATATAATTATCAGTATAAAAAATGCTCAACTTCTTTTGTTCATTGATAAAAAACAAAATATTTATTGAAAATGAAGGATGGCTTTTCAATACAATATTCGTCAAAAGTATCGCACCAAATGAGTTTGAAAATTGATTTTTTTTCTACTTCTGAGGGGGGCACATCCCCCCTCATACTCCCCCCTGTTGGAGCTTTTAAACCATCTATACTAAAATCAAGAATATATCAGTATAAAAAATGCTCAACTTCTTTTGTTCATTGATAAAAAACAAAATATTTATTGAAAATGAAGCGATGACTTTTCAATACAATATTCGTCAAAAGTATACACCAGATCGCACCAAATGAGTTTGAAAATTGAAATTTTTTCTACTTCAGAGGGGGGCACATCCCCCCTCAGACTCCCCCCTGTACGAGCATAGCTCGGAGTGCGGTGCTGCGCACCGCCTGGATGGTACCCGCTAAATTAAATCAAAACTTATCATCCCCCCCACACCTAACAAGAAATTTCCGCCCCTGGTTCTACCATTACAAAACAGATTTTTCAGAAACCTTTCACAACCTTCAAGGCCTATATCAAGGATTAATGAACCAATGCTATGGATGTTTGTCCTTAATTCAATGTGTTTCTCACAGTGATTCCATGGTAATGAAATTCAATAATTCTGACATTTTTGAAACATTTTGTGAAATTTTGGAATGTCGTCTGCAGACGCCTGCCGCGTGGAAAGTGTTCACCATGTTCTTTAAGCTATCACATTGACGGCACGGTTGTCTCGTCTTTTTTCCACGAACTCAATTATAGCTGTTGCTAAAGAATAAAGAAATGGATTGATAGCGGAATTAATAGGCAGTACAAACGTTACAATCCAGGCATAGACCTGAGGTGTGACTGTGAGACTCCCACTCTGTACAATGATAGAGAGTATAATGATTGGCAACCAGCACATCATATCCGTTAGCACAATCACCCCCATTTTGATAGCCATTCTGAATTCCTCCTTTTGACTTTGATTTCGTCCGGCTTGTTTTGCTGTTTGTCGTACTGTTATGAATATTCCGATATAGCAAAACGTAATTACCAGGATGCAAATGAAATTTATTATGGAAAATAGTACGATACCAAAATACATCCCTGGTTTAGTGCCAACAACCATATCAATAGTGTTATGCAATACAATTCGATTGTCATAACGATCCCGAATATCAAGAACATATTGCCAATACTTAATCTGGAAAATATTGCTTCTAGAGAGTGGGAGACCAGTACACACTTCGGATACGTCGTATAAATCAGGATTAATTACTGACGTAATGGTTGAACCGATACTCAATATTACTGTGAATACCCAGATTACAGCTACGACTTTCCTCGCAGATGTTGTGCCTAATCTTTTACTGCTAAATGTATATCGTATACCCATCAATCTATCTATGCTTAAAAGGGTCACGAAGAATACCGAAGTCTCGCTTGATAGAACGGATAGAGTTCCGATAACCTTACAGGTAATGCTTAATCGCCATACTTCAGAGGGGAAATAACCAAGTCTCGAATAATACATATCTGCTGACGCTATAAGGCCATGTGTTTTGAACTGACCACCCAAAAAGGGTGGCGGCGTTGCATTTTTGGTGACGAATCATCCATCTCTCTCTATTAACTCAACAACTATATGTGGTAGAGCTATGGTTTAGGTCTCATTTGAAAGCTTATTTATCTATCTACACTGTGTGAATAAATCAGGTATTTCTATAACTGTTTGGCTGAGATATGATTGATTATATTTCGAAAGTCAGGGGTGGCGGCGGTGGCGGTGGCGGCGGTGGCGGTGGCGTTGTGTACAATCTCTATGGGGAATATAGAAAACGTTCCCAATTCTACGTTCAATTAACCACAACTCCTTAACCCTGTATGGTACAAATATGATTTTGCTCTAATTTTATAGATTATTTTATATTCTATAAGATTCTGTTTCAACAAAAGTGACAACTATTACGTAACAATTGTAATCACGAATCGATTGCATTGTCCTTGGCTTTTTCCCTATTCACTACACAGTGCCACTGCCATAATTCATCGGTTTTACATACATGACTATAACAACAGAATTATTCAACCGATGATAGCAAAGTTATACATTTTTGGAAAGCTCTCAAATAGGGGAATTCAAAAATCCCGCTTAAATCAGGATAGGGTGAATAGCCAAAAAAATATATGTGAAAACTCTAATAAATATGAAATGTAAACGTTTGCGCTCATTTACTTCCCGATATAGTATATTTCAACAAGTTACCCTTGACAACCATTATGTTCTGATGGGTAAATTGCATGAGGAACTAATATGCACAGTAAAATGATGATTGGGATAGGAATAAAAAAAATATTGAGCTTTAATCAAAATATGAAAAAAAATCGATATTCTTTGAACATTTTTAATCACAAGATTTTACCATTAGGTCCTATGCAAATTCCAATCGCATATTTGGATTCCTTGTGAGATTTCCGCTCAGAAAATATATGCTTTTTATGTAGTAGAACAAGTAGTTATTGCGATATGCTAATTCGAATCCCAGATGGTGTAAAATGTAAAAATCTGGACATGCAACGGGAAGGGTGGCGAGTTCAAAACACATGGCCATAACTAACATGTACATACCCATAAAGAGATCTGAAATTGAAAGATTTGAGATCAATAATACCTGAACTTTGTTTTTGCCGTTATTTTGTTTGTAACGGTAACAAAGCACGCAGGCGTTACTGATAAGTGCGAAAAAACCCAACATCCACATAGATACTCTTTGAATTTGATTTGAAAGCAACCTGCCACATGTCAGAAATTGTGAACGTGGAATTGTGGCAGTGCATGTTGCTGATTCCGTGAAGCAGCAAGTAGCAGCATTTTCAACCAAAATATTTATTGTCGAGGGGAAGTTTCTAAAAGATTCATAGTTTACCGTGTGTAGCAAATTTTGTCTAAAATCTACAAAGTCAAGTAAATTAATAGGATTATGCATGAAGTAAAGTCTAGCATTAAAATGAATAAACTTGTTTGCCGATACGTCAAGATATCTCAAATTATACACGGTTTGGAATAGACCTGGCGGGAAACTAGACAACTTATTATTCGAAAGCGAAATATATTCTAGAAAATCGTATTGTACAGATGAGTTGAGCTGAAAAAGAAACAGATTGTTGTTACTTAAGTCAATATATCCAAGGTCACTAAATGGCGTTAATACTTGCGAATATACGGTCTTAATGAGATTATTGGACAACGATAATATGACAACGTAATCAATTCCTTCAAACTGCTGCGGGTGCAACTCCACTATTTTGTTGTCATCTAGATATAAGTAATACAGTTCGGCAAGCCCTACGAACAGCTCCGAGTGCAGTACCTGAATATTATTGTTGGACAAATCTAATAACCACAGCCCGGTAATGTTTTCAAACTGCTGCGGGTGGAGCTCTATAATATTATTGTTCGACAAATCTAAATCGACGGCGAAGGTAAGGTCTTCAAACTGCCGTGGATGTAGCGCCATAATATCATTGTTGGACATATTTAAATAATAAATTTCAGTTAAGTTTTCAAACTGCCGCGGGTGTAGTTCTACAATATCATTGCAGGACAGATCTAAATGTTCCAAGGAGTCGGCAAATGAATGAAACTGTTGCGGGTGTAGTTGCGCAATATTAGTGTTCTTCAAATGTAAATACTTAAGGCTTGTAAAAAGCCATTCAAACTGCAGTGGGTGTGTTTCTAAAATGTTATTGTTAGACAGATCTAAGGTTTCAAGGTTGGCAAGTGCTTTAAACTGGTGTGGGTGTAGCTCCACGATGTTATTGTTAGACATAACCAATGAATTAAGGTTAGGGAGCGATTCAAACTGCAGCGGGTGTAGCTCCACGATGTTATTGTTTGAAACATCTAAAAAATTGAGATTTGAAAGACCTTCGAATAGCTGTGGGGGGAGATTTACAATATTATTGTGGTGCAGATACAACATTGACATGTTAGCGAGTGAATCAAACTGCTGCGGGTGTAGCTCTACGATATTGTTGTTACAAAGATCTAACCTATTACTTCTATGATCTAACGAATCCAAATTGATAGGCGCTTCAAATTTCAGACCTTGGAATGACCGCGGGTGTAGCTCCGCGATTTTATTGTAGGACAGTTCCAATAAATCAAGGTTAGTGAGCGGTTCAAACTGCAGCGGGTGTAGCTCCACAATGTTATTGTTTGAAACATCTAAACAATGGAGATTTGAAAGACCTTCGAATAGCTGCGGAGGGAGGTTCACAATATTATTGCCGTACAGATACAACTCCAACATGTTGGTGATTGAATCAAACTGCTTCGGGTGTAGCTCTATGATATTGTTGTTAGACAGATCTAACCCGTTACTTCTATGATAAAACGTATTCAAATTGAGCGCTTCAAACTTCAGACCTTGGAATGACCGCGGGTGTAGCTCCGCGATTTTATTGTAGGACATGTCCAATAAATCAAGGTTAGTGAGCGATTCAAACTGCAGCGGGTGTAGCTTCACAATACAGTTGTAAGACAGATCTAACCACCACATGTTGTCAAACGCTTCAAACTGATGCGGGAATATCGTCATTATATTATTGTAGGCTAGATCTAGCCCCCATAAGTTGACAAGTTCTTCAAAGTGACGTGGGTGTAGATCCACTATTTCATTACGGGCTAAATCTAGCCAATAGAGTCTGCTCCAATACAATGCGCGAAAGCTTGTGTTACGGCTTGTCAGCTCAGGGTCGGAGAATGCGTTTGGTTCCATCCCATTTAAGCCAGTCCTACTCCAGGATAATAGCAGCAGGCTTGAGTCGTCGGATGGATTCCAGAAGCTTGGTGGATACAACACTGGCCGTACCGCTGATGCTCCATTAGGATAGGTTATTGTTACGTTTTGATTGCCTAATGTACACATGCACAAAGATGGGCAATTGAATTGCCGGTTAACAGTAGTCACATACTTCACAGACAGAGGATGATATTTCATCACATTGCAACCTTCCGTACAATCTATAGATTGACTGTATACACCGATAACAACAGGAAAGCCGGATGTTAGCAGGGTAGTTAGTATAAATACCCTAAGCAACTGCTCCATCGCACTTTCGTGTCCCTCGCGTAACTATGTCCGAATTGGTCACTTGGTTTGAAAATTGACACAACGTACGGTTGCGTAGAAGGTTCTTATCTATTCATTTTTCTAGTATCCGATTTGTCCAATTTATCAGTTAACGGTAATCATCTATTGCGCTGGAACAAATCAAAATTTCCTTATATTAGACGCGACATATAAACCAGGTAAATATGTATATTTCGACGATTGAGACAGACGTAGCTGCAGTGTCACACACAGTCAGTTTGAAGATTAATATGAACTGCTTTTATCATCACCAGTATATCACAGCATATCAATCGTGAGAAATGGAAAGGCTGCGTGATGAAAATCACGCCCCCATTTCGTCACCGTCAATAAGTTCATCTGGATTGTTATTAAACATCTGTGATTTGATTTCGTTGTGGACAAATCCAATAAATATCAAATATATATTACGCACGTTTTAGTTACATTTCACTGCTAAACTAGCAGCGACGGTGTCGGCAGATTGTCAACTCTGTCTACGTGGCAACAGAAATTGGGGATTTCCCGTTGCTAGATGACGTCGTTGTAGAGGTGTAGCGGGGATCGCTTATTTTATAAGTTTTGGATATATTTTATTTATTAATTGCAATTGTACGCATTTTGTAGTTGCAGGTACCTTAAGGGGGACTCAAGGAAGTTTTTGACTTTATTTTTTGATTTTTTTTAGTGCTGTAACTATTGATCAAATGCAAATAAAAGTATACAAATCTAACAAAAATTATTTTGAGTAAAAAATTCCCAAATTGCTAGATAATGATGTAAAGACACTAACTTAGGGACGATTTTTTTTAAACCTAATTTAATATTTTTTGAAATTTTGACAAAAAAATGCCAAAATAGTGATTTTTCATTTTTTTCTCACTTTTTTTGTCTTTTGGCCTAACATCAAACCAGGGAGGTGTCAAATAAAGATGTGTGCAAAATCGTGAGTCTGACAGCACAGTGACATTGGACTTAAACAAAGAAACGACTCTTTTCCGGCGGCGGGTGTCACCCAAATTCCCACTTTTTCACTTGTCTCCTGATCAATGAAATTTACTCACATGCAAAGATTACTAAAAGTGTGGCCTAGCCTACTTGCGGTCAAGGACATTGTAACGTCTTTATTTTCATATTTTGTCACAACCAATTTGAATCCGTGCAGTTAATGTTTTAAAGTAGATTTGACAAGTTTGTTTTGTTGGACAATGTGTAGTATAGTAAGTACTTGGACATCCCAATCAGTAGTCACTAAGAATCAAAATGTAAATGTTTACTCTTTTTTCATATAAAATGCATCTTGTCTCAGAGGAAATGACTGATAACCGTCATAATTTGTCAAAAGATTCCTTAGTTCGTGGCACATGGTCTTCAGCGAATAAAAGTGACATATGTCATATGGGGTCAATGCACTTTAGTGGTAAAATTGAAGACATGCTCCGATTTGGACCGGGCTTATTTCATCTGGTTAATTTTGTAAAACAAGAATAAAAGTTAATTATCATAACCAGGTCAAAGGTTAAAAAGGGTCACTAGGGGTCAAAATGTGAATTTTCAATCCATTCACTTAAAATGCTTGTCTCAGAGGAAATGATCTTCATAATTGGTCAATAGATTCCTTTGGTCCATGTACATATAGGGTCTTCAGCGATTAAAAGTGGCATCTCATATGGGTTCACTAGGGGGTCATTGACCTATACAGGGGGTAAAATTGAAGACATGCTCGGATTTGAACTGGACTTGCTCCATCTTATTTGGTTTGATATGACAAGAAAGAAGTTAACCATCATATCTAGGTCAAAGGTCAAGAAGGGGTCACTAGGGGTCAATATGTTAATTTTCGATACGTTAACTTAAAATGCATCTGGTCTCATTGAAAATGACTAATGACCGCCAAAATTGGTCAAAAGATTCCTTGAGTCCATGCATGCACATATAGGGTGTTCAGCAATTAAAAGTGATGTTTTATATGGGGTCACTAGGGGTAATTGACCTACAGTGGTACAATTGAAGGCATGCCCTGATTTTGATTGGACTTAATTGTTGTATCTTATGTCATTCAAAAATACAAGAACAAAATCAATCATGACCATGGGGTCATAGGTCATACAGGGGTCAAAACGCGATTTTCACTCAAAAGGCCCTTGTAAGGCAAAAAAAAAGTTTGTTTCAAAGCTTGCGAAAGCTTCAAAATCGGGCGACGCGCGCGTTTTTTTGTCTTCCATTTGTTTTTTTACATTGTTTTTTATTTGTGTGTCAATTTTTACTCTTAATATTTGCAACCGTTGACACTTTCTGATTTTTATTTTTTTTTCTATTTGAAATGAATATTGTGGTGTAGTCATGTAAAAGTTTGAGAAAAGGAAAATCTGCCGATATTTTTAATAAAAACTCGAGAAAAAAATGGTAGGGATTTTTGGCATTTCAAAACCAATGCGCGCGCAAGCTTTGAGACAAACCTTTTTTTTGTTGGCCTTATTTGGTGAAATGACCTAGGATCGTCAGAATCAGTCAACATATTCCTTATGACCGTACGCATATAAAATCTGCACAAAAAGAAAGTAACCACTTTTTTCGAGACACCCTGTGTTTAATTCCTAAGACCCTACATAGATTTAAAATATGGGCAAGAACCGGAGTTTTCTCTTGCGCATTTTGACACCTCGTTTGTCACAATAGCACCGATATTGATGAAGCAGTGTTCATTTGAATACAAAATGATGCAGATTCCATTGTTGCACTTAACCCTATACCCATGAAATAAAGAATAAGTTCACATACGCAAATGATAAGGATGATAAGCAAGGTTTGTATTGCTCATGGGCTTTGTTTAATAAAAACAAAAAATGAAATTAAAAAGTATTGTCAAAATTAACCACAAATCCATCAGTATCGTGTGTGTCTTCCTCTTACAGGTGTTGGAAACAATTGACGAAGTGAGATGTTCGGATTATGATTTTCTTTTCATGGAGAAAAGGAAAGCCCATGGAAACCTTATAGATAACCTATGATGACGAAACTTAGTAATGGGGCAGCCTAGCATACCAATGTGGTACCTCCGGACCCAGAGGGGAAAGTAATGGGCAACAAAACCAATCCGACCCTTGTCCTGTGATGACGCACCTAATGGAGCCGAAGGAAGGACTATGGGAAAGGATCTTAAGTTAAGAAAAGTCATACGATTTGGTACATGGAATGTGAGAACGCTATCACAGCCTGGCACTCTGGAGCTTCTGACCAGACAGATGGACAGATGCAAAGTGAACATCCTAAGTATTGCTGAAGTACGCTGGTCAGGAAAAGGCCACTTCTCCACAGATGACCACACCATATACTACTCAGGAAATGAGAAAGGAGGGAGCAAAGGTATAGCTTTCATCACCAGTAAATTCATCTCAAAGTATGTCTTGGGCTACAACCCAGTCAGTGACAGGATTATCTCCATCAGATTCCAAGCTCGGCCTATTAACCTCTCAGTCATTCAAATATATGCACCAACCTCCGCAGCCTCTGATGAAGATCTGGAATGTTTTTACAGCCAACTGCAGGAAACCCTTGATGGCATTCCGAAGAGAGATATCATCATGATAACAGGTGATTTCAACGCAAAAGTTGGAGAAGGCATTCAAAGCGAAGACGAAACCATGGCCTTGGGCCCGCATGGCTTGGGAAGCAGAAACGAAAGAGGTAGTACACTCATGGATTTCTGTGTAGCAAACAGACTTACTATCACAAACACAATCTTCCAACAACACCCGAGGCGGAAGTACACTTGGATATCACCAAACGGCATCACAAGAAACCAGATTGACTACATCCTCATTAGCAGTAGGTGGAAGTCTTCTATCAAGGTAGCAAAAACCCTGCCAGGGGCAGATATAGGTAGTGACCATCAACTTCTGATAGCTGATTTTCGAATCAAGTTGAAGATGACCAAAGGTGCTCCCAAACCCTGCAGATTTGATTTGCAGCATCTTGATGACAAATACAGAGTGGAGACCAGAAATCTGTTTCAAGAACTGATGGTTAGAGATGAGGAAACAACTCCTGATGGACTCTGGCTGGACATCAGAAACTCTATTCTCAGCGCAGCCAAAAAACATGTTCCTAAGAAACATAAGAGAAAGACCACATCATGGCTGTCACATGAAACCATCAACTTAGCAGATGAAAGACGCCAATTGAAGGAAGCTGGTCTGCAAGGCAGTAACCTATACAGAAGACTTTCAAGTGAGGTTCAATTGAATTCTAGGAGAGATAAAAATAAGCATATCCGACAGCAATGCCAAGAACTTGAGGATCACAGTTTTCACAAAAAGGGGAGAGAACTCTTTAGATGTATAAAAAACCATTACGGTTCCGCTCCCTGTATAAAATCCAACTTTCTTGACCACGTCTTTGATGACATATCCAGGGTAATAAACTATCCCCTCCTACACCATTTATCTGATTTATTTTACACCAACTGCGTCTTGCCAGCATGGTGCTACCATTTCTCCACCGCTATCCTAAACATAGCTCAAGGCTCTTTAGTCTGGGTGTAACTAGAAGCCCTATATACTACTTTTGAAAAATGTAGTTGTGTTAAGAAATTCCATCTTTTAATTTCAATATGTCTTAAAAACTAGTGCTTATATCATATTTTATAAAAACAAAAGTTCAAATTTCGAGAAAAAAAAAATCGCATTATATTATCAGAAGAGCAGATTTTAGATTTAAAACTAGCCCAAATCGGGCGGAAAGTCACCACGTGTGGCAAGTCATGTGGCAAGGCTGCAGCGCCTTGGGCTTGTTTCCAGTTCCACCGCTGCCATACTCAAGGTCCTCAGCATGCGGTCAATGGTGTTGGATGGATGTAATTCTTGGGTGGAACTTACTAATACTAGCGTCATGGCCAGTTCACCCTGTCAAACTTTGGGCTCAAACCTTACAGGCAACGGGAATGTAATGTATCACCTCAAAAACGACAACTAGATTGGCTATCATCAAGGATGAGCAAGGAAAGGTCTTGACTGAGAGTGACAAAATCAAGGATCGTTGGAAAAACTACTGTGAAAATCTGTATGCGTCCCAAGAAGAGACAAATGGCTCACAGGAGTCTCCCCCGCTTCCACTAGGTGAAGATGAGCCTGATATTCTTCTGTCTGAGGTCCAGGAAGCCATCAAGAAGTTAAAAAGTCAAAAGGCACCTGGTCTAGATGATATTCCAAGTGAGCTCCTGAAGCAAGCTGATGATTCTGTAGCAGTTATTATGCAAAAGCTGTGCAATACTGTGTGGAAGTCAAGAGTATGGCCAGAGGATTGGAAGAGATCAGTTTTCCTAACACTTCCAAAGAAAGGGGATGCTAGCGAATGTAAAAATCATCGTACTATCGCTCTGATACCACATGCCTGCTGCACATCATCAACGAACGTCTCAGACCTCATCTTGAACGTGAACTTCCTGCTGAGCAAGCCGGTTTCCGGAAAGGTCGCGGCACAAGAGATCAGATAGCCAATGTACGTCACATAATGGAAAAATGTTTTGAATTGCAGAGGGAGCTCTTCATGTGCTTCATAGACTACGCTAAGGCCTTTGATTGTGTGAGATATTCCGCATTGTGGACAGCACTGCAAGAAATGAGAATCCCTTACCACCTCGTCCACCTAATTCGCAATCTGTATGATGGTCAAGCTGCCTGTGTACGCACTGAGAAAGGAAACAGTGACTGGTTTGCTCTAGGTCAGGGAGTCCGTCAAGGGTGCATACTTTCACCAGCACTCTTCAACCTTTATGCAGAGTCTATAATGAGACGTGCATTGGATGATTGACCAGGGGGGCTGTCAGTAAGTGGATCAAATACACAATCTACGTTATGCCGATGACACCACCCTGTTTGCAACAAATATGGAAGAGATGGCGGAACTCCTGAAGAAAGTCAAGGTGGAGAGTGAGCAGCTTGGCCTACGTCTAAATGTCAGCAAGACCAAGATCATGTCCATAGGCACAGATGGTGTTGGAGAGCCTTTTTATAATTGATGGCAATGAGGTGGAATCTCATTGGATCCCTGATCACCAAAGAGGGTGGTTGCAGCCAAGAGATTAGACACCGTTTAGCAATGTCTAGATCAGCAATGATCAACCTAAGCAAAATCTGGGCTGACAGAGGAATAACCAGAGCAACAAAAACCAGGCTTGTCCAAGCCCTTGTATTTCCAATTGCCATGTATGCATGTGAGACGTGGACCCTAACCAAAGCTGACAAAAACAGAATAGCTGCTTTCGAGATGTGGTGTTGGAGGCGTATGCTTCGTATCGTATGGACAATGAGAAGGACCAATGCCAGTATTATTGAAGAAATAGGGGTGTCTAAACGACTTCTTCATGCTATCAACACCCAAATGCTGAGCTACTTCGGCCATATCTCACGTCGCAAGGGTAACAACCTAGAGAAGATGATCATGCAAGGCATGATTGAAGGGAAGCGCAAGAGAGGCATACCTCGTTCCCGGTGGATTGACCAAATACAATTGATTACTGGACACCCTCTCCGTGATTGTTACTCCTTTGCTGAAAATCGTTATGTGTGGCGTAGTATCTGTAAGGTCACGAGCTGTCAGTCATGACAGGACCGAACCAACCAACCAACACTTTAGATTTACTGTTTTGTTTACGATCCTTTCATATGGGTATAGGACTAAGTGCAACAATGGAAACTGCATCATTTCGTATTCAAATGGACACAGCTTCATCAATATTTGTGCTATTGTAACAAACTAGCGGGCACCCGCGCGAACGCGGGACCCGCTAGATGAGTAAACGTGGGCGGTTAATATTTTGGGTTCGATGATAGTAAACCTGGGCGGTAAATATTGTTGTTTTTTGAAAAGTACTGCATTTTTTGGAGGGTGGAGATGGGACACTAATTAATGTCCCTTAATTGTGTTGTTTAACTTCGTTGACTCAGTCCGACGATCAAAGCGGGAACGGGGAAGACTTTCCCACTCGTGGATGTTATGCCACTGAGTTAAATATTTTATTCTATAACTTATTATAATCATGGTGTATAATTTGTCGTATCATGTCAATTTGTAGGCTATAATTATGTACATCAATGGCAACAGGCGATTTGTTTTTCTCCGGTTCGCCATATGGGACACGCAAACTTGTAAAGGGTGTAACTATACAATAGAATAAAATACAATTCATTGTATTACACCAGCAGTGGAGTAACCAGCGGGGCATAAGGCTTGCCCCTCCCTGATGCCCCGAAATAAAATGACAAACTGTATGTATACCTATGTATACTAAAAACATAGTCAGATATACCCCCCCCCCCCCCCCCCTGATGACCCCCATTGAAGGCCTTGGTTTCGCTACTGCGGTGCATGTGCAGTGCTGGGACCTTAGAACACTAACTACAATTGTATACGTTTGTATTGTAGTGCTGAGTAGTGTACAGGTATAATAACTTTTTTTCTCAAATTTGATGTTGTCAAAATGTATTTTTAAATGAGAGTTTGTGTGCCGAAACCCACACGTAATGTGTGCGTGCGCAAAAGCAAGTACATGTATAACATTGAGCTGGAAATTGATAACAAAGCATGTATAGTACGGTTTGTAAAGGACCTAGAATGCCATTATCGTTACAGATTTCACAAAACGGCCATATTCGCTACATAGGTTAACATGAATATATAGAATAAGATTTTCTCAAGACGCAATTTTATTTTGTTTATCTTGGTCCTTTTTTGGCCCAAAAACGGCTTTTTTGGTGTAAAATAACAAAATCAAAATTGTCATTATTTGAATACGATACAACTTGTTTATCGCTTCTTAAAACTATGGAAATGTTGTAACACGTTGTAGGTTTAATTGGAAACCAAAGAAAACGGAATTGTTTGATACTCAGACATTGGTTTAAGCCAAAAATGTGTGTTTTTAGGTGAAAAACTCATTTTTTTTCTTATTTCATGTTTTGAAGTAGTTGCAGACATCACGTAACTCCTGAAGTGGCTTTATCTTACAAATAAGGCTTCAGAATTTTTTTGGGTGGCAATAAATCGGGTGTTATTAATGCCAAAACAACTCAAAAAAGTAAAAAAACCTAAATATTGGATTATTTTTATTTTCTAAAATTTAAATATTTCATTTTTATGGTGTTTTTTTTACACAATAAACACATTTTTACGCCCGAGTTTTCTTACAGATATTAACGTGTAATAGAGGTTACAGAATATATAAGCGATTCAATTTTTGGTTATGTTTCTTAACTTTTGGAACAATAAATTGAAAATGTATAATTGATAAATAATCAGTAATAAAGAAAAAACACATTATTCTCAAAAATACATGAACTAATAAGTTTCAATCACCCAAGTATTGTACAAGTATTTGTGTATAATGTGTAGTGCAATAAAATCTCTAAACGCAAAAATTACGTCCATTGTTATATAACATTTTTATATAAAAACATATTTTTAAGCCAAAATATATGTTTTTTTACATTTTTATTGTTCTCATCGTTAAATGACATTGAGCAATCTGCATACTGCTTTAGTTCACAAGGCAAACGTCCGATTACAACAAATTACACACAAAAATGCGATTCAAAATGTCTAAAGTATCATTTTTTTAGATGTAAATGTCTTCATTTTAAGGGGGGAAATAGACCATTTTAAACTAAATTGTTACGGTCATCATTTGTGTATTGTTAATGATATGACGGATTAGTTATCGGAATTATTATGAAAAGGTTCATTGACACGTGTAATGTCATTATATAAATGGTTTAACAAAATCAAGTAATTGCTATCCAGGTTTTAGGGGAAAAACAATGAAAAATGTGATTCTGCTTTCGAAGATTTTGTCTAAAATCAGGCAGTTATATAATATATTTTTTGATTTTGAACCACAAAATACAAGTAGAAATGTTTATTCTGAAATGTAATTTAAGAAACATTTGCTGCCTATGGTCAGGCATTTATAGCTTACATTTAAGCGTGAGCTTCATAAAACCAGACGGATTGATATCGTATTGGACATCGCAGCTAGTATCAAGGAATCAGCCAGAGAAAAGAGAGAGAGCGGTGTTAGAGTAAAGTGGGCCGAAGAGCCATGGCACCACCAGCTGAGTGGAAAATTTTCCTTTGATATTCAAACAACAAGCAGGAACTATTTTCACTCCTTTCAGAGGTAGTTCGTGAGGAATTGTTTCCGGATAACAAAGAGATTAACATCACACACGGGAAAGCAGTCATATATAAATGTACCCCAATGACAGAACGTAAGACGATTTGTATACTAAGGCAGTATCGCATGTCAGGATGCAAATTACCCTAGACCAACTGCTTGATGGACCTCCAAGAACATGCGCTAGACACTATAGGGGTTAGAGCGCACCAAGTAGTGCGGAACACGGTTGCATCTTTTGCAAATGTGCAAAGGCAAAGCTACCTTGCTCGGAACTCTGCCGCTGCATCTATCAGATCCCAAATTGAAGCTCAAGGAATTAATATTATGTCATTAAAGATTGTTCTGACGTCATATGCGAGTCCTACGCACATGAGCAATGTCTCTAACAGCAACTTACGGCATGATTGTATAAATAAATGTGAATAGTCTTGATGCATTAATTTACTCGTTAGCATTTGCAATATGAAACCGAGATACGACTAGTTTAAGATGTGATTCTGCTATTATGTGTACTGTTTTGACCATAAAAATTTGATAATTTCGCAATTACTAAACTGTCTACAACTTTCAAAATTATTTGTGCATTCAGGGAGTTACTTTGTAGATCATATAGAGTAAAATCTTTAAAAATGACTTTTTCCCCCAAAAATGCAAATTTTAGCCGAATTATGGGTCAATATGTTTGCGTCTTGAGACATTCTTGTATCTTATATCGATACCAATATGTGTGCCAGAAATGGCCGTTTTGTGAAGTTTGTAACGATAAAATCCTTTACAAACCCCGCTAGTACTACATCATGCAGAAACGGCAAAATATATATCGATTGAAATCGAGTATGGGGTAATTACGGCCAGTAAAGCTCCAACTTGCCTGGTATTCCCGTTTTCTTGGCAGGAATAGAACTGTAAAAGAGGGGGCCTCGCCTAAGGGACTATTCATTATTTCTACCGGAGGGGGGCGGTAGCTGGAATAAAGCCACAACTAAAAATCACATGACCCCCTTCCTTAGATACTAAAAAGTTATGACCCCCCCCCCCCCCCCCCTCTGGAGTGTAGAAAAAATGTTATGACCCCACCCCCGCACCCCCCCCCCCCCCTTTCACACGCACACATAAGAGGTGGGTGCAATAACTGGGCATGTTCTCAGCGTGGGCATGCAGCGGCGTAGCTAGGTTTTTTCATATTGGTGAGACGAAAATCTATCTAGCCATATTTGTACTTTTGTCAGTTATAATTTCATGATTTCCCTTGACAAATGAACCGACAGAGCCAATCTCAACCGACATGACTCAAATGTTGGTGGGCGATCGCCCCCTCTGGCTACGCCACTGTGGGCATGCTGTCAGCGTGGACATGCTGTCCGCGTGGGCATGAGCAAAAGGGCATGTTGTCTTGTTGTTGAGTTCCAAGATGAGCAAAAGTCTACTGCAAGCAGATGCCTAAAAGAAGGGCAACACATTCCTATTGTCAGTTCTCAGAATTATGAGCTACATACACTATTCCCGTTCAGTAGTTTGTTTGTTTTTTTTTTTTTTTTTTTTGTTCGGCCCAAGAAGGGAAACCAATGACCAAGGCAAGCCCAGGTCAAAGTAAAAACCTTCAAGGGACAGGAGACGACACCACCGGCCTCCCCTTATGGCCCCGTATTACAAACCGGGCAGAATGGCTGGACAGCAATCCAAACTGACCCTCCCTGGTCTGCATAGCACGCGGAGACTATAAAAATGAGCCCAACGATGATGCCTTACATACAGACTAAGCGTCCTGAAAAACCCATGAAGCTATGCTTGACATGGCAGGAGCGCATCATCACCGACCGGCAGTGCAATGGTCGGCTGTATGCTTAGCACCTTCTACATGTAGACTTCGGTAAAAGGCCGAGCGTCTCATGTCCGAGCTTGTTAATCAGACAGATACTACATGCGAACGATGTGGCGGCTGGAGCTTCCTTAGTGATCAAAGCTACCCCTGCGCCAGGTAAGTATCAGTAGTGAATCTGTCATTTATTTTAACATGTTATTAAACTATAGCCTAGGCTTATACATGATATCTGACATCTCTTATCAATGGTGTTATTACTGTGAACGTTTGCCAAACGTAGTCTTGCTATCTGGGTATGAAGGTATACATAGGCCTAGTCCATATTATATAATACATAAACATATTTATGTGATTCTTTTGGTGCAAAATAGATCACATGACATGAACTATTCAGTATATGTCCATGTCGTGTATTTTTTGGTTATAAAAATCGACTATTCAATATTCATCGCTATAACACCGTTGAAATGATATTCATTATACAAATATGGACTGCTCATGAGGGAAATGGGGTGAAATATTGCCCCGAGGTGATCTGGAGACCGTAAGCCTACTATTTTCCCGAAGCCGGAGGCTGAGGGAAAATAGTAGGCTTACGGTCTCCAGATCACCGAGGGACAATATTTCACCCCATTTCACGAATAAAGAGCAGTCCATATTTGTTTTATATAACGCATGAAAATATTCACACTTGAACACATCTTTCTTAGTGAATATGCTAGTCGATTCTCGACAAAATCAAAAATAAGCTTACTTTTTAAAGTTAGTTTACTCCGAGCAAGTCGCCGAGGAATAATTACTCTGATGCTGAACTCATCTCATCGATAGAGATCTAGACCTCGTTGCAGAATGCCCTCAACCTCAGGTGAATTGACAACAAATATTTATGATTCATGACTAAGATTCAATGAAATGTTAATTCAGCCGATAAAAGATCTGTGCCAAATAATAATAATGCAATGCAGACGACTTGTTTACTTGTTTTGAAGCGATTCCTCTTTTGCTGTGCACTGAGCGGAGTCCGTACACGCAGATGGTGGTGGAATCGATTTATTGTTTATACCGAGTAGGGCCTTATAGCGGGCCTTCTAGATTTGTAGAAATTAGAGAAAACTTTATGTAGAATGACGATCACATTCAGGTTTTATACAGGGTCTCTCAAGACGCTCCATGCCGGGATCGCACAAGCCTACGAGGGAGGGCATTTTTGGTCTATTCAAAAAGTACTATTGACCGCCCGGTCAATAGTACTTTTTGAAAGACACAAAATGACCGGGAATGACGTCAAGCATGAAATAGGCCAAAATATTTTGTGTTGTGTAATGTATTATCCACCAATCAGATGTCTAGAATATTTTCATGGGTTATATAAAAACAAATATATGTCAAACAAGGATGGAAATTTTAAACTATTTGTCAGTGTATTCCGTTTTGGATGCCAAGACAGAATAAATATAATTGTGGTCCTGCGCTGCAAAAAGGTTGCTTAAATATTTACTCAACATTTTACACAACGTTGTTCAAGTATGCAACCGCTCAACTATTAAGTAAAATTTGCCCAACACCGTTGGATAACATGTTTTCACCAACAGTTGAACAATTCTAGTTACTCAAAAGTTAGGCAATTATATTCACTCAACAGTTGTTCAAGTATGCAACAGCTCACGAAATTGGCTTTTTTGGACAACAGTTGCCTAAAATTCACATGTGTGTAACTTGCATCAACTGTTGCGTGATTGTCCTCAATGCTTATGCAACAGTTGCCAAAGTGGAATATTTTTACGCAACATATTTTAGCAACAGAAACAGTTTCCACCAACCTCAAAAAGGGGTGCGGGGGCACACAGAATTCTGTAGGGGGTGGAGGGGGGGGGGGGGCAATAGGGGGACAATAGTCTAGGCTACTTGTTCATTGCAAGCAAGAAATAGTAACATTTAGACACTTTTTAAAATCAAATTTATATTTAAAACAAATGTAACCCTAGTTTTTACAAGTTTAGGGTCCGTCGCTGAAGGCAACACAACTTTCTTTTTGGGGGCCTTATTGTGTACTTATTGTGTACTTATTGGTGTACATACACCAACAAAAATGCGACCCTAGTTTTTACGATTTTAGGGTCGGTCGCTGAAGGCACCCAACTTCTTTTTCTTTTTTTTTGGGGGGGGGCCTTATTGTGTACTTATTATTGTGTACTTATTGGTGTACACACACCAATTCCCTCCCCCACCACAAACTCCCTCCCCTTCCCATCCCCACCACAATTTCCACAAACCCCTCCCTTCCCATCCCACCATAAACCCCCTCCCCACCACAAACCCCTTCCGTCTCCACCACAGACCCCCTCCCTTTGCAAACCACAAACCCCTCCCCTTTCATTCACAAAACCCCTACCCACCACAAAACCCCTCCCCCACCACACACACCCTACCCACCACATCCCTAGCTAGGCCAACCCTTCGCACCCCAGGCCCATGCATCCACACCACCATCCCCTTCCCCACCATAACCATAACCACAACACCGCACTACATCCGGAGAGTCGGGCGGTGGGGAGGGGGGGGGGGGGGGGGGGGGGGGGGGTGGGGGCACAAAGGGGGCGGGGGCACCAACAATTCTGTAAGGGGGGAGGGGGGGGGCAATAGGGGGACAATAGCCTAAAAAAAATTACTTAAGCTTAGGCTACTTGTTCATTTCAAGCAAGAAATAGTAACATTTAGACACTTTTACTCAAATTTATATCTAAAAAAAAAGCGACCCTAGTTTTTACGATTTTAGGGTCGGTCGCTGAAGGCAACACAACTTTCTTTTTTGGGGGCCTTATTGTGTACTTATTGGTGTACACACACCAATTACTTCCCCCACCACAAACTCCCTCCCCTTCCCATCCCCACCACAATTTCCACAAACCCCTCCCCTACCCATCCCCACCATAAACCCCTCCCCACCACAAACCCCTTCCCGTAGGGGAGATGCGGGAGAGTTGAGCCACCGGGAGAGTTGAACCACCCCCTATAACTCGAAAAGTAGTAACTTACTAACATTTATATTGGCATATATTGTTATATAGCATCAATACGACATTCTTAGTGTTAAACTCTACTGTCATGTGTGCTCAGTATCAAAGATATCTAAACAAAATCATTTTTTTCACTTTTGAGTGAAAAATAGAAAAACAAATGTTTTGTCTTTTTTCCCATAGCAAGACTTAGAATATAATAGCGGTAATTTGTTTATTGAAGGGGGTATATATGACCATTATTTTAGAGAACTATTGTTAACTACCAAAAGTTCTACACCAGACAGGATTGGGTTATTTACAAAATGGTCACCATGAGGAGAGTTGAGCCATTGATCATGGGGAGAGTTGAGCATAGGGAAAACATGTAGTAACATTTTGATTTTTGGACTAAAGGTGAAAAATGTATAATAAATGAGAGAAAAAGTTATTTTGTGCCATGATAATAACAATTGAGCACCATATTTACTTTAAGGATTAATAAATCAAAAGTTGAAAAAATATGATTTTGGTTTTTTCACCAGCCATTGACTTATCATGCTGGCTCAACTCTCCTGTAATGGTGGCTCAACTCTCCTATACTGTAGGGAGAGTTGAGCCACTTAACCAATTTTTTTCAAACCTTTTGTATAAATAAGCCTTAACTGCTATCCCAACTGTTATTGTTTCACAACGAAAACAACACTCTAAAGTTTATCTTACACTCATTTTTTACAGGTTTGTACTTTTCTTCCGCATATGGTGACACAAAATATAAAAAATGGCTCAATTCTCCCGCATCTCCCCTACCCACCACAGACCCCTCCCTTTCCCATCCTCACCACAAACCCCTCCCCTTTCATTCACAAAACCTCTACCCACCACAAAACCCCTCCCCTACCACAAACACCCTACCCACCCCATCCCTAGCTAGTCCAACCCTTCGCACCCAGGCCCATGCATCCACACCACCATCCCCTTCCCCACCATAAACCCTCTCCCCAGGGCTATCCCATTCCTGATTCGCCACCACAAACCCCTGCCCTCCACCACAACCCCTCTCCAGCAGATTTTTTTACTCCATTGGAACAATTATTTTGGGTTTCAAACATGAAACAGTGAATTTATTACGCATTTTGTCTTGGTGGCCATATTTGCCCACTTAATCAGTGGGATAATTTGGCCACCTGCTAGGACTGAATTGGACCGCCAACATTGACTATTATGCCAGATATGGCTCGGGTATGTGCTATCACGCAGTTAAATTACCTCCGGTTCAAACTTAAGTGAGCAGTATTAGCGTACAATCAAGCCTAGTGAAGTTGAAGTGTCAAAATGTATTTAAACTAATAAGACTCTCTCTCTTTCGTGGCCTTTTCGATTCAAACTGCATTTGTTTGTAAAGTTTATAGCACTGCAAGTGGGCAGTGTTACTATAAATGGTGATTCGTCAAAAATCCAACATTCAGGAGCAGAGTAATGTGACATCACAAACGCTGGTTCCTAATTTTAAATACGATTTGTTCCGTCAAAATAAACAGTCGGGATCCAAAACTTCGGCAATAACTATTTTCCTTTTATCTTTTACGCTCGCTAAGGAAAGGTTCATTTGTGAAAGGAGCCCAAAGGCGCCCACTAAACTTTTATTTGGTAGAATCCCTGGTCCACCCGTCTCACATCACCCAAAATGACGCCCAATCATGCGTCTGTGGCATAAGCTTAGCTTGACAGTTATCCCTGGTTCGGGGACTGCTTTCGGTAAAAATACAAATTCACATTTCGTAAAAAACTATAAACTAAGCAAAAACTGAAAGGATTTCGACGGCCATGAGGGTTTTAATTAGTAAATAATGGTTAATGAACAAACTTTTAAATATTTATACCGACTTTAAATCCGTTAGGGGGATGCAGGGGATGATTTCGGTTTGTGTGAGAGCAAAGGATTATGGGAGGTGTGATTTAGGGTATATGATCTAGGATGGCTTTACGTGAATTGTAATATAGATAGATGAGGTATCAAAATGTGCGAGAGAAAATTTCTGTTCTTTCCCATATTTTGAATTTATTTAGGGCTCAAGGAATTAAACACAGGGTGTCTGGAAAAAAGTGGTTACTTCCTTTTTGTGTTGTGTTTATAATAGTTCGGTTTTTAAAATGCAAAAGTATTTGTGGTCACTTATGGGGGTCAAAATGTAAATTTTCAATCCGTTCACTTAAAATGTTTCTTGTCTCAGAACAAATGACTGATGACCGTCATAATTGGTCAACAGATTCCCTGGTATGCACATATAGGGTGCTCAGCGATTAAAAGTGATATATCATATGGGATCACTGGGGTAGAATTTAAGACATGCTCTGATTTGGACAAAACTTGTTTCATCTTGTTCGATTTGATAAGAAGTGAATCATTATAACCAGGGCAAAGGTCAAGAAGGGATCACTAGGGTCAACATTTAATCTTTATTCCATTCACATAAAATGCTTCTTGTCTCAGAGGAAATAACTGGTGACCGTCCAAATTGGTCAAAAGATATCTTGGATCCATGCACATAGGATATTCCCCTCTCAGAAGTGAGATGGAGATCCTCTAACTCGTGATACCTACCTACCACAGTCTGACTTTGCACAATAAGCATGATAAGCCGGCACTGCCCGGCGGATCAGAAAACTTACATACCACGGTCAACTTTTTGGGCCGTGCGGGTACACCGCGGCTGGCCCGACGCCCGAATTGTGTATCAGCACGCCCAAGCCTACCTATAAGCCATGCTTTGTTTAACACAAATTTTGCACCCCTTAACCGGCCATGCCGAAGGCTTTCTTGCGGGGTGGACTGAGGGTGGGCGTCAGACTGTGGTAGGTAGGTATCACAAGTTAGAGTATCTCCCTCTCACTCCTGAGAGGGGAATACACTACACTTGTTCAACCTACCTACCACAGTCTGACTTTGCACAGATTCACGCTGAATAGGTCTGGCGGAGGAAGAAAGCCTGAAGCATAGCTTCCTCCTACCAAATTCTTACAAAAGGCTGTGTGTCCTGGTAGCTAGCGTCGGCCTGCCAGCAACGCAGCCACTGCTACACTCCCTCTGGAAGCAAGGACATCTCTGAAATAAGTAGACTGGAAGATTGTGGCAGTCTTCCAGCCAATGGCATCAATGATGCTAGACAGAGATGATCTACAGTAAAACGCCCAAGATGCGGCTAGAGCTCGGACTTCACGTGCCCTAACGTGAGACCCTCCATGTCAATACCATGTTCGTGTTTTTTGTAGGCGTATTGTACATGTATGACAGATGAGATATGACCCAGCGGCTAATTGTGCCCTTAGCAGCTGCCAAATGAGGCTTTGTAGAGGTAATGAAAAGCGGTTTCACTTTACCTTTTCGATTTGGATGTCTGGTCAAGGTAAACTTCAAATCCCGAACTGGGCACCAGGGATGCTCATCCCTACTCCCAGTGGCTTTCACAAGATCTTGTAAATATACTGGTCTTGGTGTAAAGTCTACTGCACTAAAAGCCAGGGTTACTCTATAAAGGGAGTCCAGCCTACATGTGACTCTATGTCAATATTGACTCTGTTTGGAGAGTCAAATGACTCCCTTGGAGAGTCAACGTTTACTGACTCCTTTGGAGAGTCATGATGCATGACTCCATTTGAAGAGTCTTGTGACTCTTCAAATGGAGTCAATAATTGACATAGAGTCACATGTAGGCTGGACTCCCTTTCGAGAGTAATAATGACTCTAACTGGCTAAATAGAGTCACCGTGACTCCCGGTAGGAATAAGACACTGAGAACTGGGGGGGGGGGGGGGGGGGGGTGGGGAGGAGGCTTTAGGGTCATTGGTTCTTTGATGTTTATATTCTTGCTCAATGTATATATTTGCATTTACTTAGCGAGCAATCACTTCACTTCCTTGATACCAGTGAGAAATATGCATATACAGTTAAGCCCACAATTATTCATACCCCTTGAAAAATATGAGTTTTTTGCGTTTTTCTCATATCTATACCAGCTGGAGTGGTGGAACTTTTGCTTTACTCTAAAGACAATTAGTTTGGAAGTACAAATCAATATATCTGAGCTCAACATGTTTTGCATAGCAATAGAATTGAACAAGAATTGTGTTTTTATGCCTGTCCAAAATTATTCATACCCCATACCAAGTCTCAGGATTGAGGCCACTTTTTGTGATAATACACATGTTTTTGGCATTCCACACATTTTTTATATTGTGTGATAGGCTTTTATATTGTTATGTAATTATTCCATGATGTGTGCATACGATATGGATGCAGTACAGATGTGTCCTATTGAATGTACAGTGAGGGCTATTATAGGACAACACTCTAGCTCTTTGACAGCATGGCAAAGAAGATCAATTAACTTTTTTGTGCATATTGTGAATGCTCACAAAGAGGGGAAAGGCTACAGAGCTATTTCGAAACAATTCCAAGTGCAAGAATCCACCATACAAAGCATAATTAGGAAGAACAAGACGTTCAACTCACTAAAAAAACATTGAAGGATGCAGTCGGAAGCCAGCGGTGTCCCCTTGTTTGGCAAGAAAAGTATTGCGAAAGGCCAACAACAATCCACAGATCACCATCAATGCTCTCGTGAACAACCTTGGCAATTGTTGGACCAAGATATAATGGCAGACACTCCAGCGTATATTGCACATTAGAGGTCTCCATGGAGGCCGACCAAGAAAGACTCTACTCCTTAAAAGAGACACAGAGAAACTTGTCTTGCACCTTAGACAACCCCAACACTGAAGACCAAAAACTTGGATCTTTGTCCAGAAGTGCTCTTGCAAATGCTAGATGAGTTTCTCTTTGTCTCTTTTCAGGAGTTGAGTCTTTCTTGGTCGGAGTCCATGGAGAACTCTTTTGTACTATGTCTGCTGGAGTGTCTGCCTTAATATATTGGTCCAACACTCACCAAGGTTGTTCAGGAGAGCATTGACGGTGATATGTGGATTGTTGTTGGCCTTTCACCATACTTTTCTTGTCAAACAAGGGGACACTGTTGGCTTCCGACCGTATTCTTCAAGGTTTTTAACTGATTTTAACTGATTTTAACTGTCTCGGTCTTTGTAATTATGCTTTATATTGTAGAATTTGGCACTTGAAATTGCTTCGAAATAGCTTTGTAGCATTTCCCCTCTTTGTGAGCATTCACAATGCACAAAGAAAGGTCCTCACTGAGTTATTTGATCTCCTTTGCCATGCTGTCAAGGAGCTAGAGTGTTGTCCTATAATATCCCTCACTGTACCTTTAATAGGACACATTTGTAATGCATTATCATTATAAACACACATCATGGAATAATTGCATAACAATATAAAAGTCTATCACACAATATAAAAAATGTTTGGAATGTCAAAAACATGTGTATTATCACAAAAAGTGGCGTCAAACCTGAGACTTGGTATGGGGTATGAATAATTTTGGACAGGCATAAAAACACAGTTCTTGTTCAATTCTATTGTTATGCAAAATATGTTGAGCCCAAATATATTGATTTGTACTTGCAAACTAATTATCTTTAGTGTAAAGTGAAGGTTCCACCACTCCAGCTGGTATAGATATAAGAAAATCGCAAAAAACTCATATTTTTCAAGGGGTATGAATAATTGTGGGCTTAACTGTATATCAATATACATTCAACGGTGTTAAATTAACGCATCGACTTAATTCAAATAAATTAATAGGTTTAAATAAATAAAAGGTGCAAATTAGCTCATTAGCATAATTGAAATGGTATACACGAGCACCGGTGCTAATTTTTGTACCACTGCAATTATGCTAATGAGCGATTTGCGCATTTTACTCGGCTAATATAAGACCAAGTAAAATATGCAAATTAGCTCCAGAGAGTCAGGATGACTCCTTTGGAGAGTCATGGCCGATGACTCTTTCCGACGGCTAGGATGACTCCTTTGGAGAGTCAGGATGACTCCTTTGAAGAGTCAGGATGACTCCTTTGAAGAGTCAGGATGACTCCTTTGGAGAGTCATGGCCGATTTACTCCATTTCAAGAGTCACTTGACTCCAGTTTGGCTTTCAGTGTGTGCTATTTTTTGGTAAGAAATCCCACACGCGGGAGAAGATTCTCTCCTCCGCTAGAAAATCTAGTAGGATTGTCATCAATAGAAAGTGCGTGTATCTCTGAGATTCGTCTACCACAAGCAAGAGCCACCAAGAATGCAGTCTTCCCTGATGAGTCAAACAAACTTATTCGATGAGGAGACTCAAATTCATTTGAAGCCAGATATTGCAGCACATAAGAAAGATCCCATTCAGGAACCAAATCTTATTTAGGAGGACGTTTATGCAACGACCCCTTCACCAAACTTGAAGGTACTGGGTTGTTTGACACCGTCATACCCTGTCTAAAGTCATGGTGAACGGCTGCAATATCCGTCCTGTAAACATGCACGAACTGTGCGGGGCATAACACCTCCTTGGAAGAATTCTGTCAAAACGAGATACCTCTCTCAGAGATGCAATATGGGGATTGATCTTTATTTTACAACACCATTTGTTGTACCTGACCAATCTTGAATTATACGTCTGGCGAAATCATGCCCTGACGCTGATGCCAAATCGGCAGCCTCTTTAGAAAGTCCCGCCTCTTCAATAGATACTTTTAAGTGCAGAGTCTGTATGGACGTCCACGGGACTTTCTCTCTGGTTCCCTTCTCAATGGGAGGCGGACTGGTTCCACTACAATAAGACTGGTATAGTCGGGGAACCAGTATTGACGAGGCCACAGAAGGGCGGCCGGAAGGATCAGACAATCGTTTGTTCTTGACACCTTTTCTAACACCCTCGGTATAATTGCGATTGGGGTATAACCTATTAGTCCCGCCCAATCCAAGGTCATGGCGTCCCTTCCTGCGACTGCCAGATCCTCCTCCCATGAGTAGTACACTAGAAGGCGATGATCTATCGCTGACGCAAGCAGATCGACATCATGGACATGGGGACGATCCATACGGCTGTCTGACGTTCCTCGGAGATTTTGTCTTTGAGGTTTCAGAGTCAATGTCTTGCGAGACAAGAGAGCGGCCAGGTTATCTTCTACACCTGGAATATTGTCTGCTAAAAGAATTATTTAGTGATGAACGCACCACGTAAGCAGTTTTACTGTTTGCTTGCAAAGACTTAAAGATATAACCACGCCAACTCTCTGCCGGAAATATCAGCCAGGGAGGTTGTGAGCGATAAATTCATGTAATAATGAGCTAGATAACAGAATAGTGGTTACTAACATTAGGGGAATTAGCCTGAGTGACAGGGCCTGTTACTTTGAACAAATTCAACCTTGACTTGCCTTGTCCTAACAGCCTTGATTGTTTTACCATGTGTGGTTCGCTAGTGGGGAACTAAGAGAATGTGGTTACACTTTTAAGCTCTTGGTGCCTCCTGTTTGTTCAGGTACACTGCCACAGTCATATTGTCTGATCTTGCTCTGATCGTCCTGCCCCTCACCTTTGGGATCACCCGAAGGAGGGCAAGATGGACTGCCCATAGCTCCAGAATGTTTATATGATATCGAGCTAGGGTTGAAGTCCAAAGACCTGCCATCTTGAGCCCCTTGCTTGGATGCGTCTGTGGTTAAGGTTATAGATAGAGTGTTCTAGGGGAACACTATCCTGACCTCCAGGTTGTAGGGATGACACAAAGAGCTGGTGTAAGTCTGTGAGGCGCCGGGAGCAAGAGAGTTAGAGGATGGCGCCATGCTCGATCCCGGCTTAACAGATTAATTTGAAGTACCCTCATGTGTAATCCGCCCAGCGGTACACTGTCGACCATCAACCACAACAGGCGCAGAAGGAGATGAACCTCTACTTATTTTGACCTGCTTACTAGAAGAGCACAAGAAACCATCTTCGAGATTCTCTTTTCCGTCCTTCCACTGCTGGAGATCTAGTTCAGATCCCATAAACTGAGGCCTCCAATTGGATTCCAGTGCTGACTTCTCTTGATCAATGAAGATACCTAGAGACTTTATCAACTGACAGACTGTCTCGATTGTCTGAATCAAAGCTACGCGGCTTGGAGCCACTATCAACCAATCGTCCATGTAGACAAAAAAGGTGATCCGTCGGCGTCTCAGAAACTCTGCTACCACCATCACCAGTCTGGTGAAAGTGCGTCGAGTAGTTGACAGACCAACGGAAGAATCACCAACTTGTAAGCCTTGTTCTGCTGAATGCGGAAGCGTAACCACTTCTGGGAGCCAATGTAAATTTGCACATGGAGATAAGCATCTTGAAAGTCGGGAGAAGCCCCCAGCTCTCTGGCTGGAGGACTTCGATGACCCTAGCTAAGGTCTCCATGCGAAATGGTTGAGGACGTGTGTATCTGTTCAAAGGTTTTTGGGTTCAGCATCGGGCGTCACTGGCCAAATTTCTTTATGTCATAAAGAAAGGTTGAAAAGAAACCTGTCTGAACCTCTTCGGGAGTTTGTACTATTGCTCCATTCCATGAGGGCACACATCTTCTCCACTTCCTTGGGAGTGGGTGTGTGACGAACTCCACGAAATAGAGGAGGGCGTTCCGTGAACTCTAAGCGGTAGCCCTGACGGACCACGCTTACAATCCATTGATCGGAGGTCACAAGACGCCACACCTACGCAAACCCTTGAAGTCTTCCCCTTACCTTATGGTGAGGGGGATTCACTATCCGATGATAGTCATCGGGGGTCCTGGCGCTCCCGGCCACGACCACGGCCTTTGAATACGCGGCCCACGTCTTATTTTGCTTCTTTTATGATGCCTTCTTCCTCTGTCTCTCTGGTGGGATGGTTCTCGTTGATTTTTGAGCCCAGTGGACCGAAAAGACCTCCGGCCTCTACCTCGCTGGGAAAAGAAGCCACGCCCAGCACCGCATATGGTTGCCTGGGATCCCAACCATTCTTTCCAACACCGCCTGTGCCTCCCAACTTATCCTTCCAGCGCTTTCTCGAAGCTACTTGGGCTCTCTTACGCCGAGCTCTTCTAGGATAGTGGGCCATGATCCACCAACTAGGTCTGGACCATCAAGTAAAGGGCTTTGCCAATATTCGCTCTACACATGTACTCAGAATGACAAGCCATCTTTTTGTATATAAAGCGCAAATGTGAACAATAGCCCAACAGACATTGACAAGGTTAATGACCAGAGTGATTAAAAATCAAACTGGTAACTCTCGAAAGAGAGCTCTGAAAGGCTAATCAATTGGTTCACTGCAACTCAGATCATATGCATAAAACAAGAAACACAAATGGGCAGAGGTTAAAAATGCCAATGAAAGTGACATAAAAATAAGATAACATAAAAGCCCAAACACAGAGAACAACATCAAAATATAAATTAAAGAAAAATTATAATATCTGGAGGTCTGATGGGCATCAAGAGAACCTACACAACAAACTTGGGAACTAAATCTACCAGGAGCTGCCTGTTGTCACCTGTTGGGGCGTGGCCGTATCACGAGCCCAGCTGGCTACATGATTTACAGGACCATCCACCATCTCCCCAACCAAGCATTAACCTACACTTAACCCATGACCACCATGCTATTATATGTATCAGTCGGATGTTGAAAGGACTTGAATGAAGGGTGTCATGAAAGAGTATGAAGGCTATTACAAGTTAAGAGTTTGAGAGAAGATGTCCGTGCACACGGTACTTGAAAGCCTGGATTCCAGCTGCTGTAATGTTGCCAACAATATCATCTGGAAGACTGTTCCATAAGGGAACAGCAGTGTGAATGAAGCTTCTGTCTAAGCAGCGAGTTCTGGCTCGAACGGGTAGCACGGCGTTGGACATATGGTGTGGGAAGTAACCCTGCTAGATCTTGTGGGCAGTTGGTAGTATGCATCTTGTACAAGACCGTTGCCGCTGCTACCTGTCGCCTGTGAAGCAGGCTGTAAATTTTGAGCTGTGAACGAGCAGTAGCTTCATTAACTCCAATGATTCTAAGTGCCTTCTTTTGGATGTTGTCAAGCTGGCTTAGGATGGTGGGTGAAGCATTCGCCCAGCTTAGTGAAGCATACTCCATAATGCTGCGGACTTACGACTTGTAGACAGTAGATCTATCTTTAGCCTCCAGTTTATTTGCAACTTTGCGTAGAGCGCCAAGCTTCTGACCAGCTTTAGTTGCAATGCCTGAGATGTGCTTTGACCAGGTCAGCTTGCTGTCAATGGTGACGCCCAAGATATCCAGTTCTTTTGTAGATGGTAGTTTGCACTCTCCAAAGTAGATATCAAGTTTGGATGGGGATCTTTTCCAGGAGATTACCATGGTCTTGCATTTGGTAGGCTCAAAGGTTACTTTCCATTCGTCAGCCCATGCTTTCATGTTGCTTAGATCTCTGTTGAGACTAGCAGCTACTGTGTTGGGATCGGTTGATGACTTTATGGGTGCAAAGAGTGTTGAGTCGTCGGCATATAGATATAGCTCGTTGTCACAAACATCTATATACAAGGTCATCAATAAAAAACAGAGAACAGTAGTGGGCGAAGGATAGATCCTTGTGGAACAGAAGCATTTATTGAAGCAGTGTTGGATGCCTGACCTGACATGACGACGTTGATGGATCTATCAGATAAATAGTTGTCTATCCACGAAAGCAGTCTTCCAATAACGTTCCTTTAGCCAACAATTTCGAGCAGAGTCCGTTATGTCATACCTTGTCGAAAGCTCCTTTAATGTCAAGGGCGACGACACAAATTTCATCCCTTTGGTCTAGGGCGTGGTTCCACTTCTGTGACAGGATGTTGAGGAGATCAGCTGTGCTGTATCAGCTGTGCTGTATCAGCTGTGCTGTGGCCTGCTCTAAATCCAAACTGTCTGCTGGAGATCAGGTTATTGCTTAGAAGAAAGCGTTGGAGTTGTTTCTGTACTACAGCTTCCATGATCTTACTGATGTTGCTTAGCAGCGAGATGGGACGATAGTTTGTTGGGTCAGCCTTGGAACTTCTCTTGTAAATTGGAGTGACCGAGGCTATCTTCCATTGGTTTGGAAACACCATGCTTGAAGCAGAGGTCAAAAAGCCTGCAGAGCGGGCTGGCGAGCTCAGCACAGCATTCCTTTAAAACCTTGGTTGGGATAAGGTCTGGTACAGTGGCTTTATCTGGATTGAGGTGTTTTAGTAGTTTTCTCACATCCTTGGGTTTAAAGCCTATCTTTTCAAAAGATTTGTTTGTTGAAGGATGAACATTTGGAGCCTGGTCTTTAGCGCCTTGGAGTCTGCATTTTTCTGCAAATGTCTGACAAAAAGCTTCTGCCTTGTCCCTTGCTGTGATGTGGGTAACGTTTTGATGATCAATCACTGGGATCTCAGATCGAGCTGTTCTGCCAGAGAGAGTGTTGATGCTTCTCCACCATTTTTTGCTGCTCAGCGTTTTGTCTGCGAGATCTTTCCTCAACTTGGCGTTGTAAGATCTCCTAGCTTGCTTCTCAGCTTGGTTGTAGGAATGTCTAGTTTCAGCAAAATGTGCCTTGTTGGCTTCAGTTTGATCCTTTTTGGCTTTCTTAAATAGACGATGCTTCTTTTTAGATGCCCTACGGCATTCATCGTTGAACCAAACCTTGTCTCCGGTCCTCTTGGTGACTGTCTTACTTGGGATGAACAGGTCGATAGCATCGCAGATGATATTGGTGACATTAGAGCAAGCAGTGTCAGGATCTTTCTGTTGGAATACACTTGACCAGTTTGTGGAAGCAAGGTGACCTCTTAATCCCCAATAATCGGCCTTATCGTATCTCCAGACTTTCCTCCTGTGTGGTTTGTCTCTGTATACTGGAACATCTAAGCACAGGGTTGTGGTCTGAGGTGCCCAGTCTAGCAGATGTGGTTGAAGTTGCTGGCAGATCAGTCATGATAAGATCCAGGATTTGGTCCAATCGAGTGGGTTCTTTGACGATCTGTTGTAATCCTAGAGTGTTAGCTAGTTGAAGGGTGCGTCGCCCAGCTGCAACTTCCTAACCAGTCAGTGTGGTGGACATTGAAATCACCGACAAGCATAATTGAGTTGGCTCCAAGTGTGCTCATTTTTTGAAGAGTGTTTGAGTCCAGGTAGTCGATGACATTACTGCTATCACTAGGTGTTCTATAAAAAGCGGCAATCAGTAGCCTTTGGGATTTCAGAGCTACAGTGAACCAGATGAGTCTTTTGGATCATTTCTTGGGTCGTGGTGTATGGCAATCCCTTCTAAGCAGTAGACAGCAATGCCACCACCAGAAGTTGCCTTTCTGTCTCTGCGACATAGATATGCAATCAGCTCCATCAGGTACAGTCTCATCAAGGAAGGTTTCAACAACAATGACAATAGATGGTTTCTTTATTGAGCAAATGTTGGCAAGTTCTCCGATGTTTGAACGAAGTCCACGTATGTTGACCTCCATTATTCGCAATTTCGTTTCTCGTAGTCGATGGCCATGCTTATGTCGTTTCCGTTTTGATCCGTCCGTTTTCTATCGAGGCTTGGTTGTGAGACTTGTAGCAATAAGATTACAGGTGCAGGGGTTGCTAGCCCCTACACCCAGTGCGCATCTGAGCAATGCGGTATGGGTTACGTGCTAAACATGGTCTAAACTGAAAACATCAAAATGACTTATAACAGTTTGTGCTCAGGATGTAATAAGCAGCTTAACCACGGGTGGGGTGATCAGCACATAGATGTAACACAATACTACCCCAACTTCTTGATAAAGTGATCACCACTGACACGGTGAAGATCCCTTAGTGTCATAGAGAGCACACTTTCTCAAAACTTGAGGCCAGATGAGCGAAAGTGAGCTGCATGACATTTGTCATTCTGGTTCCATCACGAACCAAGGCTTCTAAATGCCTAAGGTCTTCATCCTGCTCTCCATTCCAAGCTGCCACTCTGTGAGCGGCTTCTGAACGGTGTACAGACTCTCCCTCTACCCCCTGAGGAGGAGTGGGTTCTGGTGTACACCTGGTATACAATAACTGTCCAGAGACATTTGTCTGAAAAAAGCGTTTGGACAAAGCGGTGGTTGGAGAACTTTCGATCCTCCTCCAGAGCTAGAGATATCACATTATCAATTGAATTCTCGAATTGAGATATCACATTATCAATTGAATTCTCGAATTGAATATTGATAGATGTTTTTATAACCTCTGTCAGAGGAATATTTGACATTGTCACAGTCTGTCTTTGTTCAGCACGAGCCGCAATACCCAGACTTTATGTCATAGGAGATGGAGTATCGTGCTTCACTTCTACATTAGCAATCTTCAAGACCTCTGTAAAAAGAGGCCTTTGGGCCGGCTAGAAGCTTTTCACTCACGTTATCCTTAGGCAAGTCGTACTTGCTTTATCACCTCATCCTGTGGAGCACACACTTGCTCAACACTAGGTCCTTATGGTTCAACATCAGAAACAGGGTTAGAACTCTGACTCGCAGATTCTGTGCATCTAGATGCAGTGTGGCTACTATTAGCCTGTTGGGTATAGGCTCTGGTTACATATGCTGACACATTTGTGACTGATAGTATCATTCTGTCTCTAACGATCGCTGTCTCTCGAGCTAATTACTGTGTTCACAGGTGATGCTCTTTATCCACCCCTCTCTCAGGTGGAGTGAGAACTACTCGTATTCCCAGGAGGCCTTGGAACGACCCCAACAAGGGAAAATCCAAGGGAGAATCCAAATGGAGGTGGGTATAGGGCATTCTAGGTATACCTCGATAAATTACTAATTGGTAAGCCAAAGCGGGGATCCCACTGAGGGATCATTCTTTGGACCGTCGATCCTTGGAATGCTGATGGCTGGAATAATCATCTGAGGATTTACCCCATGGTTCATATCATGACATTATTCCCAAAGTTACATTTACGTTAATATAACAATTAACAACATAAACGAGTCACCCGTGTGTCCATGGGTAATCCTATTATACTTAGCCGACGAGCCGTGGCTTCTAGCCCGGCCCGTAATATCATTGCATGATATTCACGCAAGAGATAACAACCATGGTCTGCCGTGGTAAACGGCTTCACTGCCGCAGTCCACGGCTCACTGTGCCGGAGTCCGATACGGCTCACAGTCGTAGACTACCTCACAACCATGACTTGCTGTAGCCATAGCTTGCCGTGGCAACGGCCTTGCCGTAGTCCATGGCTCTCAACCATAACTTGCCGTAGTCTACGGCTCACAATCATAATATCGATAGCAACGGTCTTGCCGTACTCAACGGCTACATAACACTGTCGCAGTCCACCGTATTCGAGCGAGTGGACAACGCCACCTGTTGGCTCAAGAACAGGATAATAAAGTGCTCAAAAAAAGAAAGTCATACACTTTGTTTAGGTCCTTTAGAGTAACTTCCGATTATTTAGACTAAATAGACATTAGGATGAATCTTTCCGGCACAATTTGATACCAAAGTTGCCACCTAACAACAAAGATAAACCATGATCAGCACAATTTAAAGAAAATTAGTCACTTTTCAAAAGTCACATTTTCAATACACTACGCGGGAAGAAAAGACCACATGTTACCTGTTCATAATTAAATAGCCCGCTCACTCAGGCACTACCCAACGCAATTGCCCTGTGTGATCATTACTGATCAATATCCATTTCATTCCCGTCCATTCAAATGCCACCCATAGCATTTTCTCGTGGCTTGCGTGCGTTGAAAATGTGACTTTTGAAAAGTGACCAATTTTCTTTAAATTGTGCTAATCATGAATCATGGTTTATCTTTGTTGTTAGGTTGCAACTTTGGTATCAAATTGTGCCGGAAAGATTCATCCAAATGTCTATCTAGTCTGTTTGGTCAACAAATAATCGGAAGTTACTCTAAAGGACAAAGTGTATGACTTTCTTTTGTTGAGCACTTTATATATATCCCAAAAGCGAAAAGGATATAGCCGTGAACACGGCATACCTTCATGACCGGACTACGGCGTTCTGAAAATACTATACGGGTCAATATATTCTTTTTCCTTGACGCAAATGACCGAGAATGTTTGCGTTTATAAAAAATAAATAATAATAGCGGCACTCCATTCTTGGATTATCTATTCGTTGCCCGTAAAAACGCGGCCAAAATCTTAGCACGCGTAACGGGACAAGGCATTATTATTATTATTTGTAATTATTTGCAATCCATTCATGGATTGATTATCTAGTCATTGCCCGTAAAAACACGGCCAAAATCTTAGCACGCGTAACGGGACGATGCTTTAATATTACTATCTATATGAAGAGCTGTGTTGCAAAAGGGCCTACATCCACTTTTACCTGTTACTCATTTTGCATTATTGAATTGACGGCTATTCATTATGTGGAATGTGGCTTGTATTGTTGGTGCCTCAATTGGCGTGCATGGATGCACTAATTCAAGTCATGAGGACAGCCATACAATAATTTGATTAATTAATAATGCAAAATGAGTAACATGTAGGAGTGGCCTGTAAGCCTTTATGCAAAAAAGCTCGTCATATACTAATTTTCGGTCCCTCGCCTGATTAGATAGTTCAATAATAATTTTACACTCGGGTCCCTCTTCAACTGAAAAACGTGGTAATTGCGCCTCTAGTAATACACGAGCTAATTAGATAGTTCAATGCCAGTATTTTCCCGTTTTCAGACATGCCCAGAAATTATCACAGATGCTAATCCGAAATGTTGAATTTCTTTTACTCGGGTAGCTACTGTTCGGACAAAAATGGTGGTTTTCGGAGTGAGTGATGACATATGGTCTTCACCCAAAATATTTTCATCAGGGATATAGCTACATATCTGTATATGCGGTCGTTTGTTATTCTTAAAGATCGCATGAGTAACAAGCATTTATACAGGACTATACGTCCGACGAATAAAAATATTTTACGACATTTTCTAAATGTAAACAAAAACTCTTACACAGATCTTGAAGTGAAACTTTCACATTAGTAACCTAGATGAACGTGGAGTTTGCTAACGATAAGTAAGTATTTTATTATTTGACATTCACCAAACATATAGGTATGGTCAAAGTACGTACAAAGATAAGCAAACAAACAAACTAACTGGCGGTACCATACCAACCGTTCCTATGTTGTTGCTGCGTGACCAGCCGCGTTTAACATGGCGCACGCGATTCGGCGCAGACGTAATGACCCAGACAAAGTGTTTACGCGTTTGTGGCGCAAACTGTACATTGTAACGGGGCAGGATGAAAGCAGGCAGTCCGTACGGTTGCTCCGCGGTGCATACCGTATAGTACAATACAATTAGGTAACGAGAGCAAGACACAAACAAAACAGTAATCATAAAACCAAGACCTTTATTTTAATAAAGAAACTGGGAGCATGGCGCAAACCGTATCCAGGATAACATGTATTAAAGTGACTGAAGTGGCTGAAGGAAAATACATTTGATTGAGTCACCCATGCAGTTGTAACCCTATTTGATGGAGTCACCTGTGCAGGTCACCACATTTGATGATGGAATTTGATAGGAGTCACCCATGCAGTTTTTTAAACCCATTTTTGGAGTCACCCATGCGGGTACAAATGTAACCCCATTTGATGCATTCAACCATGCTCCCGCTGTTATAAATAATATGGTAATTAATGAATATGTATAATATACAATGATCTATTCTAAACATGGATATAATCATGATTGGGGAGAGACCACATCAGACGGTTCAGGAACTGGCTTTCGTGTTTCACACGTACACGGTCCGTTTGACAGAGAGTTATACACCAGCCAATGCTGCGAGGGTGCCTGTCAATCATGATTATAATTAATTGTTGACAACAAGTAGCCTAATTGAGCAGTTATCACCTAAAATTAGTTCCTACGTGTATATTTTGCCGATACCGCCGCGCAAGGCATGGTTGGTCATGAAGCTATGGGCTGGTGGATCAGGGTCGACTCCCCCCCCCCCCCCCCCCCCCCCCACAGACACACCCCACCAAAAACAATACAAATAGGAAAAGTGAGTTAGGCAGTTATCGAAGCAGGATGACGATATGTTGAATATATATAGCACCATGAATAATACAGGTGAATTCCAACAGGAGCAGTACCTGTTGGTTAGCATTAGGCTGGGGATATACCTTTAAGGGGTCACACTACTAAATAGGGCTCCATAGGGATATGTACAAAAACACTGATATAAAATGTTGTTTTAGACAACTTAATTGCGAAATTCTAGTTTTTAACACCGTCCTTAAGGGAAGAGGATACCCCATTTAGCGTAGTGCACCCTTAAGTGAAATATGGCTTGTTATAGGCCTAATACGAGTTAATATGACCCATTTTAAACATTTTACATAATTATTACAATCTGCCTAACTCACAATGCTGACTTAGGCAGAATTGCAATTTTGCATTTATCAACACTTTTGATTTGTCAATGACTTAGGTATTATTACAGCATGTGCATAATGTAATGAAGTCATGATTTATGCAAAAAACTCAATTTCGCTGAAAAGTGAGTTAGGCAATTATCGAAGCAGGCTGACGATATATATACCTGGATTATTAAAAACATGCGATATTCGGATTATTTAGGGCCCGTCTGGATTATGTATACATATAGGACATGTTCTTGATATTGTATCAAATTTTCTTACGCTTAATTCGTTTATTTACCTCCCCGTGAAATCTTCTAGCGGGTCCCGCGCAAAGCGCGGTGCCCGCTAGTTTGTAATTATTTGCAATCCATTCATGGATTATTTCATTGACCGTAAAAAACGCGGCTAAAATCTTAGCACGCGTAACGGGACAATGCTTTATTATTATTATTTGTAATAATTAGCGTAATTTATCAAATTAAACTTAAAGGGACACAATGTCATGTTGAATTTTTTTGATTTTTAATTAATTTACTTCAGAATTCAAGGTAAACTTTAAAAATTGCAATTATTGTTGTTTCTACTAAAAAACACTGTTTTAAATATGTTGGAATACCACCCCTAAACATGTAAAATGCTGGTTGCGGCTCTATACCAGCATTTTTGAATCGACGTTTTGTTGTACAAAGAGGGCTGATTTTTCTAATCCTTATAGGTGTAAGTTCATACATGTAATACAATTGTAAAAATATACAAATCCCAGTTTTTATCATACATTTTTGTAATTGAGTGCGCTGCATCTACCACATCTCTTAATGCCCCTTTAATTACACAATAGGAGCATGAACTAGACACATGAAAAGAACACGACAGATTTGAAATCCATTTGAATATTACCAATATTTTATTTATTTTTGGTAAAAAACTATTGTTCCTCCGGTTTACAGATAGGTTTTAGCGAATATCGTATCCGAAAGAACTGGAAATGTACGCTGCCCATCAACTGTTTCATAACTGGTCATATAGCACCGGGTTCAATTATCAATAAGAAATACTTTTGTACATAAACTAAACCCAAAAACTAACTTAGGTGATTTAAAAATAAATATCAAATAAGTTTCACAGGTAAAATACCAACATAATTGTCAACAGTTTTAATATTGAACACACTCACAGTGCTATCCATAATATAAATGGTGATGGTCGGGCCTGGTTGCCGTGACGATACCGCATTTGACGACGGAGGTCAAACAGGCCCTACCATTGGCCGTTGCCTTGAAAAAGCTCTGCCGCCAAAACGATAGAACCAATCATAAAGCTATTGAAAAAATCTCCCCGCTTGCACTGTTTATGCTCGTTACCTTCCTCCTTATCTTCCTTTTTATTTTTTACTCTTTTGCCAATGGGGGTTACGCCACTGGTGATTCAGAAGGCCGAGCTGTTGGGTTTTCACTTGCCTGGATGACCTAAAACTCTCCGGGCGGATTTGACCGGGAAGGCCAGCTCAAACTACCTGGTTAAAAAGGGTGAAGAAACAGGAAGAAAGGGAAACGGAAAAAGGGGAAGGAAAGGTAAAGAAAAGAAAGTGAGGTAGAGGAAGAGGAAGATAAAAGGGAATGGAAGCAAAAAGGAAAGAAAAAACGGAGGGAAGAGAAGGGAAATAAGGAAGGGAAATAAAGTGAAAATCAAAAGAGAAACTTCAGTGACTTTCATTAAATGTTATCACCCCTCTGTCATGGATTGTCTCTTCCGACTCTCACACGGACATATGAAACGTTCACAAAAGAGATTTATCTATCTCTACCATTTTATTTCTTATAAACCTGTCTTCAATCAAAGGTTCACACAGTTTTCATAGTTAAGAAAGCGTAATCTCAAAGGTTCCAAAAGACCCCCAACTAGTTTACAGTCTTATAGTTGCTATTTCCATCACTATCTATCTACTCTACTGTTCTACACTACTCGGCATGCTTGGGTCTTTTATACCTACGCATGGTGAAATAAAACAGAAACAAACATAACAATTAAGTAAAGGGGTTATACACGATATGGTATAGGTATGTCTTTCACACTCCCCCATCTTTAAAGGATCAAAACTATCTTTAAGTTTTGGAAAAGAATCATAGGCTTGGCGAGCTTAATATCCACCCCTATAAACATTAACATTTCCAATATGCTTTTTTGGAATCTAAAAGCTACAAAAATTATCATGCCTTTTGGCATAAGTTTTAACGCTACAGTTATAGATCTCAATCATCAACCTATTACGGTAGTCCTTTAGTCAGCTTTTAATAGCTTACTCTATAAAGAAACAGCTTTATCTGCGGGAAAGACCATCTGCGTTTCCATTTGCGCGACCCTTGCGATGCTCAACTTGAAAGCAAAATGGTTGCAAATCAAGACTCCACCGAGTCAACCGTTTGTTCTTCTCTTTGGCCTCATTCAACCATTTAAGTGGTTGATGATCTGTCATAACTCTGAACTCCCTTCCCAGCAGATAATACTGTAAGCTTTCTATAGCCCATTTTACAGCTAGGCACTCTTTCTCTATGGTTGCATAGTTTTCTTCATTTGTTTTCAACTTTCTACTCAAGAATACCACTGGATGCTCTTTACCATCTAACCCTATCTGACTGAGCACTGCTCCTAGACCCCGATCTGAAGCATCAGTTTGTAGTACAAACTCTCTACTGAAATCAGGCATTGACAAGACTGATTCATCACACAAGGTTTCTTTGAGGGTCTGAAAAGCCCTTTCACTCTCAGGTGTCCATATCACATTGGTAGGATTGCTCTTTCTAGTCAAATCAGACAGAGGAGCAGCAGTGTCAGCGTAATTGGGGATAAACTTACGATAGTACCCTGTTACCCCTAAGAATGATTTTACATCGGTCTTAGTTTTTGGTTTGTCCCACGTTTCAATTGCATCTATCTTGGTTTGTTGTGGTTTAACTTGCCCACTTCCTACTATATGTCCCAAATATGACACATGGGTTTGACCAAAGCTACATTTACTAGGTTTGACTGTCAAGTTGGCCTGCTTGAGACTCTCTAGCACATCCCTGAGATGGATAAGATGACTTTCCCAGTCGTCACTGAAAATTACTAAGTCATCCATATAGGCTGCTGCGAACTCGTCTTTACCCCTCAGCAGATGATCCATCATTCTCTGAAATGTGGCAGGTGCCCCATGCAAACCAAAGGGAAGGTACTTAACTGGTAAAGACCTGTTGGTGTAGCAAATGCAGTATATTGCTTAGATCTTTCAGTTAATGGTACCTGCCAGTAACCCTTGCATAAGTCTAACTTTGTTATGTATTTGGCTGGGCCAATTCTCTCAATTACCTCTTCAATAAGTGGCATTGGATATGCATCAAATTTACTCAACTTGTTGACTTTCTTGTAATTTACACAAAAACGTGTAATCCCATCTGGTTTCAGAACCATGATGAAAGGGGAAGACCATGGACTGTTAGACTCTTCAATCACCTCAAGTTCTAACATCATTTCAACCTCTCTCTTAGCCTGATCCAATTTGGCCTGTGGAATACGATACGGACGCTGTCTCACAGGTTTCACATCTGGTACCATCTCTATATCATGTTCTATCAAAGTAGTCTTTCCTGGACGATCCTGCAAGACTTCGTCATACTCTGATAAAAATCTAGACAACTCCTCCTTCTGATCAAGACTCAATCCCCCATCTATGTGCATTTCTGTGTCCCCAGAACTCTCACATGTCCAAGTCAAATCTTTGTCCTGACCATCCTCATCACCAACAACATCCTTTATCCCAACACCAACCAGAACCTCTGGAACTCTCCTTACAAACTCCTTCAACAAGTTAATGTGGAAGATCTTGTGTTTCTTCCGCTTATCTCCCATTTCTATCTTAGGGCGTGTTCTCACTGTGCGAATGTGGACTCATACCTAGGTGCGAGTCTACATGCATAACAGTGATGTTGCGTTCTCATTGTGCGATTAAAATACATCAAAATACCGATGTGGTATCGAGTCCACTTACCCGGATGTTACTTGTTTACAAGTTTAAGCGAGTGCGCCGTGCGTACTTACTGCGTAAATACCACGCGTGCATGACATTTGGCCGCGTGAAATTGCATTTTGAAGCGCGCGGCGGACGGCGGCGCAGTCTGACGCAGCGCAACACGCTTGTTATTGTGGAACAAGTGGTACGAGTCCACATACGATAAGTAAAACGCGTTCTCACTAGCGATTTTGATACCACGTCCTAGGTGCGAGACTACCTCTTCGAGTAGGTTTCGACCCTACATCGTTGATGTAGGGTCGAACCCCCTTATTGCGCGTTCCCACTAGGCTTGGAAGTAGGTTCGATGTAGCATCGAGTCCACGTCCTGGTATCAAACAGCCACAGTGGGAACGCGCCCTTATAGTCAACTGGACCCATCTTCTGGACAACTTTGTATGGGCCAAGCCACCTAGCTTCCAGTGAAATGTTGCTGGAAGGTAACAACAGCAGGACTTCATCCCCAGGTTTGAATTCCCGAACCTTCGCTTTTACATCATACCCCTGTTTTTGCTTCTTTTGAGCCTCATCCATATTCTGCTTCACAAGATCTGTCATTGAAGCAAGTCTTTCTCTCATTTGAAGGACATGAGACACAACATTCTGTGAACCTGTCACAGTACCTGCCCACACTTCCTTCATCACGTCTAAAGGACCTCTGACCTTCCATCCATATAACAGCTCAAAAGGAGAAAAGCCTGTTGACTCCTGTGCCACCTCCCTGTATGCGAACAACAAGTATGGAAGCATATCGTCCCATCCTCTAGGATCCTCATCAACAAACTTCCGAATCATGGACTTCAAAGTGCCATTAAACCTTTCCACCAGACCGTCTGTCTGTGGATGATAAGGAGACGTAGTCACCCCTTTAATGGATAACATCTGATAGATCTCCTTCAACAACTTTGAGGTGAAATTCGACCCCTGATCCGTAAGAATTTCCTTAGGAATCCCTACCCTGGAAAACAACTTCACCAACTCATTAGCTATCTTCTTAGCTTCAATACTTCTCAAGGGGATTGCCTCTGGGTACCTCGTCGCATAGTCGCAGATAACCAACACATACTTGTTACCCGACTTCGACCTCTCTAACGGACCCACTATGTCCATAGCAATCTTCTCAAATGGTTGCCCAACAACAGGCAATGGTATCATTGGAGCTCTCAACTTGGTCTGATACTTAGAAGTCAACTGACAAGTTTCACAACTCCTACAGTACTCAGTCACATCTCGCCTAACTCCAGGCCAGAAGAATCTCTGAAAGATCCTGTCCAGTGTTTTCTTCTTACCAAGGTGACCTGACAATGGGATATCATGTGCAGTCTTCAGTACTCTACGCCTCAAAGGTTTTGGGACTACCAACTGCTCAACAGTGGCGTAGCCAGGTTTTTCTCAGTGGGGGGGCAAAGGGGGGGCCGGGAGTTTTGGTGGGGGGGCAACAACCAAATTGAGGATTGAATTTCCTTGTGTTGTGAATAGGTTAGTCCCAAATTATTTCAACTGACATTTCCCACAGGGGGGGCAACAGGGGGGGGCAGAGAACCCCACAGGGGGGGCAGCTGCCCCCCCTTGCCCCCCCTTGGCTACGCCACTGCTGCTCAACTACCTCACTGTGACCTCGTAGAACAACTTTACGGAACAAAATTCCCTCCTTAGACTCTATCTGAACCTCCTCTGAACCTTTCCGATCAACCAACCTTGACCTCAAGACATCCAATGACTTATCCTCTACCTGCATCTTCCGCAACTTCTTTACATCTACATCAAGTCTATCTTCCACATGTTCCTTTTTAACCTCAGAATCCTTTTGGGCCAAGAACCTCTTCTGATTCTCCCTCTTCTGACTCCTAGTCTTTGGAACCCTAACTTTTGGAAGAGTACTCATGAAACCATCTCCATCTAGATGACTAAATTCCTCTACAAACCCTGGCTCGACCTTACCAACATCAAACCGGTTTGGAACTACACCACAGTCCTTTTCAGCCTGGTCTTCCTCTTTCAGGACTTGTCTTTCCCAATTTGCCTGTGCCCTAGTTATGACCAACCCTTCCTTGGTTTGTTCAAAATTTCTAAGCCTCCCTTTTTCAGCGGCTTCCAGCAATTTTGCAAAATTGGGGAACTGACTCCCTAGGATGACCCTTCTCTTTGCACCGTCATTTACCACAACATCTACTCTATGAGTTTTTTTCCCCTACCTGAATGCTTACTGTAGCTGTAGGGTGTGATCTCTGATCACCATGAACACATTCCAAATTTATCCTCTCTTTGTGTTTCACTTTAGATGGATTTATCAAATCAACATGTGCAATGACAACATCAGCCCCTGAATCTAACTTAATTTCAGTTTCCATACCATCGATGTACCCAGTACACACATAGGATGGTACAGATTCATCAGGAGGCCCCTTAGCCCGAATGCACAATACCTCTTTGGGCTGCCTACAAAACCTTTCAATATGACCTGGTTGTTTACAGCGTCTACAAATGATTGGGGGTCTCGGATCTGGTTTATAAGTAGGGGCCTTTGGATCCAACTGTGACCCATTACTACCCTCTACTTCTTTACTGTTACTCTTATCATTCTTAACAGCACCATTTACAGGCTTATTCCCACTATTCCTATGTGAAAATTTCTTCCCTGCATCCATCTGAACACCCTTTCTAGCATCAGAATAATCATCTGCAAGATCCGCAGCCTCAGTACCAGATTTAGGTTTATGCTCCCGCACCCAAATGTGTACACCTGGTGGCATATTTTCTGTCAATTGCTCCATGACCAAGATTTCAGCTACCTTCTGTACATCATTAACATCAGGTTTTACCCACTTGTTGAAAAGATCTTTAAGCCTGACATATACATCCCTATAGCTTTCCCCAGTCCCTTTCCTTAGTGACCTGAATCTTTGCCTATAGGTTTCATCAGTAATGTCATATCTCCTAAGGATTGCTTCTTTGACCTTATCATAATCATTACTATACTCAGTGGACATAGCTGCATAGGCAGCCTGTGATTTGCCTGTAAGGTGAGGAATTAATTTAATTACCCAGGTATCCTTTGACCAACTATATGTTGTTGCAACTCTTTCAAAGGTGGTTAGATAATTTTCAATATCATCCCCATCCCGCAAATTTGCAATATGCACTTCTTTCAACTTGATCATTTCAGCCAACCTCTTTTCTTCAACGACCTTATTCTTAGCAATGAGTTCATTAACTAATTTAGTTTGTCTGTCCAATTCTGTTGTCCATTGTTCTTTTTGCTTTTCGATCTCAGCTTTCCGAAGATCTCGTTCGTCTTGCTGCTGCTGCGTCTGTCTTTCAATGTCTTCTTGACGTTGCCTTTCAAGTCTTTGAATATCTTCCTGACGCATCTTTTCCTGTCGCTCTATCTCTTCTTGGCGCTGTCTTTCTTGTCGCTCCGTCTCATCTTTGCGTTGCTGTTCTTGTCTTCCTACCGTTTCAACGTGCTGTTGATCTTGTTGGCTTTGCTTGTCCACTAATAGCTTCATAACGTTCATTTGTGCTTCGACCTGCTTTTGCATTTGGTCTTGTGCTTGTTGCTGCTGTTGCTGCATTAACTGCATTTGCTGTTGCATTAATGTAGCTAACCAATTTGGGGGTCTCTCTTGAGATGTGGATCGGGGTTCATGTGAATCCCCCATCCCTTTTGCTTTCTTTTTCTTTGATTTAGATTGTTCGTGACTCATCTTGAACAATGACGAAGGATCGATAGTAGCTGCCACCAATTATGTCATGGATTGTCTCTTCCGTATCTCACACGGACATATGAAACGTTCACAAAAGAGATTTATCTATCTCTACCATTTTATTTCTTATAAACCTGTCTTCAATCAAAGGTTCACACAGTTTTCATAGTTAAGAAAGCGTAATCTCAAAGGTTCCAAAAGACCCCCAACTAGTTTACAGTCTTATAGTTGCTATTTCCATCACTATCTATCTACTCTACTGTTCTACACTACTCGGCATGCTTGGGTCTTTTATACCTACGCATGGTGAAATAAAACAGAAACAAACATAACAATTAAGTAAAGGGGTTATACACGATATGGTATAGGTATGTCTTTCACACTCCACAATTGAATATCAGTATAGAAGCTTTAGAACGAAAATCATGAAATGCACCATATTGATGGCCGGATTCGTCAATATGGCCAGATTCGTCACCACTATTAAATTAGGTGGTTGGCGGTGTCTTTTAAACACGGTATTGACCTACAAAATGTTAAATCCAATCATGTTCATGTCATAGGCTCCACCGGCCCATGTTTTTGTCCTAAAAGAGTGCAAATGAAATTACAACTTATTTGGTTTTCAAAATTGGATGAAGATGAAAATAAGGCTTATAGCAGTAGGCCTATAAATAGACAAATGGAATGTCGGCGCATAATTGAGCCTAATGATAGAAAATAATAATAAAAATGAATGACCCTGGGATTTTCAAATGTCTCTCAATTATAAAGGTTTATGAAAGTTTATCTGTAATGTAATACCACATTGATTAGTTCTAGTTTACTTCGCAAAGTGTGACAATATACTTTATAAACACGACTATTTGTGGTAACCCGTGGTTTTCCCATATCATTTTTCTCTTTAATTGCCGAAGCCTATACTCTCCTCTCGAGAAGTCAGATTGCAGGTTCTGATAGTGATGGGTCGGCACATCATCTGCTGAGAGGAGGGTACTGCATTATCATCCTGTGCTGTTTGTCTCCTACGGTATCGACCCTTATCGTTTAGTAAGTGTAAATACTTCAATCTCATTGGTTAACACGTATGAAATCTGATCCATATCGTGTAAACAAGAAAGTCAACCACACGATATATTCCATATCGTCGATTAACCGCGTTCCCAGGACCGCCGTTACCAGTTAACCGTGTAAAGCGATTGCTTTGTGTCTGTGGAAGAGTTGCTTAAAATATGAGACGTAAATGATAAACAAATAAAATGGCGGATGATTTAAACGCAAGTGACTCGATTTCTGTTACATTCTGAGGCCGAAATAGACCGCGAAAAGGTATAATCCACGCCGAAAAATAAATGATCTGCAGATAACATAACCAGACATATTTTTCGCGATGATTCTATGGACAGAGGTGATGGCGCAGAGCCTGTTAAAGGGTGGTTTACTTCGGGGGATTTTACGGAGGTAGGAAGGGAAGAGAATTCAGCGCCTTGTTTGAAGGGAGTTTCGTTTTCCGCGAGTGTTTTAAAAATACCATTTTGTATTGGGCCTTTGGACTAAACGATAAATTCGTTATCCCCTGCATGTTCACACAATACGGAAAAATACCTATGGTTTGTGCCATATCACATTCGGCCTGCGGCCTCATGTGATATGACATGCCAAACCATAGGTATTTTCCGTATTGTGTGAACATGCAGGGGATAACTAATATTACTTACCCCTGACGACAGAATAGTCCGCTAAAACGGATAATTTTCAATGAGTTGTTTATACAGCCTGTTAGTCCTATTCGTCATTTTGAAGATTTCGCACGAATGTTTTAACGTTACACGCTTATCATACGCGATCAATCTTGTGCGTGGTCAAATTGAAACATGCGCGCGTCTCACAGTTCACGCAGTTGTGAATTCAACGCACGCGCGTACGCGTAGTGAAAAGAATGGCGCTTACAAGAATTTGACAAAATTTCAGCTGAGGCGCGTGCACCGTAGGTTTTATAGATCCTGATTATCAGTTCCGTATCCGTGGAGACTGGAACGAACTTTAAGTTCGAGGTTCCGACGTTAATAGCTTGGAAATTATAACGGCATTATTGTAAGGCGGCCCAAGTGACTGACATAAATTACGACGAGAGGATTGCCCAGTGCGTGTAGCCAGGCAATCATATTTAGATTCGGGGCGTGTACGAGCGGTACTACTTGCTAACTGCATGGGTGAGTTTCCATTATAATACAGCCGGTTGGTTGCACACGAGAATTATGTCAAATAGCAACCAGCTTTGATGGAAGGCGAATATTTAAATTTGGTGACGGTTTTTAGGGCACCAATTTACATGAATTTATAGCGCTGCTAAGCGGGCCTTGTAGCCTAATGAGCTTAAGATGAGTAAAATCATATCGCCGCAAATTCCCACAGCAACAAATTGTCAATGGTTAGATTTATATTAGAATGTTAATAATATTTGGTGATTTTGAAATTGTCTACTTTATTATTAGACCCTGAAATCGGGTGAACAGTTTGGGTCCGCGTTCACGATGACATTCCTCACACATAAATGGCGTTAACCATGTTAACAGCACATGAAGGTGTTCGGGGTTATGATCGTAAAAAATGCTAGGATTTATCGTAACACATGTAGCCTTATTTTACATGTTTATGCATTACAAACGATACTCTGCTCAGAATATCATACTTACAAATAACTATTATAAACGACTGGAAATCAAGACTATGTGCGCAATGTTACGAAATCTATAAAGTACGCAGCGCACTTTGATAAATTCTTGAAAGTGCCCATTTTATACTTTAAAATCATAAACCTCCCCGAAGAGTCACAACTCACAACCAATTATAGATCATACGTATAATAGGCATAAAGCGGGGCATAAAGGAGTGAGTTCAACACTTTTTACATCACATGACTGCGGCCTAGTAATAACTACCCGGGAAAAAACCACCGTCTCATGTAGGCCCTAAACATAGTAAAAAGACGTTCGTATATAAAATATATAGCTACTAGAATTCGCGGTTCGTGGGTTGGGCGGTTCTCGGGTTGGGGGTTTATGGGATGTGTATACTCTTAACATTCAGCTATCACAGGTGCCATTACTATTCCAAATCCCCATAATACAGGAACCTCATGTGCCCTGAAATCCAGGTAGGCTACCCCATGTGCATATCCATGTAATTCAGTATGTGTTATTAGGCCTAGGGTTAGGGTTTTATATTGGGGTCTTAGTTCAGAGGTCTTTAGTTTTAGAGTCAGCGAGAGGAGGGGTCTATCGTCATGATCATCTGTGCCCAGTCTTGAGAACTGTGTGTCGACATTGATTATTCCTCCGGAGGCATGCCTAAACGTATCATATATGTATTTAAATCACGCATGTTTGCGCACACCGATATAGAAGGTGCGGGATTGGCTTTTTAGCGCTTTAGCGCGGGGAGTTAGCATCTGTGTTAATTAGCGAAATTAGCATCGGTGGTGCTAAAAACGCTATTATCGCTAATTTTGCAAGTAAGTGCTAAAAACGCTATTATACGATATCAAATAAGTTTTCAAAAAAATGAGGGATGCCATCGCGCAATTAGCGCTAATAGCGCTAATAGCGCTAATTGCATCATGAGCGCTAATAGCGCTAATAGCATCGGTGGTGCTAAAAACGCTATTATCGCTAATTTTGCAAGAAGTGCTAAAAACGCTATTATGCATTATTTTTTCACTAAAGCAAATCATAATTATACAGGGTGTCTCTAAAAAGGTTGTGTTAACGGAGCATGTTTATATAGAGCCCCGCAGGGTTCCGGAGGACACACGAATCACACCAGAGTGCTAATCAAGTGCAATTAGCGTTATTAGCGCAAGACCGCTAATCAAGTGCAATTAGCGCTATTAGCGCTATTAGCGCTATTAGCGCTAATTGCGCAACCTCCTAGACTTGGTTCATCTTCAGAAATTGCACTTTAGCGATTACAACGCTAATCAAGTGCAATTAGCGCTATTAGCGCTAATTGCGCGACTCCTAGACTTGGTTCATCTTCAGAAATTGCACTTTAGCGCTTACAACGCTAGGAACACGGGATATCGCGCTAATTGCGCTAATTGCGGCAGAGTGCTAACCAAGTGCAATTAGCGTTATTAGCGCAAGACCGCTAATCAAGTGCAATTAGCGCTATTAGCGCTATTAGCGCTAATTGCGTGACTCCTAGACTTGGTTCATCTTCAGAAATTGCACTTTAGCGATTACAACGCTAATCAAGTGCAATTAGCGCTATTAGCGCGACTCCTAGACTTGGTTCATCTTCAGAAATTGCACTTTAGCGCTTACAACGCTAGGAACACGGGATATCGCGCTAATTGCGCTAATTGCGGCAGAGTGCTAACCAAGCGCAATTAGCGTTATTAGCGCAAGACCGCTAATCAAGTGCAATTAGCGCTATTAGCGCTATTAGCGCTAATTGCGCGACTCCTAGACTTGGTTCATCTTCAGAAATTGCACTTTAGCGATTACAACGCTAGGAACACGGGATATCGCGCTAATTGCGCTAATTGCGGCAGAGTGCTAACCAAGTGCAATTAGCGTTATTAGCGCAAGACCGCTAATCAAGTGCGATTAGCGCTATTAGCGCTATTAGCGCTAATTGCGCGACTCCTAGACTTGGTTCATCTTCAGAAATTGCACTTTAGCGATTACAACGCTAATCAAGTGCAATTAGCGCTAATTGCGTGACTCCTAGACTTGGTTCATCTTCAGAAATTGCACTTTAGCGATTACAACGCTAATCAAGTGCAATTAGCGCTATTAGCGCTAATTGCGCGACTCCTAGACTTGGTTCATCTTCAGAAATTGCACTTTAGCGATACAACGCTAGGAACACGGGATATCGCGCTAATTGTGCTAAAAACTAATGTGTTTTTAGCGCATTAGCGCACATTTGTACTAGCACTGCAATTAGCGCTAATTTACATTGATCTTACACGCTAATTTGGTGCAATTAGCGACATTTGCAAAATTGCGCTAATGCGCTAATAAGCCAATATCGCACCTTCCTCCATGATTGGCCTAGGGCCTATCCGAATTGCTATAGTGTTAAACTACAACACTGTACACACTTGCACGCTCAAGGTCTAGCTATAATACAGTATTAGGAAGGGTCCTATTCAGGGGTCGCATTCTGACGCGTCTGCGCGTCCTAGACCTCTCACTTTATAATAGTGACGCGTCAGGTTTCAAATTGGAAAGACTTGCGGGTCCCGATCAAAATTGAAGGGACCCCTTCAATTTGACGATGTATGGAAATGGAAACCTTAAGAAATTCTGTAAATTACATCCATCCTTTGCTCACAATATAAATTCATTAAAACTGCCCGTATAAAAGTAAAAACTTTAAATACCCAAACTTCAGGACCCCTCAATTTCTTGGGGGGACCCCTTAAATTAGTTTTTTGAGTCCTACGGGGTCCATAAAAATGTCATGGGACCTCTCACATTTTTGATCCAGTGCTATCCCTGGTCCTATTTCATAAAGGTCAACTTTTGAGTAAAAAAAGATAAGTTTGTAAGAAAAACTCCTACATGTACTCTTGGAAGAACAACAGCAGCAATTCTTCGGATATTAGCATGATATGCCGAATACCTTAGAATTTAAGAGAATTTCTTAACACGTAATGCACTTATCAATTGCATCCCCGGCCCCGGGGCATGGCGGGGAACATGCGGGGACCGTACGCAATCGTACAAAAAACGTTACCCGGCTGCGGGGGCGTGTACCGGGGACGTACAAAACGTGCCCCCGCTAGCCGGGGCTTGTAGCCGGGACGCGATATTAGTCTTTTTCTTAGGGAGAGTAGAGGTATAATATTGGGAGATTATCTGTATGTAAGAGTGTCTTTGCTGCCCAAGGACTTGCAGCAAGTCTATACTCTCAACCGATGCCCACTGGTAATATCTAACACGTTAAAAGCATGATCATGCTGAACACGTCTCAAATTAAAGGGACACAATGTCATGTTGAATTTTTTTAATTTTAATTAATTTACTTAAGAATTCAAGATGAACATTAAAATTGCCATTATTGTTGTTTCTACTAAAAAAACACCCAGCAAAACGTGATAAAAACAATGTTTTAAATATGTTGGAATACCACCCCTAACCATGTAAAATGCTGGTTGCGGCTCTACCAGCATTTTTGAATCGACGTTTTGTTGTACGAGGGTCGTTCAATAAATAATGAAAGTGATCATGGTATGGGATGCATGAGTGATTCTATTGAGGGATAATGTGATCAATACAAAGTATCAGGGCCGTCAGAAGGGGGGGGGGGGGTGCGTTGGGTGCGGACGCACCCCCCTTGAAAATCTCTTATTTATTTTTTAAAGGTAAAATTGGCGTTTTTCTTAGTTTCAAATTTCAATGATAGTAAAACTACTAATAAAACATTGATTTTTTGATTTTTTGATTCCACCCCCCCCCCCCCCCCCCCCCCACTTACGTGAAATTCACGAGGTGACTGACTTGGAAAAAATTTGGGGCAACCTTTACGAAAAAAACAACCTAGCTACGCCACTGCTTCCGGTAAAAAATCGTGAAAACGCACCCCCCCCCCCCCCCCCCCCCCCCCCCCCCCCCCCCCCCCCCTTGGGCAAAAGCTGCTGACGGCCCTGTGTATGAACCTTTGTCTTTCAAACAATACCCTTTTGGATTGTTAGATACCTTTGGTTATGTAACGTCAATAACATAAACACAAAAGGTTTCAGACACTGACTGAAATCTGTCAATTACTTGGCTGGATATGTAATATGTTGAATATGTGTTGATTGATATATTTGCGTATATCTCGGCAATGCAAGCATAAAAACAAATAACACTTTGCACATACGAGGGGGTATCAAAAAGTTCTTGACATCACCAAGATGTGAAGGAGCCAGAAACTTTTTTTGATATGTAACACTTCAGACATCTTTAAAAAGTCACTGTGCAAAGTCACACATTTCTCCCACTTTTTATTTACCTGTCCACAGACTGCCATTGTAGAGATCTTCAGATTGACCGCCATTGATTGATCCTCAGATTGCCTCAGATTGCGTTATTCCCAAAACAGCAATAAATGGTTTAAAGTGTTGACAGAAAGAGGTCAAAGGTCATGTAGGGGTCATTAGAGGTCAATCTGTGTAAAACCCATGTTACCCATAAGATTATTGTCACCAAGCCTTTGACCCCGTTCTGTCAAAACTTTAAACTATTTATTGCTATTTTTGTGAATAACGCAATCTGTGGCAATCTGAGGATCAATCAATGGCGATCACTCTGAGGATCTCTACAATGGCGGTCTGTGGACAGGTAATAAAAAGTGGGAGAAATGTGTGACTTTGCACAGTGACTTTTTAAAGATATCTGAAGGGTCACATATCAAAAAAAAGGTTTCTGGCTCCTTTACTTCTTGGTGATGTCAAGAACTTTTTGATACCCCCTCGTAGTTAGGGGACGTTCAGAATTATCGCCATTTTCACTTACGTACAGAGCGTACGTAACTTTTTACCCCCCCCCCCCCCCTCCCCCCTCGAGTTACGTACGCAATAAATGGCGAAAATTTATTTTATTTTGTACTTTAAAAAAAAAATCCCGCCTCGCAAGATCGCCATTTAAGTTACGTACGGTTGGGGTATATTTCGACCCCCCCCCCCCTACTCTTACGTACGCTTTGTACGTAACTGAAAATGGCGAAAATTATGGACGACCCCTTAGAACACATGCTTATCTCTGTTTGACACCCTTTTTTAGAACTGAATTCCTTAATACAAACAAGTAGGGACCATCTCAAATACGCTTTTATTTAGCAAAATCCGCAATAATATACTTAGAAAACAACAAAGGATAAAGAACAATGGAGGGATTATAATTTAGTAAATTGTTGTGGGATGTAAAGCAATAATAGTGGGGATTTCAAGAGGAGCTATTCATAAAATGTCCTCAAACCATTGAAATTATGTGACGATTACTTTAACAATACATATCTAGTATAGCTCTAAAGATAACAGTAATAAGAGAGGTTGTGGCAGCTATCTTTGATTGATAAATTCATGTATATCATCATTTTGACTATCACAATATTTTTACACATTGATTTAAGCATTTTTCATTATTTCTGATTAGAATTTGAAAGCACAGTAAGCTTTTATCTGGTAAATTACTTGATTTTAGTCATTTTTGGCCCAGTTTAAAATGATCTGCCGTCTGTGCATGCGCATATTTTCTGCAGATTTCATGCGAATTAGTTAACTATCATATGAAATCTCCCAAACTGGTTAATTGCTTGGATTTTTCCTAAATTGTTTGATTTTCCGCAATATTAGTGATTCGCTGACTGGGAATTTTTCACTGAAAATTGGCTATTTGAAATACTGAAATTTGTATACTTTTTATTCGATTGCCTCTCCTTTTTCCTCTTAAATACTATATATATCAAATTACGCGTAACAAAATTGGGATTTACCTGCTTCTGGTGTCATGTTATGCAATCTTCTTACCACATGTTTCATACAAACAATTCAAATTTTCCGCCAAATAACTGATTTAGCAGTGTCCCAAGTGTACTCTCTTTGAGACAATGCTATGACGTCATAGTTCACACTTAGAAATCCAAAACTGTATTGTTGATACATGTAATACAATTGTAAAAATATACAAATCCCAGTTTTTATCATACATTTTTGTAATTGAGGGCGCTGCCTCCTCAACTTCTCTTAATGCCCCTTTAAGTGTATGGATAGATAGAAATCTGAAGTTTGACAGTAGGAGACCTAACAAGTCTGTGGCACAATTCATCAAATGCAATTCAGTATCAAAAGAGAAATCCATGTGAATTTACTTCATGAGTTCAGGTGAAAGGGAAATTCTACAGGTCGGACAGACCCATTTTTTTTTTTTTTGAATTTGAGAAATTGTTTAAAGCAATAATTATTTGTTGTTGAAATTTAAAGAATTTAAAAAATAAAATGTATTTCTATTTTTAAATTCATGATGTTTTTCTTCAAAAAAATTAAACAAACACCTGATGGACTGACCCTACCTCAGAGGTCTGTTTGCCCGTAGAACAGGGTTTTATAAGAGGGGGAAAATATGTGCAGAAAATTGATAAAGATCACATAATATTGCTTAAAGGAAAATAAGCCCGCTTTGACACATTCAATAAATCCATCTTGATTATAGAGTTACAAGCTCACAAATGAAATCCTTGCTAAAAGGCTAAGAAAGAAAGAAAAAACCAACCCATGTCTTAAATTATTAGTGTATGGATAGAGAGACCTATTAGGAAAAAAACCAGTGAAATATCTTTCACTTTCCGGCTATAAATAAAATCAAAATCAAAAAACAAAACAACCTTTAACAGTTGTAAGCACCCATACCATTATAATTGCAGTAGACAGCCAAAGGCAATAAACGTGTTAAAAAAAATTATCACAGCTTTTTTTGTTACAGTTTGACGTCACCTAGGCTAAATAAAGAACTTGAATATAAAGCTTTCCAATGAAGGGGGTGACAACAATTTGTATGTCACTTGCAGCATAAACAGTCTTAGGTATATTTTGGTGGCATTACATTCCTAAAAGTACTGCATCTACATCCATTGTACACTACAAGGATACTGTGTTTGCATAGAATTGTCCCAGTGAACAAATTACTGATCTATTTAAATGTTTAAAGTAGTTTTTAAGTGTCAGAATAATTGAAAATTTATAATTTACCTATTTTATCACCAGTAAAATATGGTGCGGTTAATTAAACAGTTAATTAACCGGTTAAATTGTGGTTAAATAATCGACTTCGAACAAATTTGCAGGGGTTATGTGGTCCTTATCAATCTACAATCACGGTCATAATTAGATGGAACACCCTGATAATAACAACACTTTAATGTAGTGTCCAGCCCCCCCCCCCCCCCAAACTGGGCAATGTTGACCCCTTCAAATATCCTATATCATGGCCAGGATTATAGTTGAGTAGCCGAGTAGTTGAGTAGCCGTGTAGTTGAGTAATCGAGTTATTATACAGACTAACTTAGTGAGATCAAATCATGAGATTTCTAAAACGAGAGCATTAATGATGCAGAACCGCGATATTTTATGTAACTTAACCCAACTGAACCCAACCTAACCCAACCTAACCCAACTTAACCCAACTTAACCTAATCTAACCTAACTTAACTTATCTTAACCTAACTTAACCTAACATAACCCAACATAACCCAACTTAACCTAACATAACCTAACATGACTTAACTTAACCTAACCTAACTTAACCTAACTAATAACCTAACATAATCCAACTTAACCCAACTTGACCCAACTTAACCCAACTTAACCCAACTTAACCCAACTTAACCTAACTTAACCTAACCTAACCCAACTTAACCCAACTTAACCCAACCTAACCCAACATAGGGGCGAAGTATTAGACTTCGCCCTAGACTTCGCCCTGAGAATGGCTATAGCAGGAAAGGAAGAAGAGCTTGGATTCCAACTAGAAAAGCGAAGAAGCAGAAGGAATGGACCTGTAGCAGTGACAGACTTTGACTTTGCAGACGATATTGCCCTGCTGTATGAGGAATTACACCAGGCACAGGATCTGCTCCAGAGGGTCGAGACATCAGTGGCTAAAGTTGGCTTGTCTATGAATGCAAAGAAGACAAAGTTCATGGCATACAACCAAACAAGTGCGGTGGAAATCAGAACAAATGATGGAACCAAACTAGATGAAGTAAAAGATTTCAAATACCAAAGGTGCCTGGATGTCAAGCACTGAAACAGATATCAAGCAACGTAAGGCAGCAGCTTGGAGAGCACGTGGGAAGCTGAACAAGATCTGGAAATCCACCCTACCAAGAAAATTCAAACTTCGCCTGTTCGCCGCAACTGTTGAATCTGTGTTACTATATGGCTGTGAGGCATGGACCACCACCCCTAAGCTAGCAAAGCAACTTAACGGCTGTTATACTCGTATGCTGAGGGCTGTCCTCAACATTCACTGGAAGCAACATACAACTAACACAGAGCTGGATGGAGACCTCCCCAAAATCACCCAAAAGATCAGGGATAGAAGGACAAGATTTTCAGGCCACTGCTCTAGGAGTCAAGAATGTGTGTCGAAGCTGGTTCACTGGATACCAAAGCATGGGAGAAGAAAACCTGGAAAACCTGCCCTAACTTACATCGATGTGCTTAAACAGGACACTGGTTTGGATGTCGGTGACTTAAAGACAGCAATGCAGGACAGGAAAGTGTGGAGAGCCATCGTAGATCGAGAACACAACTCGAATTAAGCAAACCCACCCCAACCCAACTTAACCCAACCTAACCCAACTTAACCCAACTTAACCCAACCTAACCCAACCTAACCCAACCTAACCCAACCTAACCCAACCTAACCCAACCTAACCCAACCTAACCCAACCTAACCCAACCTAACCCAACCTAACCCAACCTAACCCAACCTAACCCAAGCCAACTCAAGCCAACTCAAGCCAACTCAAGCCAACTCAAGCCAACTCAAGCCAACTCAAGCCAACTCAAGCCAACTCAAGCCAACTCAAGCCAACTCAAGCCAACTCAAGCCAACTCAAGCCAACTCAAGCCAACTCAAGCCAACTCAAGCCAACTCAAGCCAACTCAAGCCAACTCAAGCCAACTCAAGCCAATTTAAGCCAACTTAAGCCAACCTAAGCCAACCTAAGCCAACGTAAGCCAACTTAAGGGGGATGTGCACCTTAGGTACATCCTCCGTAAAACTGCCGTAACTTCTTCATTATTCATTTAATCTAGGTAAAAGTATACATTTTTTTGCAGGAAAGGGTTCAATGAATCCAACCATGATCATGATCCAAAATCGTCAAAATCACCATTTTTGGTAAAAAATCACATTTTTTGGCACTTTTTGGTCGATAATTCAAACAATAATAAAGATTTTCAAAACAAAAAAAACCCCGATTCCTAGGGAATTGTATGAGGGATATAATGAAACTAGTATGACAAAATTTGACAAAATATATTTTGAGTTATCTTTGCAGAACCTAAAATGGGTCAAAAAACGCGTTTTTTATAATTTTCTCCAAAATGGTCAATTTCATGATCATAGTTGGATTCATTGAACCCTTTCCTGCAAAAAAATGTATACTTCTATATAGATTATATGAATAATGAAGAAGTTACGGCAGTTTTACGGAGGATGTACCTGAAGGTGCACAGCCCCCTTAACCCAACTTAACCCAACATAACCCAACTTAACCCAACTTAACCTAATCTAATTTAACCTAACCTAACTTAACCTAACTTAACCTAACTTAACCTAACTTAACCTAACTTAACCTAACTTAACCTAACTTAACCTAACTTAACCTAACTTAACCTAACTTAACCTAACTTAACCTAACTTAACATAACTTAACATAACTTAACATAACTTAACATAACTTAACATAACTTAACTTAATCTAACTTAACCAAACTTAACCAAATGTTACCTAACTTATAAATCAAGACAGCTATGTTGGAAAGGAAGATCTGCAGAAGCATATCGTGGTTCGAGAAAACCCCCCGCCATAAGTCACAACAAGTAAGTCAATGACGTCAAAGCCTAGCAACTGCCTGACAACTGGGAATGCCCTGGGTATTTTTAGCTGTTATAAACATCATTTGGTGCCCAATATTCACCAAATAAGGTGATTTACAATGACGAAATATCAGGGGAACCAATGATACCATCAGATTTTCAACACGTACCCGATTAAATCATTTCCTTGCAGGCGAAAGTTGGAAACCCGTCACGGAATATCACGTCACATCAACACGGGGAATCCCTATAGGCCTGCAGCGTTTTATACATGCACACATCGGAACGATATCTGGAATATTTCTTGACCGTTTCTGGCTCGATTTGGGCATTGTATCATCTGATTTTGAATCTATATTTGAATTGATAAAATCATCAGGTATGGAGTTAACTACATGTAATTGTAAAGTACTCAACTCGTTGCTTTCCATGGCATAACAGAGAAAAGATAAACTTTCGTCAGGGACAGATGGTCAAAACATTAAATCATTGACATTGGACTGAGGATTTGGTGACCCGTACTTGCTACCTAGGAGACCTTTGGAAATTGACTCGAATCAGGTTAAGCCATCGACCCTGATTATTAACGATAACAGGGTTACACATTACACTTCAAACAACGTGAAAACTAAATCGAATTTAAAAAAAAAGCCACCCCGAGAGTTTTTTCAAAACAATGTCCATAACAATCTGACGAAATTTCAGTGCTTCACATAGTCCAGCCACAAAGAAGTTCGCATCTTTTAAAAACCTCACACGTAAAACCAATGCTTTGGCATTCTCCCCTAGCACGACTATGGTGTTAACTAATATGGCATAACCTCGATAGTTATACTATCGCGGTAAAAACACCTGGGAAGCGCATGACATAAATTGCCCGCTTAGAAGCGCTATTAATTCGCTCTGGTGAATCTATTGTTATCAATTACTACGAGAGGATTTCTTGGTTGTATATTTAAATTCGGGGCGTGTACGAGCGTGGCTATTTTCTAACTGCATGGGTGAGTTTCCATTAGGCCTATGTTGCAAATTCAGTTTCCCGCGCCATGCATCACTGAGCGAGTGGTCGGCAAACCTGGGCGGCAAGTCCGAAGCGATTCTATTCATATGCATTTATGCGTTTAAACCACTCAATGTGCGTTGCAATACAGCCGGTTGGTTCCACACTGAGAATTATGTCACATAGCAACCAGCTTTGATCATGTTGATGGAAGACGAATATTTAGATTCTGTGCCAGGTTTTATAGTCGGGTATGTACAGGGGGTTTCCGTGCACCCCCCACAGGACTAAACCAAACCAACTTTTTTAGGTGTCTTTTAGGGTCCTTAAACACATTTTAGATGTTAACATTGAAAAAAATGGGATGCTCTCCAGATATCCAAGATGGCGTCCAAAATGGCCGCCAAAACTGGTCAAATCTCATAAAATGACATATAGCAATTAAATTGTATGGTGAAAGTATAGTTTTAATAGTGGGATGTATGTAGTAGACCACTAGACACTCATATCCAGACATTTTACTTTGTTAACACGCCTAAATCCAAAATGGCCGCCAAAAAATGGTAAAATTTTATGTATTGGCATATATAAACTAACATGTATGATCAGAGTATAGTTTTAACAATGGGATGCATCGGTTAGACCACTAGAAACTCATATCTAGTAATTTTACTTTGTTAACATACTTTAAAACCAAAATGGCCGCCATATTAATGGCTAAAATTGGTCAAAATTTCATAAAATAGCATAATATCAGCTGAAATGTATGATGAAATTATAATTTTAACGATGGGATGTATGTGTTAGACCACTAGTAACTCATATCCAGTAATTTTGCTTTGTTAACATAGTCCAAAATCCAAAATGGCCCCCAAAATGGTTCCCGAAGTTGCTGCAATAATTGTCAAATTCCATAAAATGGGATAATATCAACCTAAATGTATGATAAAAATATAGTTTTAAGGATGGGATGTATGTATTAGACCATAAGTAACTCATATCTAGTATTTTTGCTTTGTTAACATACTTAAATATCCACAATGGCCCCCAAAATGGGTCCCAAAATGACTGAACAAATTGTTTGAATTCCATAAAATGGGATAATATCAACCAAAATATATAATGCAAGTATAGTTTAACTAATTTGGGGGGTATATAATCATGATAATAGACAACTAGTAACTCATATCCAGTATATTTGCATTGCAATAACATACTTTAAAACCCAAGATGGCCACCAAAATTGCCGCTGTAAATGTAAAAATAGTCTACATGAGTGTATGATAGTCCTAAATAGATATTGTCAGAGTGTATATTACATCAAATTCACCAAATAGTATGTTCTAAACTGCTAAGCTATTGCTTTTAGAAATAAGGCCAACCTCTATGACAATTTTGATTCAGTATCACTTTCCAAAATGGCTGCCAGAATGCTTTCCCATTAGATGTTGGGGGTATTGGTATTACATAGTATGGTCATTTACAATACAAAACAATTGTTTTAGGTTATTTAACATCAACTTATCCATTCTGGCAGCCTTTTTGGAAAGTGATACTGAATCAAAATTGTCACAGAGGTGGGCCTTATTTCTAAAAGCAATAGCTTAGCAGTTTAGAACATACTATTTGGTGAATTTGATGTAATATCACTCTTACAAGATCAATTTTGAATGATCATACAATCATTTACAGCGGTAATTGTGGTGGCCATCTTGGTTTTAAAGCATGTTATTCAATGCAAATATACTGGATATGAGTTACTATAGTAGTTGTTTATTACATACCCCTCAATATTAAAACTATAATTTCATCATATATTTTGGTTGATATTATCTCATTTTATGGAATTCCAACAATTTGTCATTTTGGGACCCATTTTTGGATTTTTAAGTATGTTAACAAATAAAAAAAATACTAGATATTAGTTACTAGTGGTCTAATACATACATCCCATCCTTAAAACTATATTTTCATCATACATTTCGGTTGATATTATCCTATTTTATGGAATTTTGACCACTTTGACCAATTTTGGCCATTAATTTGGCTGCCATTTTGGTTTTAAAGTATGTTAACAAAGTAAAAAGACTAGATATGAGTTACTAGTGGTCTAATACATACATCCCATCCTTAAAACTATATTTTCATCATACATTTAGGTTGATATTATCCTATTTTATGGAATTTGACAATTATTGCAGCCACTTCGGGAACCATTTTGGGAACCATTTGGGGGGCCATTTTGGATTTTGAACAGTATTAACAAAGCTAAAATAATGGATATGAGTAACTAGTGGTCTAATACATATATACCATCATTAAAACTATATTTATATCGTACATGTAGGTTGATATTATCCCATTTTATGGAATTTGACAATTATTGCAGCCACTTCGGGAACCATTTTGGGAACCATTTTGGGGGCCATTTTGGATTTTGAACTGTGTTAACAAAGCAAAAATACTGGATATGAGTTACTAGTGGTCTAACACATACATCCCATCGTTAAAATCATATTTTCATCATACATTTCGGTTGATATTATCCTATTTTGTGGAATTTTGACCACTTTTGACCAATTTTGGCCATTAATTTGGCGGCCATTTTGGTTTTAAAGTATTTTAACAAAGTAAAATTACTAGATATGAGTTTCTAGTGGTCTAACACATACATCCCATTGTTAAAACTATACTCTGATCATACATGTTGGTTTATATATGCCAATATATGAAATTTTACTATATTTGGCGGCCATTTTGGAGGCCATCTTTGATTTAGGCGTGTTAACAAAGCAAAATGTCTGGATATGAGTGTCTAGTGGTCTACTACATATATCCCACTATTAAAACTATACTTTCACCATACAATTTAATTGCTATATGTCATTTTATGAGATTTGACCAGTTTTGGCGGCCATTTTGGACGCCATCTTGGATATCTGGAGAGCATCCCATTTTTTTCAATGTTAACATCTAAAATGTGTTTAAGGACCCTAAAAGACACCTAAAAAAGTTGGTTTGGTTTAGTCCTGTGGGGGGTGCACGGAAACCCCCTGTACATACCCGACTATTATGGCATCAATTTATAGCGCTGCTAAGCGGACCTTGTAGTGTAATGGGAAAAGAGCTACGCGCCTTTAAAATGAGCTATCATATGGGTAGAAAAGGGCAATAAAGCTCTTGTAAAACAAAGCACATTCATGTCAATACAAATAAATTAGTCCTTTTTAAATATAAAGTCAATCCCAGGAACATCTTTATGTTTAAAAAAAATCCTCCCTCTGAAACAAATTTGTCAATATTAATACTTTCCACGCGGCAGGCGTCTGCAGACGACATTCCAAAAATGTTTCAAAAATGTTATATTTATTAAATTTCATTACCATATTTGGAATCACCATGAGAAATGCATTGAAATAAGTATAAACATGCATAGTATTGACTCAGTAATCCTTGAGATAGACTTTAAAAATTGTGAAAGGTTTCTGAAAAATCTATTTTGGGTATGGTAAAAATATAGCCGCGTGGAAAGTGTTAAGAATTGAAAGATGGTCGTGTGCCTTGAGTTGGGACCCCTTTGTGTGACATATGCTAGAAATGGAAAAGGAAAAATCACACGGATTTTGCTTAAACCATTTTTAGCATTAAAACTATACATAAGATAATAAGGAAAGTATACGTTTCCTGAAAGCATACAAATGTCAAAATCTCACAATGTCAATATCAAGGTCATTATACAGGATGGGTAGATATTATGTATGGTGCAAACATAATTCAAAAGTATACACTAGTATTACAAAGAAAAATGTTGCCACCCTTGTCTTTAGCTATAAAGGATACCTTATACAGGGTGGTCAACATTTGTAACAATATAAATATGTGAAAACGTTTTTCTGAAATAAAGTTACCCGTTATCATAATTTAGTGTCATAATAGATTTTAAATTTACGTTTTGTTATAATATTGCACCAAACACAAACATATGACCAATAATCACCATGTTATACAGGGTGTAACAAGCGAAATACACATGTATGATCGAGTCCTCAATCCATGCGTTTCTTCACTTTTTGCTTCTATTTTGATGAAAGCAATGATAATGAAATGAAATAAAACACACATGAAATGATAATGTTACAATTAGAAATGTTGCCTGGATACATACTAAATTTAATATGGCCAATAACATCATATACAGGGTGTTACAAAATAAAACACATGCGACCTAACGGAGCGCTTATTTTTGAAAATAATCTATTTTCTTCAGTTTACTGCCATAACAAATTTTGAGCATGGGTAAAAACAATCAGTATTCGGTAATTGTGCAAGATGCAATATAAGTACTTTCGTCTGACAATGATCAACAGACTATTAACAATGACACCGATGGACTCAAACCCCACCCCATTCCATCCCACATCTCGCTACGTCCCGTAAATCTTCCAAAATTAATAAAGATATGTCACAAATTCTGGACAAATTTCAAGATTGCGCGCATGCAATATGCACACCGTATAGTATCGATTGGGATATTATCGCGCTTTAAAAAGCGCGAGATGTACACGCGGGCTTTTTGAACTCACTCGGCATGCATCCAGTAGATCATGCATACCTTGTAAGTAAGCTGTCATTTGTCTGGTTATAGCAAAGTAAACACACCACACATACAGAATGTACAGTCAGCTGTAGAACGGGGCCCCGTTTCAATTGAGGGCGCTCTATTTAGTGACGCATAGCCGTCATTTTTTACCCGGCGATTCATCAAGTGACGGAAGTCCGTCGCCCGCCGGAATACGTACAAAAAACACTTTTCAATAGAAGGCGGGCTTGAGAACGGGACTGCGTTTCCAAGGGAACGGCCTCACGTCACAGTTATTTCCAAAATTCATAAAAAACCGATTTTAAACAACGAAATAACTCTCTTATCACAGAGATAACCATTACAAAGGCATCACTTCAGAATACTATGGGGGCTTATATTTAATGTAAAAAATATCACACTTACCCTAAAAATTCTATAAAATGGTGTAACCTCGTAGAAAATGGTGGTCTCATTGCAGCAAACCGGTCAAAAAAAGACATAATTTTAGCTTGTGTCGTGTGATGTTGCGGTCAAAGATTAAATTAAATCATCGAACTGGATGTCGCAAGGAGTTCTGGTACCTTATGCTGCCCTCAACTCGATGGATAGTTACTTTTTATGCAGATAATTGGGGGTAAAAGGCGACAATTCAATCATTGCGCAAATTGACGGTTGTGCGTTACCTTGGTTACGTACACCCGTCGTTTTAGAGCGCCCTCAATTGACAGCTGACTGGGTATAAGGGACTTGTTGGGCTGGTATCGCAATATTTATACTGTTTCACTCCATGATATGTTATTTACTTTAAGATATAATGTATGAATTGTTATCAGTTTAAATAAATTAATAATCGGTTTACTCCTATTCGGTACACAACAGCCAATCTCTCTGACATTCTACCTAGCATGTATTGTCAATGAGTGATATGAATGAAGTATTTCACTGTGAGATTAGCTCCTCATTCTCCTCTCCAGCACTCCTGTTTACTCCTAATAGGTACACAACAGCCTGATATCTCTGACATTCCACCTAGTACATGTAGTATGTATATGGTCACGCGTTATGAACTCGCCTCCCAATAGGGGGGGGGGGGGGGGGGGGGGGGTGCTGTTACATTTTTTAGTTTCATGCTGTCATATTCCTCAAATATTTTTAAAACCACAAAAGCTATCTCAACAAATTTGCCCTACTGCCTGCAAAATGGCATTGGTATAGCTAATACAGAAAGGGAGATACAGCTGTTTGAAGTTTGGGGACCAAGGGTGGTGCCGGAAGGGGTGCCGCCGGAAGGAGTGCCGCCGGAAGGGGATGGGGATAATCCAATGCTTTGTTATTTTTACAATAACTAGTCATCTCCTAATGTTACAAACACCATCCCAATAGGGTGGTGCTGTTACACTTTTTAGTTTCATGCTGTCATATTCTTTAAATATTTTTAAAACCACAAAAGCTATATCTCAACAAATTTGGTATCATTTTAAAGCTCTAATACTAGTAATAACAAGCTATCTGCCTGCAAAATGGCAGTGATATAGCTAATCCAGAAGGGAATATACAGCTGTTTGAGGTTTGGGAACCAGGGGGTGGTGCCGGAAGGGGTGCCGCCTGTACAAACTCAATAGGAATAATCCCATGCTTTGTTCTTTTTACAATAATAGTCATCCCCTAATGTTACAAACACCATTCTGATCCCATTTTAAAGTATATTTAGTAGTCTTTAAGTATGTGGTTCAACAGACTTGTCAACTATTTGTAACAACTAATTAATTATGAATAAGACCATGACCATCAGCTTTCTTCATATTCGCTACACAGTCAACATGAATAATCAGCCTCAATTTACCGGCTTTATAAAAATGACTATATATAACAGAAAAAGTTTTCAACCTATGATAGCAAAAGTATACATTTTTGGAAAGCTTGCAACTAGAGGAATTCAGAAATGCAGTTTAGATCAGGGAAGGGTTCATCCTTAAACAAATATTGCTGAAACTTCTAAAAATATATGAAATACAAATTGGAGGTATTCACTAGCCGGTATATATAATTACCATATCGACGTAGTAACTTTGACAATTATATATCATCTAATGGGTAATTTCATGAGGAATTCAAATATGTATAGTAAATAATGATAGGGGTAGGTATAAAAATATATGGATCTCAAATTAAAAATTAAAAAACTCTGATATTTGTCCGAACATTTCCGATCAAACCATTTTAGTTCTTAGTCGTACTATAATTTCAATGGCATGTTTGTTTTCCTCATGCAATTTCCCTTCAGAAAATGTATACTTTTACTACATCAGGGGGGTATACAAGCAAATATAAATGTGTAAAGTTAAAATCATGTCGCGAAAGCCAAAATCCGTGTGTAACGCGAAAGGAGGCGAGCTTAAAACACATGACCATATTGATTATCAATAAGTAAAGTGAATGAAGTATTTCATAGCGTGTCTATGAGATTGGATTCTCATCCTCGGCCTTCTCTGAATCCTCCTCCTCCTCCACCAACACCTGTTAATCAATCAATTGCTCCCAATTAAAACTGAAATAATTAAGATATTATTTTTTGGATGGTATGGAAAGAACACTTATTGTGCTTTGTAATCCTGGGTGGACGAGGGGCAGTGGCGTAGCTCAGGGGTGGGGGGGGGGGGGGGGGGGGGGGGGGGGGGAGTAGGGGGGGGGGGGGCAGGGGGGACAAATGCCCCCTGACGGGAAAAAAACCATTTTTGCCCCCGCCCCCCTCCTCCTCTAAAAAAAAATGGATGAAAAAAAGGAAATAGGGGAAAAAAGGTTTAAAGACCGATGTGGCGTGCGGGGAACTGAATATGTTGGGGGTTATTCAACCCAAATAGTCAAATAGAAGGCAAAATTGTACATATAATACATGTAGGGGAAGGTGTGGTAATGGCGGACGCGGGGTAATCGCGGACAGGGCTGTATCTAAAGGCAGGTGAAAGAAGGTGGTATTTTGCCACCCTATGATGTTAGGTGCCTCTCCATTGAAATCACACAAAACCTAAATGGGATGGTTGTCTCGCAAATTCTCGCGAGAATTACAAAAATCACTTTTTGGGCAAATTGATATTTGGTGCATTAATTTCTCTTTGAAACTGGTATTTCTACATCAAGGAAAACAAAGTCTTATTATTTTTTTATGTAATGTATGATACCTTCTGATAAAAAAAGAAATGAATTCGGAGTCACAATGATGAGCATAATAATAAGAGAGGATGTGCCCATACATTGTACATGGATTGGGGTAATCCCGGACATGTACCGTTTCCATGGTAAACAATATGGGCGTGGTCAATTTAACATCATAAATCATTAATAGTTGTTGACCATATAAATATGTGACATTGTTCTTTGATTTCTGCTACACTTTTAAAAAGGGTATTTTTTAACTCCCATTCAAATGCTATATTCCAATAAAAAGAGGGCTGCCATTGATAAATAACGTCCGGGATTACCCCCAGAGTGTGGGGTAATGCCGGGCGACGCCATTTTGTTTTATTGCGAATTCGAATTTCAAAATGATGAGTTAATAAAAACTTGATAAAAGGTAGAACCTTCACAGTGCTTTGTGTTTACATGATTTTTATTGTTATATGACGTATTATATGTGTGTTAAACCTCTCTGACAAAATGTGTCCGCCATTACCCCACCTTCCCCTACCGTGCGAATTTTTGATTGACATCTCAAAAAACTAGCGCGGAACGGGGTGCTTCACACATTCATTAACAACAATTCAGTTACAATTTATTTTTATTTTTGGACGGGCAACTTATGATGTCCCCCCCCCCCCCCCACACATTTAAATGTGGATTGACGCCCCTGGTCGGTTATTTTATGACGAGAAATATAGAAACGGTGATATCATAAACTTCATTAGGGAAGACGTCAAAACTCGACCGCCCGTTGACCGCCGGTTACAGGCGGTTCCGCCCGGTTATTTCAGGTCAAATGTTTTACTGGTATATGAATATTCGCGCATGCAACACTGAACAACCGCCGGTTGACTTAATGCTGTAACCGGACCAATTTACACTATCAATCTGTTACTTTGCGGTCATAATAGCTCTCTCTCTATAATCGTTCTATACAAAAAAAAACACATTCATAGACTGTCGGTAATGATTTTAAAAAGTTAAATGAGTTATAAACAGATTGAAAAAGCCAACCCCAGCGAAAATCAATAGCTGTATTGTACTGGTTGTCAACTGAGCCCATTACTTCAAGATTTTATTGCTCACGCGTGTGACGAGGCACTATCAACCGGTCGTGTTCACCAGAGTGTAACTATTTGACCTCATTATGTGTGTATATTATAACAGACGACACGTTTTGTGAGAACCGGGCGGAACCGGCCGTAACCGGCGGTTGCCTGGCGGTCGAGTTTTGACGTGATCCTACAGTGTAAAAATGTCACACCTCCTTAAAATACGGGGTTCTAATTCGAGGCAGACGACCACATGTGAATACCAACTTTGCATGTACACTTCCATCAACCACCAATTTACAGTTATCACTTTCCACTCCAATGCTCTTTAATAAACATGCCACAAGAGGGTATGCAATCCCTTTATGAACAAGAAAGTCATAAGTGCTTTGTGATCACTATACACAGATACCACCTTGTGAAACTACAGTGATAAAATCATTCGTAAAGATCCGTTCCTTTTAAAAATTCAATGCAAATTGAACTCTAGTCAACTGAGCCCAGCAAATTATATTATTCTATACTATTCTATAATGGCCCTAGATTTTCTCTATTACTGCGGAATGAATTTGGTACCTTGTAAATTTAAAGGGGAACTCAATCATTTTGTTTAGGAAAGCACCCTCATATTTCCACAAAATTGAGCTTGTGTGGTTCCTGTAATGTTTTCCAATGTTGTCACGCAGCAGAGACGGTGAAAAGTAGGGATGATTGTCTCTAGAAAAAATGCGTCGGTGGAAATTCAAATCCGTCAAACATTTTGAACAACTAAAATTATTGCATGAATTCACCGACGCGATTCACGTAACAATATTTATAAAGTATTGTATACAACTGTTCTGTTTCACTCTGTGTTTTATTACACCTAAACTCGAACCCACGAGCACTCGGGACGATGACTGTATCTTTTGAGATTGATAATAGTTTCTGGGAGTGAGAGCGTCGGGTTATTTATTACTGTTTATGAGTTATTTCATGACAGCGCTAGAGGCTACATGGCCTTTTATGATGCTTCTTTATGCAGGGGTGTGAGAGGCCACAAATAAAACACGAGGAAACAGAAAAAACAGCGTAAAATTGGGTAAAAATGCCAAATATGGGCTGAAAAGAAAAGAAAAGACTGAAATTTTGGCATAAGAAAAATGTCACGAACATAAGAACTCTCACATCCCTGCTTATGAGACACACATAGCTTCAACAGAAAATACCGGGTTAGCCGCCCCATCATTTAAGATAGCAATACTCGGCTATGATGACCGGCATTGACTTTGCTTCAAAATCACAGAGGATGTGTATTGATAAGAAAAGAAGTTTGAATTTTGTTCAAAAACGCGTTTTTGATTTACGGAATTTTTTGTGATTTGAAAACCCCATTGATTTACACAGGAGGCATTGCCAAATATTCTCAAATTTCAGAAAACACATTTACGGGCCCGACCGACCCACTTTTTGCATTTTTCAAGAAATGTTTTTTTAGAAATTTTTCTCTGAAATCATGTAAAATCAGCTGTTTTTTGGCGGAAAATGTGTTGAAAAATAATTTCACCAATTTTTAAATAAAATTTGGCTGGAAATCTGTCGAACATTTTTTTTCATACATTTTCAACAAAAATCTTGATTTTTGCAGATTTTTGGTGACATTTTAGATTGATAAAACAATTTTTAAAAAAATTAAAAAAACCAAAAACAGACCGACCAACCCTACAGGTCCGTACGTCCGCCCGTAAAACAGGGTGTGTGTTTTTCGTCGCCTAAAGGCTTTCATTTTATTTTGATGCCAAAACATCTAGGTATTGCACACACACAAATTCTCCA
>CM069448.1:21120254-21146855 GCA_035610835.1 Ophiura sarsii | reverse complement strand
TATAGCTAATACAGAAAGGGAGATACAGCTGTTTGATGTTTGGGTACCAGGGGTGGTGCTGGAAGGGGTGCCGCTGGAAGGGGTGCCGCCTGTACAAACTCAATGGGGATAATCCCATGCTTTGTTCTTTTTTACAATAACTAGTCATCACCTAATGTTACAAACACCATTTTGGTCCCATTTTAAAGGATATTTAGTAGTCTTTAAGTATGTGGTTCAACAGACTTGTCAACTATTTGTAACAACTAATTAATTATGGATAAGACCATAATCACCAGCTTTCTTCCTATTCGCTACACAGTCAACATGAATAATCAGCCTCAATTTACCGGATTTATAAAAATGACTATAACAGAAAAGATTTTCAACCTATGATAGCAAAAGTATACATTTTTGGAAAGCTTGTAACTAGAGGAATTCAGAAATGCAGTTTATATCAGGAAGGGTTCATCCTTAAACAAATATTTCTGAAAATTCTAAAAATATATAAAATAAAAATTGGAGATATTCACTAGCCGGTATAATTACCATACCGACGTAGTAACTTTGACAATTATATATCATCTAATGGGTAATTTCATGAGGAATTCAAATATGTAAAGTAAATAATGATAGGGGTATAGGTATAAAAAATATATGGATCTCAAATTGAAAATAAAGAACTCTTGAACCCTTGTACCCCTCAAACCTATTATAACATGACATAAATTGTCCGCTTAGGAGCGCTATTAATTCGGTATAGTAAACCTATTGTTATCACTTACGAGAGGATTTCCTGGTTGTATATTTAAATTCGGGGCGTGTACGACGGTACTTCTTGCTAACTGCATGGGTGAGTTTCTATTATGTTGCAAATTACATCCACACTTAATGCGTTTAAACTACTCAATGGGTGTTGCAATACTGCCGGTTGGTTGCACACGAGAATTATGTCATATAGCAACCGCCTTTGATGGAAGGCGAATATTTAAATTTGTTGCCGGTTTTTAGGGCAGCAATTTATAGCTCTGCTAAGCGGGCCTTGTAGCGTAATGAAAAACCGTTTCTGTGATGATATGAACCACGATAACCAAACGAAACCAAATTATGTAAATCTAATAAAAGTGTTAGATTTTACAAAATAAGATTTTACTTCAATAGACCGTATTATTCCCTTTTACAAAAATCAAACAATAGCTCACTGCATGAATTAGGTAGATATTAGAGATGTTATGATGTATGAAGTTTTAAAAGCTTAGGCTATTCTGTAATCTAATAAGTTGCAGTATTTTAAAAATAAAATGTTACTTCAATAGACCTTATTATTCCCCTTCAACAAAATTGCACAATAGCTCACTGCATTAGGTAGATTTTTACGATTATACGCCTTAACCGCTTCAATTCTGTAATCGAATAAGTTGCACATTGTCCAACAATAGATCTATCATAAATATCCTACAACATATGAAACACTACGGTACTGCTTTACAAGAATATTGCAATATTTATTTGTCAGTCTCACTTGGTGTTGCAAAGCCTTCCTCTCTAAATGTTGGAACATATTTTGTAATGCATACATGTAGTGTTCGAATAGGTAAATTCAATTAAAGTACTATTGTCATTATAGTCCTGTCCTTGGTGTTTTGAAGTATGTCTGTCTGTCTCTCTCGAGCTATCTCTCTTTTGCTAGATTATGAGTTGAATTTAGATGTGGCATTTTGTAAATAATATTATTCTTAAAGAAATTGTGATCATCATGCCCAATCCAAATGACTGGGAACAAAATAAATGGCTAAAACCTCAAGAATATTTTTGTAGAAAAAACCAGACACAATGTGTACAAGCCAATAATATTGCTTAAGCAAAGGAAAAAACCAAACAACAACAACAACAACAACAACAACAACAACAACAACAACAACAATAATAATAATAACAACAACAACAACAACAACAAATCTGGTTTAAATCTGATAATGTTCATGCTAATACAATTCTCCCTGGCAAGATAGTATCTCACCATGATGATTTAACGTTCATGGTTTAGTATATTAAGGACGATGGTTTGAAACATTGTACAAGTCATTCAAGTATCAATACTGAGAAGCTAGAGATAGGCCTATCCAAGTTTTAAAATGATAGCCATTTTGCCACGGAAAACTAAACTATATTATACAAGTATCCCATGGCTACAAAATACAGTCATATAACGTATCAAGTTATCTTAACTTAGGCCTTAAAAAAAATGGTTTGATTGGCCTAACATAACAAAAACAAATAGAGTAGGTCGGTCGGGATTTTGTTTTGTTTTTTGAAATCACCTGCTTTGGCGACTTAAAATAACCGAAAATGAAAGCAAACAGTCAGAAACTTTAATACTTTTAATACTCTTTTTTTCCTCCCTCAACATAATAAAAAATATCCAGGGTCGGTCGGGTTAGGCCAATCAACCTTTTTTTTTTTAGGCCTTATTCAATAAATAATAATCTTGGATAATTCACCAGATATTTTTATCAATAAAGTTTCCTCTAAATTGCAGCTAAATTTACAAATTTACAAATGATATACATATAATTGTTGTGTACAGGGCCGCAGTGGTAAATGATTTATTAAACGTGGTCGATTGGCATGAAATATTCATTATCCCGGGGCGCTCGGCTGTAGTGACGCCGAAAACCTACGGTGAAGCGGACTGTTGAGTGCGCGTTAAAAGCGGATGTCCGCGTTATTTTTGGCAGTGCACTGCGTCCGCGTTGGACCAATGTTAGAATAATAGACCATAGACTAATTACTTAGGTCCGTATGCACAAAAGAGTTAGACCGGGTCTAAAGTTAGACCTGGTCTAAGTGGATTTTGGTTTTTGTGAAATGCACACTTCTATTACATTTCTTTCTCAAATGAGCTAATAAATTGTAAAGATTCGGATGCAAAGTTCAAAATAGCACAAAATATCTCATGAAAATGCAGAGGAAAACAGCTTTTGAGGCATGAATAAATTTCACTTAAACCAGGTTTAACTTTAGACCCGGTCTAACTCTTTTGTGCATACGGACCTTAGAGACTGCTCATTCCGCATTCCAACACACACAGCGCACTGAAGCCGCGTGTTCCCTGACGATATGTCAATCTCCCATGACGACAGTCAATCACCCATGACGACGGTCAATTCTTCTGGCGCAGCTTATGCGTTGAGTACGTATGATTAGCACGCAGACACACCCGCGTCCGTGGCGCAATTAACGGGAGCGCAAACTGGTGCGTGCTTCAGAACAACGTTGGCGTTGTTCGTGAAACGCTTGCGTTTGTTTCAGATCAACACGCAGGGACGCTACAAGAAAAAGTGACGCACTCAAGCACGCGCGTAGAGTGCCATTTTTCGGGAAGTGCGTATTTGTTGTTGTCATGGTTCGACTTTTTGTTCTTTGGCTTCAATTTTTAAGCGTCGTGAGCAGCCTCTGTAATAGACAACAAATGTTTGAAATACGCGGAAAGAGCGACGCTTTCCGAATGCTCACGAGAATTTACGGAAAATACCGACATACCTCCAAATTTGTCCCCATGATGGAATCAAAATGGCGGCGGCGCACTGGATATCCTTTTTAAGTCTATGCCCCGACCCCACTTTTGGAATCCAACTCATGGAAAGCGAAAACCTGGCCGACCTAGGGACGTAACCAAGTAACTGGTTAGAAATCCCCCCTGGCGCGAAAATGTTCGTCTTAATGGACCTACGGCACATAATCTCCTGGCCACAGTTCGACATACGTGGGCGCACTTCAATCAGTCTGCGCACGCATGCTTGAACTCACAAAATACGAACCTCGGTAAGGGCCGCGGAAGGATGAAAGGAAATAATTGAATGCCGACACTTTGGAACCCGGTACTATATCTTAACGGAATAAATCGTATTGAAAACTGGAAACCATACCAAACCATAGCTCATTCTTCGGCTGCCCTTACTTGAATCTACAAAATACTGCCAACCAACAACACCAAAGCACCCGATTGGTCAAATTTAAACTGAAGCCTTTTTAACGATCGTCACGCTGCGCCGTATCCATCAACGCAGTGCTCCCGCTGCGCCCAGTAACCACCGACGCAGTGGGGCGTGATGGTGCGTGGAAAAGCTCATGAGTTTGTCAGTTCTCACGTTTGAGCACCAACCAATCAGAGCCTTGAGGTCGAGATGACGTAGTGCGCACAACAGAGAACCCAGGTACCGTTTTTGGGTGAGGTTGAGCAGGCGTACTTTACGCGAGCTCAACCTCATGTGACGTGGGTCCATCGTGAGCTACTTTTTGGCTCTAAACAAGCTTGTACCAAATAATATTGCAATTTTCAACTGTGTACTTCTGACCATATCATAATTCCATGATTCCTTTGGTCATATGAACCGACAGTGCAATTTCAACCGACACGACGTCAATATTGGGGGGGGGGGGGGGGGGGGGGCGGCTGGCTACGCCACTGGGACTGATCAAAGACTTCATGGAGGAACGTCATCCATAAGGACAGCACTAGAATGGAATTTGATTTTGGATGGTCTGTAGAGGAGGCAAATGTTGCAGCCAGTAAATTTGGAGGCATCTCTTAAGTCAGGCACCAGGTGCATGCACGATGCTGTCTGGAAGGGTAAGGTAATTGGAGACTTTTGACATCAATCTGTCTCTTCAATAATAAAAGAAAGTAAAGCACTGTTCAGTTGCACTTCATTCAATTGCTCGCATTCAAAGCCCATTCAAAGCACGTATAACATAAAATGTGGGCCCTTTTGATATACGATCTCAGTATAATATGCAAACTTTGGACTTTCCTTTTCGTTTACCTGCACCATCAAGCAATCAGGCAAATTAAATCTTTAAAAACACTATATCAACTGAGAAGTGCCGCAGCTCCGTCTTGGTTACCATGGTTATAGAATATAGATTGCTGTGTCTTTTTAAAGCCCAAATTCATTCAAATCGTAACCTTGAATCGTCAGCAGGGAAGGGCTCCCCTCTCTCTTAAAGGGGCACTAAGAGATGTGTTGGAGGATGCGCCCTCAATTATGATAAAAACTGGGATTAGTATATTTTTATAATTGTATTACATGTATGAACTTACACCTATAAGTATTAAGAAAAATCAGCCCTCTATGTACAAGAAAACGTCGATTCAAAAAATGCTCGTCCCGCGGGACGAGCATTTTACGTCCGACAGTATCCCCCTGCAGTTCGCGTGATACATAACGTGAACCATATTTGCATAGAGGGCGTTTTTCAATAAATAGCGATGATATTGTTTTAATCAAGTTTTGCTGTGTTTTTGCTAGTAGAAACAACAGTAATGGCCATTTTTAATGTTCATCTTGAATTCTGAAGTAAATTTTTAAACATTTAAAATTTTCAACACCACTTAATGTGCCTTTAATGAAGTAGGTAAATTGTTTTATTATTTTCATTTATTAAGGGAGGTATTGATCAACATTTTCAATACGGTTTTCCCTTTTTATATTTGATTACTGTACATGTTATTGTGATACAAGTGCACCGATGTGTTTATTTATTATGCGCGGGGTACTTTTTAATCAGCCTTGTCATAAAGACATCACAACGTCGCGATCATTACACTTTAAACATTTTAATCGATTTGGGAGAGCGGAAGCTCTGACTTTTCTACGTAACGAAAGGGTAATATTTTGAGTGAAAACAGAGTACTTGAGGTCATTTTGGAGCATTTGCAAATATGACTTTAAATTAAAACGACCTTTTGGTCACTATGATTTGAAATTAAATTTATTTTATATTTTAAAACGATTAAATATTTATACCTACTTTAATTAAGCGTTTACAGATGCAAAAACCAACCATGTTCATTTTCCTCAAACACTCGAAGTCCAGAAAGAGTAACCAAACACAGAATGCAGCTCAAACTGGGAATTGATATTGGCGCTGTTGTTTGCACGGATATCTAATATGATATTTTCCCCAACGATTAGCAAGGCCCCCCCCTCTTTGGTCACACCATTGCATTAATATATCTAAATGTTATTATCCGACTGAATTCCTGTTCATTTATTTTTCCACAAGAAGGTATTGATTGTTCTACAATAATGTATTGAAGGCAAGCATTAGCTGGATGAACAAATCTGTTGTTTTTTATTTCATCATTTCACTATTGTCCTTGAATAAGTCTGACGCATAAATAAAACCTGTTTTTATCTATACCTTAAAGGGGCACGGAGAGATTGGCGATAATTATGAAATTTGAAGAAGTAAAAATAGTTTCAATAGATAGAACCCGGAAACGTAATATTTCATGTTGAAGTGATGGTGCTAGGCAGACATTCTGGTCAAGCCATGTGTGCCAAATTCTGCTGATAATTTCAATTGTGATCTACATCGAAATTACCAAGGTGGACTCAAATTGTGAAATATTACATGAAATACTGTGAATTTAAGGCAAACGGTTTCAGATGGTAGTTAGTATATGCCTAAAAACCCAATTTTCAATAAATTTGAGGGCGCACTCACTCCCGTTCGTATCTCTCAATGCCCTTTAAATACAATATATTGCCTTTGCTCATAATATACTAATTTATTTCCATGTTTCCAAATTCCATGTGATATATTCTGGATTGAAGTTTTTGTTAATCCAGGTGAACTTTGGTGTATCCAAAAATGTAATAAGTGAAGCATTTTGAGTCCACCTTCATAATATTACAGTTTATGAACCTCTCCATACAAATTTTAAAAACATCCTATTTACACGATTCACTGTGTTTTGAGGCTCGACCCACTATTTTTTGCGTCTTTTTATATATTGTTTGTGTTCATTTTTTAAGATGAAGGCGCTATCGCTTGTTATTATTAATATTATTAAATTCCGAAGGTAAATCATTTATTGAGCCTACAGATGATAGCTTTGACGCCAAGAGGCTTTTGACCAGTAATACCTTTCCGACCATTGTAAGATTTCTCATCGTAAAAGTTCTGATAGATCTTTCTATCAATTCCATCTTCGGCTTTTAGTTTACAGATAGGTCTTCTATTTTAGTACATGGATTAACTACTACTCCTTCAAGTTTTACAGACACAGCCTCGTCTCACTACAAGGTGATAGTGCAAAAAGTGTACTACAATAGCTGCTCTGAGTTAGATTTACTCTCTAAATGTTAAAAAAGAGCGAAAAACTCACACTCCAAAAGAGTGAGAAGAGTGAAAATCACTCCAAAAAGAGTGAAAAACACTCCGATAGGAGTCATTATAAGTAGCTTCTTTTCTTTTTGGAGTGATTTTAACTTGTCTCACTCTTTTGGAGAGCGATCTCGTCGGGATCGAATATGACGCTCTGGAGAAACAAATGATCAACAGTAGACCATCCAAAGGCAATAAATGTGCTTTAAAAAAATGCATCACGGCATTTTTTGTTACAGCTCTACATTTAGGCTAAATTAAGTGCTTAAATAGTAAGGTTTCCAATGAAGAGGGGTGACAAAAATAGAAATCGTTTTTTAGGCCATTTTCAGCATAAAATGACCGTTTTTGGGCAAAAATACGATTTTTGTGTTTTTTGGTGCAATTCATATCTTTGAACAATGTACTATCCACCAGTAATCAGTTTGACCTGATTTAATGTTTAGTTAAGGAATAATCCGTAATTAAAGCTGCTTAAATATATGGAAAATAAAAGCATAAGGGAGTACAAAAGGGCACTTTTCTCAGTTTTGTAGTTGTATTTGCCACTTATATTCGCTAGTTGCTTAATCTGTCATGCGATGATTGAATAAATCAGCAAACTAGTTTGACATGGTCTATGACATTTATAGATAGTTTTATGATGACAAGTATGGTAAAATTCAACATTAAAGGGGTATTCCATGGTTATTTAACATAAAGGTGTAGAATCGTTATAGTGACTTAGAGGTGTATTTAAAGGAGTGTCTTCTGTGCCCTCACAGGACTCCCAAACCTACTTTTTGAACCTCTTTTCATGGTCCTAAAACATATTCAGGGTTTTATCAAAATTAATGTTAGTATGCTAAGGGGTTATTCAAAATGGCGTCCAAAATGGCCGCCAAAAGGGTCAAATTTCGTAAATGTATGATAAAAGTATACTTTTTAACAACGGTAATACTTTGAGTTATTCGGTATGTATGTAGTAACTCATATCCAGTACTTTTGCATTGTTAAAATAAATTAAATCAAGATGGCCGCCAAAATGGCCGCCCTAATTGTAAAAATAGCGTATAACAGCGTATATTGCATCATATATACCATGTTCTAAACTGCTAAACTAATGCTTTTAGATAAACGGCTCACCTCTGTGAAAGTTTTGAATATTTATCGCATTCTAAAATGGCTGCCAGACGATTAGAACTGATGTTAAATGACCTAAAACAGGTGGTTTACATTATAAAAATAACATGTAAAACAATGTAATACCTATACCGCAAAAGCTAATGAAACAGCATTAATTATATTTCTATGATAAAATGTGATATTTTTAATATTTTAAAATATCCAAGATCGTCGACGAAAAAGTTAATCATTGAATAACCCTGGGTGATCATTTAATGACCCCAACTCACCATTAAAAGACCGGAGCCGTCATCTAACACAAACCCTACATGACCATTTATTGACTCGATACAAGTGATATTGTAATAAACCTAAGTGACCATTGACATTTGTTTAATGACTCCAAATGATCCGAGTGATCATTTCAATACCCCGTGAGATCATTTAATGACCCTAGGTGAAAGGTTAACGTCACCGAGCAATCATTAAATGACCCGGATGGTCGCTTAATAACCCCAGGTGATCATTCAATCAACCAAAATGTACGATGACAGTGTAGTTTTAACTATAGGGTGTATATATTAAACTCTCATCCAGCACGTTTGCATTGTTAACATACTTTGAATCCTAGATGGCCGCCAAAATGGCCGCCTAAACATAAAAATAGCCAATAATAACAACATATTTTGTATCATATTCATCAAATGATTTAAGGCTACCAGATGGACTCTATTAACTACCAATTGGTCAGAAGAAAATAGCAAGATGGCTACCAAATTGATTACAATATGGTCAGAAATAGCTGATTGGACCTTATCTACTATACATTTTTGCTATCTACCAGTATCCAACATTTTATAAACAGATAAATTAGTGATGTAATGGGGATAATTATGATGGGCTTCAAAACCCTACCTTATTATTGAAATATCCAAAAGGATCATCAATCAATCCCAATCGCCACCAAGTATGCATAGGTAGTTGTATGAATCCATCAATGACCTTATTAATCAGATATCCTTTATATTACTTACTTAATTGATTGGGGTCATTTCGGTATCACTCGCGGTCTGTAGATGATCACCTAGGTTAATCAAATAATCACTCGGGGTCATTAACTGATCCTTTTGGATCATTGAATGGTCATTTGGGTTAATAGAATGATCACCTTGGGTAAGTAAGCGAACGTCCGGGTCATTATATGATTTCTTGGGGTCATTACGCTATCACCTAGGGTCATTAAATTATCAAATGGTGTAATGAAATGATCACTCAGGATCGCATTGGGTCATTGAACAGTCACTTTGTGTCAATGGTCACCAAGGGTTATCAAATTATCACTTGGATCGAGTCAATAAATATTACCTTGGGGTCATAAATTCATCCCTTGGTGTTACTGGATGACAGTTTGGGCGGCTTGAGTAATCACATGATGGATTGGGCCATAACATATCACTTGGTATTATTAATGAATACTCAAGAGTCATTACACGGTCCATTTGAGTCATTACACTATCCAGTTGAGTCATTACACGATCCAGTTGAGTCATTACACGATCCAGTTGAGTCATTACACTATCCAGTTGAGTCATTACACGATCCAGTTGAGTCATTACATGGTCAATTGGGGTCATTGAATAAACACCTGTGGTTATTAAGCGACCAACCGGGTCATTAAATGATTGCTTGGTGTCATTAACTTATCAGCTAGGGTCATTAAATGATCCCCCGGGGTAATGAAATGATCACTCAGGATCACATGAAGTCATTAAACAATCCCTTTGTGTCAATGGTCACTTAGATTTATTACAATATCACTTGGATCGAGTCAATAAATGGTCATGTAGGGTGTGTGTTAGATGACGGCCCCGTCATTAAATGGTGAGATGGCGTCATTAAATGATCACTCAGGGTTATTCAATGATTCACTTTTTCGGCGACCATCTTGCACATTTTAAAATATTAAAAATATTACGTTTTATCATAGAAATATAAAGAATGCTGTTTCATTAGCTTTTGCGGTATAGGTATTACATTGTTTTATGTTATTTTTATAATGTAAACCACCTGTTTTAGGTCATTTAACATCAGTTCTAATCGTCTGGCAGCCATTTTAGAATGCGATAAATATTCAAAACTTTCACAGAGGTGAGTCGTTTATCTAAAAGCATTAGTTTAGCAGTTTAGAACATGGTATATATGATGCAATATACGCTGTTATACGCTATTTTTGCAAGTAGGGCGGCCATCTTGGCGGCCATCTTGATTTAATTTATTTTAACAATGCAAAAGTACTGGATATGAGTTACTACATACATACCGAGTAACTCAAAGTATTACCGTTGTTAAAAAGTATACTTTTATAATACATTTACGAAATTTGACCCTTTTGGCGGCCATTTTGGACGCCATTTTGAATAACCCCTTAGCATACTAACATTAATTTTGGTAAAACCCTGAATATGTTTTAGGACCATGAAAATAGGTTCAAAAAGTAGGTTTGGGAGTCCTGTGAGTGCACAGAAGACACTCCCTTAAATACACCTCTAAGTCACTATAACGATTCTACACCTTTATATTAAATAACCATGGAATACCCCTTTAATGTTGCATTTTACCATACTTGTCATCATAAAACTATCTATAAATGTCATAGACCATGTCAAACTAGTTTGCTGATTTATTCAATCATCGCATGACAGATTAAGCAACTAGCGAATATAAGTGGCAAATACAACTACAAAACTGAGAAAAGTGCCCTTTTGTACTCCTTTATGCTTTTATTTTCCATATATTTAAGCAGCTTTAATCACGGATTATTCCTTAACTAAACATTAAATCAGGTCAAACTGATTACTGGTGGATAGTGCATTGTTTAAAGATATGAATTGCACCAAAAAACACAAAAATCATATTTTTGCCCAAAAACGGTCATTTTATGCTGAAAATGGCCTAAAAATCGATTTCTATTTTTGTCACCCCCTTCATTGGAAATCTTACTATTTAAGCACTTAATTTAGCCTAAATGTAAAGCTGTAACAAAAAATGCCGTGATGCATTTTTTTAAAGCACATTTATTGCCTTTGGATGGTCTACTGTATAGGCTGCTCTGAATGTATCCCTGACAGATATTGGAGTGGCTTTAAGTACACCTAACACAAAAAGTTCCAGACCAGGTGCTTTGATGTTGGCTAATTCAAAATCAATAATCGGTACCAAAAATCCGAGATATACATTAAAGGAGCAAATTTCTCCCTCGTAATTGATTCATCATTCATAAAATCTGATGGATACTTTTAAAGTTATGATGATTTCAATAGCCACGCTAACAAAGTTGCACTAAGGTAAATTTGTGCATCGACATTGATTCTATACACACACATTATGAACATTATGCAAATTATAAAGTAAGATTTATATAGCGCCCTACAGAGCACACAGCGCTTAACATAACTCAATATTATAAGTGAAATAGGAGAAAACCAAAAGTTTTTTAAAATGAGGATGTTGTACTTCTTTGATTATGTTTATTTTCTGCCCTCTGAAAGATACCACACGTGGAAGCTTAAAAACTGGTTGATTTCATTCTTTTATTTTCACTGTATTTCTTATGTCTTTCTTTAGTTTCGGAAACGAGTGGAACAAAAAGTTTTGAGCAATTTTCAGAAACAACTTTACCAAAAATCTTTAATTCAAAATTAATAGCACCTGAAAGACAACATGAAAAGATGGGTGAGGTTACTTGGAGCCTGATTGTTAAGAGATTTAAAAACACAGAGCATGATCTTGTACTTGATTCTGTCCTTTACCGGCAACCATGTGGAGAGTGCGCAAAAGGTGTGACGAATTCTGGTCTCGATTGCAAGGGAAAAAACCAGGCGCGCAGCTTATTTTGAAAGCCCTGAAGCCGGTTAAGGTCAATTTGCTTGGCTTCATACACATGATGAAGCAACGCCAACGCTATTAGCAATGATGTTTATCCCAAATTAGTATCCCAATTTTAGTGCAACTTTTGTTTCGTTATTTAAGGTCATTTAAACCATCAAAACCATGATAACTTCAAAACTATCCACTCGATGGATGAGGTATCAAACTACGGAGAAGGAATTTGCTCATTTAATGTATATCTCAGATTTGTGGTTTAGCCAATATCAAAGTACCGTATCTGGTCTGGAACTTTTTGTGTTAGGTGTACATTATGTCGTTACATATGTCACACACTCTAATTTCGAAATAAAGAAGTACGAGCCTTATCAACCTAATTGAATCAAAAATGTCCCCTAGTGGAAGTGTGCGAAGATAGAATAAAAGAAACGCAGCATATATTTTGAGCATTAGATTTGCTGACGTATGTTTCCGATACATTGAGTGTGATAACAATACACAGGACAAATATAATGAATTTAACCAATAGCTAAAACATTTCGAAGGTCGTCATAGTTATTATTGCAACGGTAAATATGATACGATTTAAAAGGTAGTACAAAACACACCAGACGTTGCATTGCCGGTCCATTGCTATCCGGTAAAAGTATTTTGTGAATAAGTTTTACTATAGTTTGATCAGTTCCAAATTGGCAAGAAATATTCGGTTTTTACCTCTCCGCGCGCAAAAGTAATCGAAGAGTACGTGTTCATGCACGCCGGTGTCCTTCTGTGTTCATTCGCTGCTGTAAAGGGGCTTCGCCAATTTAGAACTGGTCATACTATAGCAACTTTATTTGTAAATTATTAATAATAACGATACGCAAGATTATTAGTTACCAATAAAAAAAACCCGTTTCAAGGTCATATTTTCGCAATGGATAAGATTTGATCAACGGTAAAAAGAAAAAGACACGCAACGTTTCCTATTCCTCTTACGGAAACGTATTTTTCAGTGCATTATATTTGTTAACAATGCATTGCTTGTATAATAACAATACACAGGATGATCTCAGGTTGGACGAAACTTTAAAGAAATCAACTATTTCCGATACGTTTCCATGGGCAACATTGTTCATACATTTTCAAAACACACTTTGACACTTACATGACATTGCAATGCATGCATTAGGACTTGTTCGCACAATGAAATTACCTCGCACTGATGAATCCTCTCCATGTCTACGTGTGTCGAAGGAAAGGTAAACCATCGTCAACTCCAACCTCCAGCCTATTGAATGAAACAGTACGGTGGACTATGGACAATGTAGATCCGTTAGCGATAAACAATAATGTTCAAATAATAATGATAATAATAATAAATAGGCATTTAAAAGACGCATATCAAACCGCAAGGAAACACAATGCGCGGCCAAAGATAAAACAAATACCGTACATAATTACAAAATCCTTAATTTACAAAATGAAGAAAACAGTCATACGTTACAACCTTAAATTACCAAAACAAAGTAACAAATATATACAACATGAGTAAAAGTTGAAGCGCAATAGTTAATAGATACAAACAAAAGTAGGAAAGTTCACTGAAGCAGATACCGTATGCCAAAAACACTGGCATGCCGCCGGAGATAGCGTCACGGCAAACTATCTAGTGAAAAGAAAGTGCTTTAATCGGGACTTTAACTGTTCAAGAGAGGTAGCAGACCGAACCTTGGTGGGAAGCGCAGTTTACTGTTTCGGGGCAGCAGCCGAAAACGCACGCTCGTCATACGTACCGGTATGAATTGCACGTGGTGGATCCAGCAGGTCCATGGAGGAAGATCTAAGAGTCCGAGGAGGATCGTGTTTCTTCAAATACCCATTTTGGATTGGGTGTGGGCAGTGGGCAGCATACCGGAAATAAAATTCTCCGTTCCTGATTTCGATGGCGTATACAAATAATATTATATAGGCAAATATTATAAAATTCGCGCGAAATCAACATTTATTAGAGGGAAGTAGGTTTCTTATAGAACTTTCTACAACAGTTTTTGGAAAAAGTGTACTTTAGGTCCCAGATTCTGGAATGTAGTAGTATCGCCCAATACTGGAACATATCAAATGTTCAAGTATCAGGCGATACTGGAACACAATTATGAACCAGTATCGTTCAATACTGGGACACATCACTACTGATAGCATGCGTACCAGTATTGCCCGATACTGGAACATAAAATCGTTCCAGTATCGCTCGATACTGGAACACAATTTGGTGTTCCAGTATCAGTAAAATAGTACCAGTATCGAGTGATACTGGCATCTTTTATGTTCCAGTATTGGACGATACCAGTATACCAGTATCTGACACCTAAAGTACACTTTTCCCAATTGTGTATCATGATCAGTGTATGTCAAAAAGTCTTGTGTAACACTATACCATGACACATGATAAAGTTGTTTACCCAAAGTATAATGTATTCAACTGGACGGTTTAATGCAACAACGATTGCGGTATACTCATACACTTACCACGCGCACCTTATACATTGCTTTAATTATCAAATTATCGGCTTGCTCTATATTACAGGGCTGTCAAATCTCCCGCATTAGGCGGGAGTCTCCCTCCTAGACACTCTTTCTCCCGCACTCCCGCCTATAGCATATAAAATCTCCCGCCTCGACAAAATTACCTCAATTACAATGTTTATCAACACCTCTTTATACTACCTTCCGTCGGTACATTTTGACCATGCAATTTTCGTGGGAATTTGAGGAAAACATAATTGCTACCCCCCCCCCCCCCCCCCCCCCCCCCACTTATCAAGATTTCCGCTGCTTGCGGGGAAAAATTTGTGCATGTTTTACGATTTTTTTTTGAGTCTGTATCTCTCCCTCCCAGCGAATCCCAAAAGTTGACAGCCTGACCAATCCTGACCGTCCTGTGTCGTTTTGCTATGTAACAAGGGCGTTTTAAGTGACAAATCACTTCGTGACTTTGACCCCTTATTTTTTCTGGCCTGAGTAGTGGTTCACTAAAGGGTACTTGGTCAGAAGTCACAAACTGGTCCAAAAAAATGTTTCACTTCTAATAATGTTGAGAAATGCACCAATTCTGATTAAACGGGACAAAACTTAAGTTTTACATACTTAATGACCCACAAACTATATATTGTTGGAAAGCTTATGATTCAAGGTTTTTCATATTTGCGAAAAAGAATCAAATTATACAGGGTGTGTACATTTTTTACAGGGTGGATCATAAAAAAGTTGATAGTTTTTGCTCCTCACAAAATATTTTGATAGTTTAGCTGAAAATAGTCACCAAAATCAGAACAACCGCAGAAGGTGCTACCAAATTTGCTAAGAATCATTTGCCCAAAATGTACACAGGAAAAGTACAGGGTGTCTAAAATTATGATGAAATAATGCATAAAATGAAGGTTTGTATATAATATTCTATGAAATTTAGTTAGCATGGACTATTTAATTTAAAAGAAAATGGTTATCAAAATGAACTATATGAATATCGTTAAAGTTTTATTTTGAATACAGAGTGGTCCAAAATAGGTCTAAATAGCAAAATTTTCATAAATCTATGAAAAATTCTGTGAAGAAATACTTTTAGTTAAATGTTTTACTACCCAGGGTAGAAAAGGACCGAAGAGTCACACAAATGAAATAGAGAGACTGCGATTTGGCCATTGTTTAATCAATAACATGAATAAAACTGTGTATTCTTTACATTAAAACACTCCCTGAATTGAACATCATATTCGAGTAGAGAATGTCTAGATAACAATTAAATATTAGTATTCATAGTAGCAGGCACATGTTATTAACACATATGAGAAGTTTGAAAACGTTCCTATGTATACTTTTAAAATGGCATCAATTTCAAAAGTTCTAGTTTTCCGCTATATTGTGTAGAAACCTATGGGCGCCACATCCACCGGCGCCTCATCCACCGGTCCCACCCTTGACTCACTCGACGTTTACATTGATAACTTCACTGTTGCTAAACATGTGGCTTTAATTCTTTTTTTATTCGGTAGCTGGAAAAATTGTCTTTAATATGATACCAAAAATGTTATGTTTTTTTGACAACTTCTATTCAAAATAGAGACACGTATCACGATTTTAAGGATTTTTTGAAACGATTCCACCTTATTTGATATACCTATTAGTGACCTGTGACCACTTCTGACTTAGTATGGTCAAAACAGGTCAAAGGGTGACTGAGGTACTATGGGTCTGTTGCCAGAAAGAAAGAAATAAGAAAAAATAGCGATGTTTGAAATCGGTGACTTTGTTTTGGTACAAATGGATTTCCCCGAGGGGCGGTCGATAATTGGTCTAGGCAGTGTCTAGGGGCCTTCCTATGTTTTGTTTATCTAGGCCTAGGCCTATGCTATTCCCATTTCGCATGTTTATTTAGGGTTCAATAAGGTTTCGGAGTTTGTTTGTTTGTTTGTTTACACGGTCGGTCCGTACAGACACACGCTTGGGTACTGAAGGGACCAGACTCAGGCAAATTGTTTATCTTGAATCGACAACGGTAAGACGGGTTTATTTTGCTCGGGCAGCTAACAACGACGAAGACCTTGTTGAACCCCGTTCAACAACGACCAAACATATTTTCATTATTCAAATGTGAATATCGTTTTGGATAATTAATGAAAACAAGTAAAAAACTTGTTTTAATAGGCTTAATTTGACATAAAAAAATAGCTGCTCTTTAAAAATCGAGAAAAAAAAGTTTACGTTTATTATTATTAGGCCTTTATTTGGACATCGTCCGTTCCCCGTAAATGGGCGAGGGAACTTCAGAATGGGCTGGGTTACAAAAGGTAAACATCTGAGAAGACAAATTATTTCGCAAGTAATTGTGAAATCAAAAATATTTTGTAAATAGCATTTTATTCATACACCACCTTTAACATTCAGAGAAAAATTAAATCAAGAATGTGTTTAATTTACACAACACATTTTGATACATGTTTATAGAATATTTGTATTAAATCAAAACACACCCCTCCGTTTCAATAGTGATACGGTCCAAAGTTCAAAGCGAACCCATTTCACCGCGCGATGATGCAAACTGGCGATTCTCTTGCGCTGGGTAGCTATCGTTCCGTCTAAAATTGTGGCTTTAGGAATGTTCCATGACATAGGCCTATGGCCCTCGCCAAAAATATTTTCCGCTGGGATATAGCTACATTTTGGTATATAAAGCTGTTTCCTAACTTTAAGGATTGCATGGCGAAATGCATTTATACGCCGAAAAAAACTGGCGAAAAAAGGAACACATTTTGCGAACATTTTTTGTTTGTTTACAATTTTGCATCGATGCATATGCATTAGTGGCTTCCAAATAGGGTTCGCTATCCTAGTAATTTGCATATGAACAGTGGGTTTATCTCAAATCGACAACGCTTTGTTACTGTACTTGAGGTGTGGGGGAGTTGTTGAACATTAAATGAAACCTCGTGGCGTCAGCAGTAAATGTTTTCTATTGAGTAGCAGTATGATAACATCAGTATGGTAATATATACTGCTGTTCCCATTAAGCAATTAAATATTTCTTGCTTAGCACGACGTGCATTCTGTTTTTACAACAAATAACCTGAATGTTTTACCGACAATTCACACAAATACTGCGGTATCTATAATATTTCATAGTATCACGAACACTTTAAGTGAGAGACTGAAATAATTAAGTGTTGGAAAATCTTTAAAAAGAAGTCTCGCAAGTTTGTAAACGGGGCAGTCATGTCTGGTTAAAAACAGTAACTTCATGGTTCAGTTTGAAATAAAGAAAAACCACTACAATATAATTTCAAGGAAATTGAAAGGCTACACGCTAAACGGTCAAGAATGAAAATAATCCATAAAGCGAGTGTATTATTTAATGAAATGATAAACTGTTAAGCTTTTTAAGTATTAATTTGGATTCAAACGCAATCATTTTAAATTCAAATACGAAAAAATAAAAGTCTCTAGGCTTTAGGCTATGCTTGGACACATCTTTGTAAATTTAGAAGAAATGCAGAAGGAAATTGAAATGCTATTTATACAAAGGTAATGTAATTAACAGTCCTTTGCATTTCCATAAGCAACGTAAGCAAAGCGTGGTTGATGCACTTTATTTTAGTCAGTCTTCATGACAAAAATATTTTCGTTTACTTAAATCGGTCATGCTAAGCTTTCCACGGCGCTGCGATCACCATATCACGATGATTCATAACCTGGATATGCCAATCTCCACTCAGTACACGGCTGGTGATTGGAGTCCTGGTTCGAAATACTTTGAACTTGTTATTTCATCTCAGACATATTTATAAGAATACCCTCCTCTTTTTTGATTGGGCAATTTTTTAAAAAGTCGGATAAATAAAAAGGCTGCCGAACGCGTGTTTGTTTTTACATTTTGCTTGAGCTTGGACCTTTCAGGACCCCAGCGTGAGTCCGTACGGACCGACCGTCGTGTAAACAAAAAAACAAAAAAACAAAAAAACAAACATACTACCAAAGGTGCGGGAGTTTAACTACTTCCCTCAACACAGTCCCCCGAAACAATACAAGAACATTTTAACGTAAATATTGAACATGTTTACGAAAATATACAAGAACAATAAATATTGAACCTACGCGTCATCAAATAATTCGGCCATTACCGCGGGCATTCACACTGGTCTGGTATTATGAGAGCCAATTGGAGTGTATAAAACCGGCTGTATATTATAACTCAATATTGTTATTGTCTTTCATTTTAAAGTCTTCTCATATTTTTCAATTGGTAATACAGTTCATAATATCCGCCACAAGTAGCGATAGCTGACAGTGCGGTGTAGAAATATTTAAAATGGATTTGTGTATAGTAAAGCATTTTATTATGCCGAAAATGTTGACCTTAATTAACATGTGTATGATCTTCGACCCTTCAATTTTACCAACCTAAGTACTGGTTGACGAAGGAATAATTCTGAACAAATTTGGTTAAAATGGGTCAAGAAAGAGAATGTTTTGTCAGGAAAAAAGAAGACGAATCGGAAGCAAGACAAAACGTTTGAGCTATTAATATAAGGTAAATGGGCCATTATATTAAATCATTAGTATCACACATGTTATGTTCAAGTTCGCCGCCTCAAATATATTGCAAGGTTCCTCAAAACATAGAGTATGAATCAGCAGTCTGGTCCTTTAAATCATCGCCGAATCTCACAGGTTGTTATACAATTTTCTAGCCATAACAAGATGTAAAATGCTTAATTCGTGGGTTAACGTCAATATACATCACATTGTCAACAACTCCCTGCCGATATCCACGGATCACAACTCAATTAGAATTAAATTGTACTTTGGTGTGTGTCATAAGTCAATTATACTATTACACGTGTAGCCCCTCATAAATGCATCATTAAAGGTACAATCAGTGGTTTGTTTAGTCTTGATTGTATTTCATTTGCTTTAAAATCATAGATTTCACTATGAGTAAAATCTGTTATTTCCATATAAAGGTCGTAACCCGGAGAAAACTCCCAACATTTACAACAGGGAAGAGCATTTTTCAGGCTGAAACGTGTCCCTCTTAGAATCGCCTTACAAAGAGTTATAAAAGAAGATTTTATCCCAATTCAATACAATTATTCGATAATGAATGAGGTTAATACTTTGTACCAGCTGAATTTTCGGTAATTGTGGAAAATCAAAACAAGTGGTTTCAAGTCCGCGGAATTTCCCTCTAGGGTTCGCCCATTTGGGAAAATGTCTTGAGCCTGAAACCATATGTTTTGATTTTCCACAATGACCTCAAAATAGCTGGTACGCAGTATTTAACCTCTAAACAAGTACCTCCCCGTAATCATTAGTAACCCCGCGTAAAATGCGAATCAAGTTCGATCACCAAAACAATTCGCGAAAAACCATGAACACATTGTGTTTTTGCACAACGCAGTAGTAGTGGTTCGCTTGCAAGATTGTTGATCAGATTGATTGATTTATAAAGAGTAAAAACATGGTTAAATTGCCGTAAAGGTGTAATTTTTAAAAATAAATAAGTAACGTCCGTATCATTAAATGACTATTATAATTCACAGTTTTGAATCAGGATAATGATTTTGGTCAGTTGTTTTGTCTGTAACTGTGGAGAATCAAATATTTTTATTTGAAAATGGTATTTTGGCCGTTTCAAATTTATTTTCAAAGTGTTAAAATTATGAAGACAATCTATTTCGGGGTCATGACCACCGTATCCTTCATCGATATGGTTAATTACTCTGAAGGATTAAAATTGAAAACTAATTGAGTCGTAAAGTCGTAAAAGTATTTATTGCATCGTATGCATTTACGGTACACAGACTGAAACAAATACAAATTCAATTTAATATACAATTACATGTATGTCCCCATGGAACTAATCAAAACGACGATGGCTTACTGTTTCGTTAAGTAAATAATGATATTGGCTAACAAATGCAAAGCAGTTTCTAATAGCTCTTTTTTAAACTGTTATAATATTTTTCTGTTGCAGTATCCCCTCGTGATGTTCCTCCTTATTCACATTGTGTGTCGTCGTACATTGTTTTTGTCTTCTGTTATGTTTTCACTTTTCAGTGTCCATTGTTTTGAATATGTTTATATATGAGTGTCTGTCTGTGTCTTTTCTTATTCTGCCAGGATCGAAATCTCAGACTATTTACAATTTAATTTTACTGTTTTTGGTAACAAGTTATTTAAAGAGAAAATTTGAAAAGGGACATGCCCGATCAACCGACCGACCGACCGACCTAACTAAGACGTTCGTTTTTCAGTAGAACGTGTTTTTCATGGCCTCAGACCGACGTTTATACTTTGAACTCTGTTTCTATTGGACATTATTCAGCAGAATTATTTGGCATTTGTTGAAAACAATGACGAGGAGCGTGACGCGGTACAGTTAATATTTTATGTTTGGTGGCGTACGTTATCCCGTGTCTCCTCACCGACACTATATCGCTATACACGCAGCATGTAAAAAGAGTCATTTTGCCTGCGGACGTGTCACGGTAATGACCAGTGATCTGCCATCAGTTGTCTGCGACATTTAAGGCTAGGGAACTTAGTTCGTGGCTACGTTTGTTCCTTTAATGACTTGAGGAATTTGATTAGCAGAATGAATTGGTGGTTATGGATGTGCTTTATGCCAATATTGTTTTTAAGCAGAGAGACCGTGGAAGGTAAGTCTTTGGTTTACTCAAGATTAAAATTTTCAGGCGATAATATTCATATCTCACCAGACCAACCAGGCGTTGTTTCACTGAGCCACGAGCGTCGAGTCTATTGAAACGCTAGAATATATTCGAAATGTAATGTATATAATATTTGTGGGCAATTTCCCTTTGTCGAAATCCACTTAAAGATTAAAATGACCGACATCACGAAATGAAGCAGTTGCGCCAACTTTCGTAAAATCGCTCGAACCTCGAAGATGCCAAATACTTGCGTAATACTTTGCATGAATACTACGCAACGCTATGTAACAAGATGTATAATTTCGGCAACGTGGAAGATTTTCTGTAATTTTGAAGCAATTTTTTATGTATTTTAGATAAACATTCGGCATTTTGGGAAACTTATACACTTTTTCGAAATGAAATGGGGACTATTATTAGTAAGGGTGGTAACAAGGGAAGACCATTGAACTTTCCAATTACTGAGCGTCCAAACAAAATTGAATATTTATTCGACTAACATCTTTTTATTATCTATGGGGATATGATTCTAAATCTTAAATCTTGAATCTATGCTGATTGAAGGTTTTTCAATTGCTTTGCCGACTGCACTTTGAGACAACCCTTTATAGTTGACAGATGAACAGATTTTTTTCAGTATTAAAAGGTTACAAATAAAATATCATTCTAACTATGTGCAAGGCATAGCATTCGTGCATTTACAGTAGCACCTGAGTGGCTGATGAAAAAAGAGTAAGAGTAAATCTAAAACCTTTTACTTATATGGATTCCGTATCATCAATTGCTAAGGACCTGAGATATATATAAGAATAAAGTGCGATCCGTAGATGAGGCTAGGCACGAGCGCGTGCGTTTTAAACACTGTGTATTGGGCTCAGAGAACTATTTGTTGTGGGAGTTCCTGGTTCATCTTGTTCAAGATAAAGTCATTCATAAGTAATCATTACCGCTGGACCTCATTGTCGTAATTGATGTTTTCTTTTAGCCATATCCGACGTTGGTCAATCCGGGGTGGAGAACGCCACACAACCGCCTGAAACAACTCAAACACTTATGCTTACCACTGAGACACTAGAATGTGAATCTGATTGGTTTGGTTACCGGCAATTTTGTTATAAGGTAAAATGGGCGTAAAATTGATTCATAACATATCCGTTGCTCCGGAATAGAAATAAACTGTCTTCACACTTATTAATGCATACTATTTCAAAATCGAAGATGGGTTTTGTATAGGTGTCCTTGAAATTGATTTGATGGTCAGAAATCAGAACTATTACGGAAATTACTCTTAGAATTTAATTATTTCAGATTGACCGAGTAGTTCTCGATCTGAATTGAATATACCAATTTGTATATGTAATTTCTGTCTGCGCCAGTTACACGATATGTTGTGAGTAATTCACATGTACGCGTGTTGTGAGGTTAGCTGTATAGGATGCTGTAACGCAAATAAAAAGTATGAACACGTTGAATAGGGATGAGACAGTTTGCCTGTTCTCTGGCAACAGATTTCAAATTGTTTAAGTCAATTCTATCATGTTTAACTTTTATAATATCTTAACACATGACAAGTGTTCTTTTAAGAGACAAGCACTTACACGGCGATTTGATAACGGCGGGTGAAGCTCCGTAAAATGTAGCAATAATGCAAATTGTGTTTTTGTTTTATGGGCTTTCAAAAAAGAGCTTATGACATAATGGCTAAACATTCCCTTTAATTTCGTTGTTTTTTGAAAGATAAAACTAATCCTAATTCTAGTTTCCTCCTGTATCTAATATTACCACAGTGCAATCAGTCCATTGTTTAAGGTTTTTAAGTGATTTTGATTGTACATGTTCTGTACATGTTCTGTGAACACTGCTCAATTTTTTGATGATCAATGAGAGCGATACACTAGCTGTTCCATTTCGGGGGCTTAATTCCCGGAACTTTTAGGGTTACTCTGTGTATATTTGGTACTTGAATGAACTCAAATATCATGAACATGAAGAAAAATGTACAGTTGAAAAATTCAGTCGCTTTATAAGTGTGAAATCTTGAATATGCCCCAATGCGAACTTCCCTGTTAAAGCGCTTTCTTTAACGATCACTTAGTAGTACCGTATGTTTCCCTATTTCAGCACTCTCTTACAAGACCATTCAATAACATATGGTTCCCCGTTATAACGTTTCCATTTACAGACCACATATTCCAACGCTTCCATTGCAGATCATACCGTTTCCACGGTATATCGAAGATCCTTAATAAACGTGCATTTTCCTATTCCTTTGTTTACTTTTAAGATCACCGTATAACGTAGGTTTGCTTGTTCCAGAGCTCCCTTTAAATATCATTATAATATAACGTACGGTTCTCTATCCCAACACTCTCCTTGCAGACCACAGAATAACGAACGTTTCCTTGTATAATCCTTTAAGATCATTCTATGATTCTTGCTAATCCTTTAAGATCATTCTATGATGTACATTTTTATGTTCCATCGCGGCTACTATTGATACTCCATTAATGTGAATTTCCCTATTTCCTTTTTCTCTTCATGTTCATAACGTACGCTTCCTTGTCCCAGCGTTTCATTCAGCGTTTCCTTTAAGGGTCACCCTCTATCGAACGTTTCCGTGTTCCATCGTCCCCATCAAAATACAATTCCAAAAGAATGTTTCCCTTTTCCAGTACTCAATTTAAAATCATATAACAACGTACTACCGTGTTTCCTTTAATTTTACCTTTGGGTTTACCCGTTTCTGATCCCTCTTAAGGTTGTTCCTATGGCTATTCTTTTATTTGATATTTTAATAAAGCTTGCTGAGCTCCACAATAATTTGAGATTTGAGATTGATCGGAAGTACGGTTTTCTAGATATGCCAATTTTATTGTCAAAAAGGAAGCAAAATTGAAGCGTTCATTTCTTTTGTTTCTTATTGTTTTTTGACCCCTTATGTTACCTAGCAAAATAATAAATCTATGCAAAATATTTTAACTAATTTTTACAAGAAAAGTATAAATGTTACAAAGCTGAAATTTTGGGAACTTGTTAATTATAGTTTTTAAAAAGTTTCCTGTGCTGCGGGAGGCTGTAAGACATCTGCATAATTAATTATACTTAATTATCTAAAAAAAATAGGCTAATTAATGCACTTGATTAATTTTTTTCAAGTTCATGCACTTTACTAAATGTAATGCCACTTGGTGTATATGTTGGCTATACAACTCTCCTTAATTCCTGTGCTGCGGGAATCTAATGGAGTTTTCAATAAAAAGATTAGAGCAAAAACAAAAAGCTTTTTATAGAAATTTTACCTAGGGAGTCAAAAACCCCAATATAAAACAAAAGAAAAAAGACTGCCCTCTGTTGGCCGAAAGACAATACAAAACAAAAGAATTCAAAATGACTTAAAATGGTTTTTTTACAATAAAATTGTCATATCTAGAAAACCGTACCTCCGATCAATCTCAAATTTCAGATTATTGTGGAGCTCAGCAAGCTCTATTAAATATCAAATAAAAAGTTAGCCATAAGAACAACCTTAGAAGATAATTAAATGGAGAGCGTTTCCCTATTCTATCGCTCCCTTTATCTTCCACCCCAAAGCGTACGTTTCTCTATTCCAACGTTTCCGTAAAAGATTACTACTTTTTGCCTGTTATATTGCTTCCTTTAAAGATATTTCTTTGAAATCTTCCAGCGCTTCCATTAGAGATCCTTCATTAACGCACATTTCCCTAGTCCTGTGTTTCCTTTTAAGATCACCATATATCTATCGAACATTTCCGTGTTCCATCGTCCTCTTCAAAGTACAAATCCATGTACCAGCCCTCCCATTAAAGATCATGCATTAACGTACATTTTCCCATCCCCGTGTTTTCTTTTAAGATTACCTATAACGTATATTTCCATGTTCCAGCGCTACAATTAAAGCTTTTCCACTAACGTGCATTTCCATATTCCTGTATTTCCTTTGAAGATCTTCTATTACGAATGTTTCCCTGTTCCAGCGCTCCCTTTTAAGATTGAACGTGTCCCTATCCCGGTGCTCTCTCTTTACAGAACACCAAATTAACGAAGGTGTCCCTGTTCTTGCCACTATTGTAAACGTATCGCAACCATGACCGCCACAATAGAATATTCTCTACAATTATCTAAATATTCTATGAATTACGCAAGCAACATCAATCAACAGCATGGACCATTTCAAAAGAGAAATTGACGCCTGTAATAAATTTATTGGTTCCGAATGTCTATACTTTATAATTATGCAGCGGGAACTGAATTACAATTGGTACTCGTTGGATGACTCAAATTTGGCGAGCTTTTCTGATCTCGATTTGAAATGATCATTGCGTAACAAAACGAATTTGTAATAACAATAAACTTACGTGTAGAATAATGTGTTTTGCGTGTAAATGACAGATCCACATTATCACGTGTCCCCAAATCCTTATAATTAAGGAATTGAACCCAAGTCGTGTGCAAACTTATTTTGTGCCACCCTTATATTTCATTTGCTTCTCAACATCGTATTAATGAACAATCGACACTGTCTGGCTTTAAATTCAAATTACTGACTAAACTCAACTTTCATTATCGGGTTGTGGTTTCTATCCACATCTTTTTATAATGACGCGACATATCCATGCTTTACCACCACCACCAATAACAAGAGGCATAGCAAAAAAAACCATTCATATCATGTATATAAGGATGCGAATATATTAACAATTAATTTTACTTCATTATAGAATACGCCGCATGATGTCTCACACCCACTAATTTAACGCGTTAGTTTTGTATTTGATATATTTTAAATAATTCAACATTGACACTTCATCATTAATACTTCATAGTTAATCAAAGTCCAATATTCATTGGAGTATGTTAATAAGTAGTCTGTGTGATGTAAAATGTGACGCGCTCTTCTGTAAATTACTTATATAAGCAACACATGCCATGATACTACCTTACTGAAATAGACAAACTATAGTCGCTGGCAGAGAAGTTCAGCACGGGCCCTACACCTTTAGTCGGTACAAGTGGATAGTGGATGTTGTGACTCCCCCCCCCCCCCACCCACCCCTCGTTCCAAAAACTGGCTACATCACGTCACTGCCTTCGACTTTCACGGCTTTACGGCTTAATGTGATTTTGTTTCTCGGAGGTTTTCACCGAATTCTCCGGTTTTCTCCTGTATCTAAAATCGAGCTGATTGTCATGTATCTATTCTAAAATTGGAAACTCTAATGTTCCTTGA
>CM069448.1:20947754-21117754 GCA_035610835.1 Ophiura sarsii | reverse complement strand
CATGCACGTGGGTTGTAACCGCCGCAGAAGGGCAATTGATTCGAATCGAATTTGAAGAGTTCCGGTTGATTTCCGATTTGGACGCAATTTTTATCGGTAACGGGGACGATTCGTCTAACCTCTCGTCCGTCTTTTTGCATCGTGGACGAATCATTAATAATCACGTGATGTTTTCGAGCTGGAATCGAATTTGGATCCAATGGATACCCCATCCAGAGTCGTATATGTTTCACATACTTTCAATATGGAAATCGTTTGAAATATGGGCATATACGAACGTTCTAGATGATGCCAAACGGATCGACCTTTCGTTGCCAAGCGACATATTAGGGGATTTGGCGGAAAATGGACCGACACTTTTAGAGGCTACACCAGTTTGGGGGAATGATTCGCTTAACTTTGGATTTCGTTTGAAATTGAGCAGCGCGTTTGAAGGTAAACCTTGATTGTGAACATATAAAACAATTTTAATTCTCCTAAAAGTTCACGTAACTCTGATTAGTCTTGAAACATGCGGAATATTCAACAATGAAGATTCAACTTTTACTGCAAGGGGGAGATATCCATGCCAATATAAATGTATCAGACGACAGCTTCACTTTTAGTCGTACTATACTTTGATCAGCTCCGAATTGACGATCTTCCTCATATAAGCGAATTCAGTAGTATGTAGGCGCGATGTACGCAACAGACACGACACTGTTCAATTCCCATTGGAATTCCCTTGACATTTTCTTACATATTGACTTGATTTTTGGATGAATAACCAATTCCCGCTATTTATATGAATTATTGATACAGACATACAGCAACAAATGATTTTGAACGCGCAATTCACTATTTCAAAAAATAAAAATAATAACGTGATTCATTAATACATTTTTTTGAACTCAAATTGGTAGAAGATTGTCCCGAGGAAGACTTTACTTGTGGCAATGGTAATTGTGCTCTGCAATCCGGCGTATGTAATGGAATCGATGATTGCGGCGATAGATCAGACGAAATCGATTGTGGTAAGTGGATTATATCATAAACATACCGTATTTATACATAATTCATATAACTCTGCGCAGTGACGTCAGGCGTTTGTCTGTTTGTTTTTTCTGTCTCTATATTTATAGTTGTTTGCTGTTTTGTTGGTTAATCTAACCAATCTTTCAAATATACATGCTGGTACATGCATTTATTACATGTCGCTTAGATCAATGTAACAGTCTTTTACACGGCCTACCAAATTCGCAGATAAACAAGCTTCAAAGAATTCAGAACTCTGCTGCAAGATTAATCACTCTTTCTCGCAAACATGATCACATAACCCCAACTCTCCGTGATCTGCACTGGCTGCCTATCAAGTATCGTGTTGTGTATAAAATTTTACTTCTGACTTATAAATGTCTTCATGGTACTGCGCCAATCTATTTTCAAGATCTAATCAAACAATATACACCTTCACGCAATCTTCGTTCTTCATCTCTATCGCGTCTTGTCTGCTCTTCAACGTCCACTCAGTATGGTCAACGTTCCTTCTCTGTGTCAGCTGCAGAACTCTGAAATAATATTCCACTTCATGTGAAAAATGCAGAGACTATATTTCAGTTTAAGAAATCCTTAAAGACTCATTTGTTCACAATGGCTTTTTATATAATTGTAGTCCATATCCTACATGGATTGTTTGTTATTATGTTCTATGTTAAAGCGCTAAGGGATCTCGATGTTAGGCGCTATACAAATATGGTTATTATTATTATTATTATTTTATTATATATCTATTGATAGGGAATAGTGCATACGTACTTGATGCCAGCTGCTCATTTGAACAACCCAAGACAATCCTCAACATTACGGACGAGAAAGTTCATGTAATAATATCCCCTCGATGGCCATTGTATTATAACAACCATCTAAACTGTTTATGGCAAATTGCAGCACCAATCACATTGCGTATTCTTGCGCACGTATTAAGTATCAGTATTGAAAATGGTTACGATTTTCTACATATCGGAATGGGTCACACGCCACCTAGCGGTTTAATTTGGAGTGCCACTGCAAACCCTAAGATTCAACTACTGTTCTCATTTGAAAACGAGTTATGGCTAAAACTGACTTCGGATTACGAAGGAAGACAATCAGGATTTGCCATACAGTTCGAGATCTTCGATGAGAAAGGTAATTCATGTTAATTATATGAATGGTTGGCAATTTAAATACTATCATTATTCAATTGTTCTAAATTATTCTTTATTTGAAATCCGTTAATGTATAAGAGGGGAAACAAACACTTTTTGCGAATAAGAGGTGACCTTAACAATTTTTTAAGGAAATTGCCGTAATGTGTGATTTAAAAATTAATAAATTCAAATGACCTCTAGTTTCACTCTTTAAATGTCATAAAAGGCTATACCCATGAATGCATACCCAATAACACACTATTTTGGTGCTATTTTCTTCTCTTTTGGAGTGGTGCCACTATGACTCCTCTATCAAACAAAATCTTCACTCACTTACATTAAGAGGGGCCAGTATAGAATCCACTGGTATATCAGATAATTGGGCAGGTGGTTTATACGATAAAAAATGATACAATAATAATCCCATATCACATCAGACTATGTACGATTATGGACAACAAATGCAATAGAAAACATTATTGAATGCATTTTCTTAGAGTTTCAAGTAACCTGTGACGAATTTGGCGGATTCACGTGTGACGTGGGATTCTGCGTGGACTATGAGGGCGTCTGTGACGGGTTTCCGGATTGTTCAGATCAGTCAGATGAAATCAATTGTGGTAAGTTGCCCAGGTCAAATTTATTTGCAATTCTTTTTTTTGTCTTCATTTAAAAAAATTAAAATCTTGTCATTTGAGTCAAGTTCTAGTTATCTGTGATGAAAGAATACTCATCAACAATCCAAATGAATATGAAAAGCGATGCTGACGTACAAATGTCACACACGAGAAAATACCTATTTCTAATTCATCACTTGTTTTAATCGTGATCTAGGTGTTTAATTCGTATATTTCTATAGTCACGCCTGTGCATAGGCTGTTTTACATCTACAAGAGATTTCTGTTGTTTTCAGCAGTTTTGCTATTACATTTTAATATTATTTTCATGTTTTATTTCTGAATTTCAGATTGTGCAGTTATCGACTCAAGCACTTTACCCGGTAATGTTCTAAACACCTTCTATAAATGTATTGACATTATCCATTATCGTGAACTTTAATCACGACAAATAGGAACGACCCCAACCCAAATTGTAAATGAATATACAACCTGAGACAGTATACAATTATACATTTATAGTCATCACTCTTTGCTGAAGTAGACGGTCGATTTTATAGCATTAGGAGGATATCAGAGAGATATTTCGGTACGCTCTGCTCTCTGCACAAAGGACGCATTTCAAGATTACCCAATCCACATCTTAGACCTTTATCTAACAAAGGATTTTAACAATGCATACGTTAAACACCAGGTTGATTTAATTGCATCTGCCTGTATTACCACAGGTAGTTGTCCTCTTAAGCTCGGTATGCAAACTGGCCAGATATCAGACGACCAAATTAGTGCGTCAACATATTACGACACCGACCACAGACCAGAGTATGGACGACTAGGAAACGCTTCATTCTGGTTGGCCGCTGGCGATGACAACCAGCCTTGGTTTCAGGTGTCTTTTGAAATCGCAACAACTATAACGGTGCTCGCAGTACAAGTGGTTAACATCGGTAGCGAAGCCACGGAAGCACTATTTAGTCTGGAATATGTGGCAAATAGAAATTTGTGGGTGAAGTATTTCAATCTCGAAGAAGGTGGTCAGAGTGTAAGTTGTGTCTTTTAAAGACAATTTTTGACTTTGTAAGGGGCTAATGTCTATGAAAATATCCCAAATGCTTTTTTAATGCCCAGCGTATGTCTCGAGGTACCGTACAAAACTGTTGCAATGCCCAGCGTATGTCTCGAGGTACCGTACAAAACTGTTGCAAGGCCCAGCGTATGTCTCGAGGTGCCGTACAAAACTCCTCATCTGGCTGTCAACTAATGACACTTTTGATATCATCCATCTTTTCATTTCACCATCCCATCGACATATGGAAACCTTTCATCTACCTCCTTGTGAAACCTTTCATCAACGTTTTAGTAGGAGCCCCAGGCCTCAAATTCAGGAGTTGACCCCTGACTTCCGAACATACTCTTAAATTTATATTTTTATATACATACCTTATCTATAAGAATAAAGATTCTTGCTCTAAAGATTCTCTTGCGAAATTATGCTATGGCGATAATCATATTCCCCGTGTATTCACATAGCAGAAATAAAGTAATAGAATCTCTCGTAAGGGTTTGAGTAGTATATTGACCATAAAAACTACATAAAATGTTTATGAATTTAGAGAACGAACTACTTGACACATTATATTAGCTTTTTCCATTTTGATGTCATTGATATCGGTCCAAAATGTTATGGAACAATTAAAAGAGTTAAAAAAATAAGCACTTTTGACTATTTTCTGTCTTTTTTTTTCAATGTTCTATTTAGCTATGTTACCCGTAACATTTACATTATAATTATAAATAACTATCTCAACTTGAAGCATTTCTTCCCAATAGATATGATGTATAGTTATACATACTTTAACATTTATTCCAACTTTTTATGGCGATAAAACTACCCCTACCCTTAACACGAGTTGTCATTTTGTCCATGTGAATATATAGGGGAATACATGTATTGCCAATAACATGAATTCGCAAGAGAATCATAAAAGCAGGACAATTTATTCTTGTAGACAAGAAATGAATCTATCATAAAATTATTCCTTTTGGAGTATGTTCGGAGGTCAGGGGTCAAACCATTTTAAAGCCGAATTTAGAGCTCTGAGGCTCCTACTATTTCTACAGTTTCACTTTTTAATTTTTTGCCCAGCCATTTTGAAATAAATACACGCGTTCACAAATCGATGATTTTACAAATGTTATATATATTCTATAACTTATCTTTTATTAGGAAATTCGTGTACTTGATACAAATTGCCCAGCAATACTAGTACTCACTCCTCAGATTCAGACCACCAAACTACGCCTAATTCGGCTCGAACCCGTGATCTACAACGTGGGAATGCGCTTAGAGATAGCCGGATGCCAGGCTACAGGTATACTATTGAGTGTGTTGGTTCAAACTCTCCTAATGTCTTTCTTCATAACTTTCTTGGGAGCTTGAATTCATTTTTATTTTTCATAATTAAAACTTTACTCAGACTTGGGTGGGTTTTTTCGAGATTGCTTAATCGACGAAAAGAATTTGTAACGCACGTAAGCATCCGCGGTAAGGATAGTATGGCACAATAGTTATTTTCCAGAGGTTACGAGTAAACATAAGGAATGGATTATGAAAAAGGGTTGACAGTTGACACATTGTATATTCAAAAGTAGTTGAAAGTAGTACATATTTTAACTTTACAAAAGAAACTTAATATTTTTGAACAGTTTTATTATTAATTGTTTGCATGTTTCCCTTCGTATTTTCACACAAACACACAGACCCACCCCATCAAACAAAAACAAAACAAACAAAACAAATGTGGGGGTTGATTTGCGACACCAAAAACATGACTTGCAATCATAGTAAAAATGTGTTCGAACACTGACCCTTGTTTGCATAATTGTAATTACACTATAGCATGCGTTATTAGAGTCATATGAAAATACCATTTTTTTAAAAATGTTTTTCTTTGAATGTTTTGATTTGAGGGTTGGGATTGTCCTGATGTATATGGCATTATGGTTCTGATAGATGGACCTTGGTTGGGTCATAGTGAAAGAGGGTTTTTAAATATGGGATCTTATCATTTATTCTTGAATTTGAAGCCAAAACAAAATGTACTTGTTAGGATAAGCTTTTATTAACATTTATATTATATTAGATTGCGATTACACAGTTGGCGTAAGCTCTCTGGAAGACCACCATTTCACCTCCTCCAGTGATCTGAATACCTTGAATGCAGCAAATACCGCCAAGGTTGAACAATGGACGCTAAGGAGATTGGGCTGGATCCCTGCCTACTCAGATAATGAGTCGTGGATACAGATCGTTTTGGATTCCGTTTACAACATACATGCGATAGTTACACAAGGATGTGGAAACGAAGAGTTTTGGGTGACGGAGTTTCGGATTAGTTATACTAGTGGAAGTGCGGAGTTCATTGATTTGCTTGATCGGAACACCTCAGATGTACTACTGGTATGGTATCTATTTGATCGTGTAGGCAAATTGCTAGTATTCACCTGATTAGAATATGATTTGAAAATTTGCATTAACTCCCATGACAAATATAAAAACAAACAATGACTATGACTTCTTCTTTTTTCTTTCTTTTTTATTCTTTCTTGACAGCTGTTATAAACATAGCACTGTCACTTACTCAGTGACCTTACGCTACATACATTTGTTTACATGGGTAACATATTGACAAATATATGTAAATGAAACTTATCCGTTAATCAGTGTAGAGACTCTGCCATTTATGCCATTTTTCCAGAAATGTATTCAAGTCTGAAGGTGGCTTGGTATTTTAGAATATTGTAATAATACTTAATTTCGTGTTTAAAAGTGTCTAAATCTGGCTAAATCTAAATACCATTATACTCTAGGAAATTGGTTTTCACTTGATAAATTTCTTCAAACTCGTCTTTTGACATAAAAGTCCTATTATCACTTGATAAATTTCTTCAAACTCGTCTTTTGACATAAAAGTCCTATTATCTTTCATGACTATGATTTCTTAAGGCGCGTTTATACTCTCGTCGTCGCGCGTTAACCGGCATCGGCGGATAAACGTTGTTTCAACTCGTGCACCGATATCAGCCGAGGTCACGCGATACCCAACGACGGAAGTATGAACAATCCTTTATGCACCCCACACTCGTCACGCATGGGAGAGACCATAACTTTGAATATAATCGTATTATTACACGATTGAGATGGTGAATCAATGTTAACCCTTATAATAAAGTTTTAAAATCCACATACCTGAAACACACTACAACAGAATGTGTACGCCGTATGTTTTAGAACCTTACAGGTAATGCTGATAGAGACTCTATACAAAGGAATAATCTCCCCAAACCACTTCATGCTGACAGATTGAGAATACACCCAGTCACGTGGCACAGATGGATATGTCTTAGAGTGGAACTGATTGGCTGTGTATATGGTAGGTGTTTATGTTATAATTAGAGAAGAAAGGGAATGTTTTTGGACCGTACCTGTGTTATTTTTTGCGTGAAACAAAAGTCGTTGTTCCACTTAAAATAATACTACCGCCCGCATTTATGTCAAACAATTATATCACGGATACGGTCTAAGAACAATACCTTTATTTCCATTTTTAAACAGTCATACTTTAGACATTTATTTAATCAAAATTGTAAATCTAATTGCCCACATTTGTCAACTTTGACTCCTGTTATAGTATCGAATAACCCAACAACATTCCATCCAACCCCTTGCGATGAGTACACCATGCGTTGACGTAATGCGCCGCATAAGCACGCAGTAGACGCACTGCAGAAGTGCGCGTTATTGAAGAAAACTTTAGTTACCACGCAATGCGCGAGGGTGGTCACGCTAATTAATGTACGCCGTGTTAAGTTGTTTGTTATATATGTCGCCGATTTCTCTGAGAACCAATGAGAATTGCCTAAACATTTTTAGCTGTTTGATAAGAAAATTTGCATAGTGACAAATAGCACTTCCTGTTGTCTACGGAAGAGTTATGTGAAGGATGTTTTGAAAATTAAAAAATCGACTGAACGTGGTGCTCTATTTACCGCAAGGATTTGTGAATCGTTTGTAAATGTATTTTGTTCCATTCCATAAATCCATAAGAAGATTAGTAGAAAAACAAGGATGATTAACGGTGCAGTGTGGTTTCTGTGGGCTACACAAGAGCGCCAATAATAAGTCAAAATTGCGTTATGTGCGACACTAAATAATTGACTGGATATTGTTTGGTACTATGAATGAAAGTTAATCTTAAATTTAAAAGTGGCTCCTGGTTCGAACAAAAAGCTTCCGGCGCTCTCAAAATGTATGTGAACCATGCTCCACATTGTGAGAAAGTGGTGCTACACCTTGTCACAAAATGGCACCCGATTCTTGATTAATTAAACCATCTTTGTTCTTCTCAAGAGACGAAGCCGTCATATACGCCACTGCAACAAGCCGAATCAAGATATGATGAAGTTCGCCATAGCTGTATTGCCTCTAAAGCTGCGAACATACTCCACCTCCGCTCCAACGCTGTGCGGTAGCGTTGCCACCGCTACGCGCGTCACAAATGTACCAACGCTCTACCACCAGGGGTCTCATTCTGACGCGTCTGCGCGTCCTAGACCTCTCACTTTCTAATAGTGACGCGTCAGGTTTCAAATTGGAAAGACTTGCGGGTCCCGATCAAAATTGAAGGGACCCCTTAAATTTGACGATGTGTGGAAATGGAAACCTTAAGAAATTCTGTAAATTACATATCCATCCTTTGCTCACAATATAAATCCTTTAAAACTGCCCGTAAAAAAAGTAATTTTTTTAAATACCCAAACTTCAAGACCCCTCATTTTCTTGGGGGACCCCTTAAATTTGTTTTTTGAAGTCCTACGGGGTCCTGAAAATGTCATGGGACCTCTCACATTTTGGATCCAGTGCTATCCCTGTCTACCACACAGCGCTGGCCCAACGTTACACGGTTGCGTTGGGCCAGCGCTGTTATCATACTTTTTACGCTCAGCGCCAACGCTATCAAGTTGACATGATTTGAACATGAGCGTTGGGTGTAGCGTTCACCGCTCTCTCAAAAAGCGTTGATTAATCGAATTATCGGAAAACGCTTTTCTGATCAAGCGTTGCTTCAACCTTTTCGTAAGCTGTGTTGCGCATGTGTGAGAGCGCAAGCGTTGGAGTGTAGGTGGAGTATGTTCGCAGCTTTAGGTTGAATATACTTAGAAGATCATTTCATTGTATTCACACTGGATACATTGCCATACTTTACTGAAACATGCTAATATAAGCCAATCTTTGGTACGTACCCCCAGAATCGCAGATTTTGTGCTCTACATAGCTGGATGGATAAGCGTGAATTGCTCAAGGAAGATATTAGTTGGAGGAAGTATTTGGATGTATCTTTTTAGAAATGTTCAAATCATAAATGATCGCAGCCACGATTAAGATGATACCAGTATACGGTAGTTGTTATCTGTAATAATAACCATCATTTTTGTGTACAGATTTCCCCGAATGTGGAATGCGTCATACATCCTGCGATTCTACCCAACAATGTAGCTACCCCAATGCACGCCTAGCATCGGTCAACTTTCCAAACCAATACTTCTATGAAGGAAGCAGTTGCACCTGGAGGATTAACACAGACCAAAATACTTATATCTTGATGAGATTTCTGGCCTTTGACATCCCATCATGGGACGAATGCCTATCAAGTGTCTTATCCATACATGATGGCGATTCGGAAAATGATGTTGTCATCGGACTTTATTGCAACGTGATATTACCACCCGCGCGCATCCAAAGTGGTTTCAATGTGGCATTTGTTAAGTTAAGGTTTACGACTGGCAACCCCGGGGACGGGTTTCTCTTAGAATATAACGCTGAAGTGTTTCACCCAGCCAACGGTGCCGACAATTTAACGGGTAAGTATCACCTGTGAAAGTTCCACACAAGTAAGTGGTTGCCCTATGATGTTACATTAAAGGGCGCACCTTTTCTGATTAATTTGGTTAAGTGGGTCCCATTATTGAAGAAAAGTTGTTTTATTGTCGTCAAACATTATAAATTATATACTCGGGTTGACTATTACAAGGATAGGCATGTTAACGCATGCACATGAGAGCAAAATGACCTATCCTATTTCCGTTTCCATTTCCTATTGTATACTTATTTTCAGAAACAAATAACTTTTTAATCAGCTTTATTTTATATGGATATTTGAATACAAAGTGCCCAATTTTGTCTGAGCGTGTCTTTCTTGAATCATTCAAGTTAGTTTTAAAAGAAATCTAAGCCACCAATTTGACTTCCTGTTCTATTTGACACGGTTGGTATGAATTTGTTTACCGACTGTTTATAGACTATATGTTTCCTTTATTAGTATTATAATCTAATTGAGTGACATGTTTGGGGTAGGTTGGGGTCGGGTCTTCAGTTAGTCTTTGACGGAATGAAAATGCATTAAATTCATACACAATTACAAATCAATACCGAGCAAGACAGAAATGCAAATAACGTGGACTATCACCCAAGGTATGACAATAATATACAACAGGAATGCCCAGTTTGGTGAGGTGCGCAATTTACATCGAAATAAGTATGGCCTAGAACGCACCTCCTCCCTCCCCCTTTAGAAGACCTCTGTCCCAAAAAGAGGCCTCATAATTGAACTATAATTAAGCTGCTATCGTTTGTAGCGTAAACTTTCATAACAACATGTTATGTATCAACCTACTGTAAATCGCGAAATATGTATCTATAGAGCACCATTCCCCTCGTAAAATAATGGGAAGGCGGTGTGCCAACCATTTTTGCCTGGTGGATGGCTAATGAATCTTAGATTTGTCAACCTGCTGTCGATCGCGAAATATGTATCTCTAGAGCACCATCGGCCATGTATGATATAGGCGAGGCGGTGTATGTGACAAGCAATTGAGCCTGCGTGCTATTTATGAAATTTATCATAATCAACATAGTGAACTGCAAGGTGCGAAAATGTCTCGGCAGCGCGCATTTCCCTTCGTGGCATGAATGAGAAATGTTACAAGACTTTATTTTAATGCAGTTATTAATAATTACATATCACCCTACTTGCAACTAATGGTAGGTGGGTGGGTGGGAATAAAATTTACAAGATAGATCAGATTTAGGTTGGACAATTTCAAACCTGTGCATTATATAATAAATCCATATAAGAAAAGGAACATCACACATGTGTTGTCATTCAATCAAACAAGATGAACTTATGACCTCATGAATAAAATTATCATAACCATCTAGTAGCCCCGATAGCACAGGTCATGCAAATGCTGCCCTCACATGACTAGATGTAAATTCACAATTCATAACTAGAGTAAAATAACCCAATGAGGAGAGAAAAAGGGGCCTAAATAAGAGCAATAGCGATGGATTTAATACCAGATTAAATCTGGAACTTTGTCCCACTTAACTGAATTTATATTGTTCTTTAGTTGTAAACTTATCATTGCTTCTACCAACATGATTTTCTGTAAGTTCCCGGATGAGAACACTGACATTCTAGCACTTTATTACACTAAGATATATACTCGTCATATTTTTTTTTTAAATATCACATACATATCATACATATCGAAACCTTAAAAGACGAAAATATAAGAGGGCCATGATTTCTGTTCTGATGTGTTAGGTATGATAAATGAAATAGTTCTTCAAAGTAATTTGGTTTCATCACGGTAAATATTCAGATATTACTGAAGCAATTTAAATGGTCACTATTCTTATTGTTCCGAATTTCCTATTTTGTGTTCGGTTAATAAAATGCTTGTCAAACAGTAATCTAATTATAATATACCCTCACGCATTGTTCAGATATAGCTAAAATGGTTTTTATAATGTTGTTATGTTCGATCAATCAAATCATCGTCAGAAAATAAGTTGATTAATGAGTGATTTCATGGTAGTATGATATTAATATTGAGATATTATTAAAATTGCTGTTCTGGTGTCATACATGTTCAATAAATCCAATAGTTGTCAAACAATAAAGTTGATGGTCAAAAACTGATATTCGAAAATTACTAGTTTTTTGAATTGCAAAAGACAAAGTTGCTGTGCCGATGACGTTATTACAAAATGAAATCGTTATCGAAAATTATTTCATTGCTATAAAACGGTCAGTTTTCATGACTTAATTTGCTGTTCTGATGTCATTATGTAAATCAAATCAAATCGTTATCGAATGGTCATACACTGTCCTCAAAATTACTATTCTAATGTTGTTATAATTATTTGCGGCCGAGTGCACCAATGGCGGGTAGCGGAAGAATAGCGCTACCTTGCTAGTAACTAAGGGGTAACCCACACTTTTGAGAGCACCAAACCGGGGTAAGCTACTAGGCTAGTAATGTGCGAGTAATTTACGCTAAATCTTATACCTGACCGGACCCAAGAGTAAGTTGAAGCATAACAGTTTATGCTGAAACTAAATGATAATTTCTGATTTGCCCGATGAACGATTACATACATATCGAGGGTTGAGCGCCAGAAGGCCTTAACTCAAGAAATGCTATTTTGAGATAATCGACTTTCAAATGTTGGGGACTCATTAGAATACACTGTAGCACCCAACTTATAACTCTAATTCTAGTCAAATTAAGAGTGTTTATGAGCTATGGTTCTGAAAATCTAGGTTATAGGATTATTTTTGTTCCAAAATATCAATTGTCCCAAAAATTGAGTTACGGCCTTCTGGCGCTCATCCCTCGATATGATGATAAATGGGAGATTTCTATCATACAATTCATTATCAATTTATGCATTATCTACTCAATGATACATTTATGACAAAATATAAAATATTTTAAATCTATCCACAATGATGCATGCAAAATTGTAGAAATAATTTCAAACAATTAGTCAACCAACCAGTCAATCAAATTAATTAATTAATTAATTAGTTAACATGAAATCAAATACTATTGAAATAAACGAAAATAATTATATAAATGAATAAACACATATGCCTAGTTATATAAATGAATGAATGAATGATTAAATATTATAGATAAATTAATAAATACATAAAAGTAAATAAAAAAGATACAAAAATAATAATACATACACATTTAATAAATCAATTGATTAATAATAAATAAATACTAAAGTATGGCAATACCTGGACCATTATATTGAATGATTTCATTAAGTCACCATCATATAAAAAAAACACCATAAGGGAATTTCGGGAATCGAACCCGTGTTTTTCGTTTATAAAAGACAGGATCACAGTAGCACGCCACAGAGTGGCATCATGTTATTAATAAACCATTGAACTGTTCAATTACAAAAAACCGGATTTTTATCATGAAAATTGTACCTTTTAGTGCAACATTTGTGTGTGACACTCGCCCAAAATATGTGTATAATGACATGATAGTCCTTATTTTTTGAAAAAGCGGTAAACAACTCGTATCAATAAGATCGATCACTTCAAATCCAACATGACCGAAATCAATATCGTGGCTTTCTGTCACGCATGACACGTATACGAAAATCGATGGTTCCCCTGTCCTTTTGATTTTCCAATAACTGTGAGTAAGTCGTTTACTCGTCGAGCTCTTAAGTTTTAGAAACCGGAAAAGGAACACCCCGACTAATTTATATATATCGATGTAAACAAGAATCTAAAAACTCGAACGACGAAGGCGCTACGAAGCCATGATGTTGTGCATGTGTATGGGAACCGAGAGGAATCGTAGACCAGATTTACAGCGTTTTGCAAAAATGTAATGCATTGTGGGCTTTCTTTAAAATCCTTAATGGTTGTTTATCATCAATATACAGACAGTTGCCCGGCAGGTTGGAAAGCCTATCGCGGTCAATGCTATCTGTTCCAGAAATCAAAGAAAGCGTTACGATGGACAGTCGCAGAAGAAATGTGCAAACTGTACGGTGGACATCTCGTTTCTATACGTAATGAAAAGGATATGGAGATTGTGCACACGATTTTAACTGAGAATTCCGTAGAACGAGCTTCAGCAACGTTTATAGGTAATGATAAAATATAACATTTTATGTTTAGTCGAACTGACATATCGTTTATCAAAAAGTGAATTAAAATTACCACCAACGCCATACATACAAGCTAAGGTGAATGTGAACCGCCTCCGCCTCATAATAAAAACACCCAAGATTGTAATATAGAATGATGTAGAGTGTCTGTTCCGATAAGTAGCAAGACAACAATTTATTAAACTTCTTGGAGGACAAAACAACTGAGATACGAAATTCATTCTCCATGTTCATGGGATTACCAAAATCAAGATTTCAAAGTGAAGTGTGTTGGTATATATTAGTATAAGTACTGCTGCAGTGATTTATTATTTATTTACGATGCATGGCATTAATATACAGGTAATTAGATTTAAATGAACAGCGCAATTTTGTCGCAACATTAATTTGTCTGCCAAAACTATGTCACAAACATATTTGTCATGCTAGATTTTGGATTGCAAATATTATCGTTTATTATTACGTCATTCGTCTTTTATCCGTTGTATTTTTCCTCGGCAATACAATGTAGGACTTATATTTGATGCCGCCAGAGGTATATACCGATGGTCAGATGGTCGCCCACTTACATATACAAATTGGCATGTACCTGATGAGTAAGTATCAGTATCGATATCACAATATTCTAATTGTGTGTAAAAATATAATGAAAACCATACACTAATTGTCAAATCCATACTTTACCGGATCAGTCACCTTTTCGCTGAGATGCATTTAAATCAAAGAACTGAAAAGGAATTTGTTTGTTTTTTTCCGGTGTCATGTTCTGTACTGCACACATCAGTAGTTTGTTTACTTTGCTTACAATACTGCGGCTAATGTACATGTAGTTCAGTGACCACTTACCAGTGTGTATGTTTTTAGTGTATACACATAAACGTGCAGTGAAAATCTCACAACATTGTTGTCGTTGGTCTTTAGGAAAATCCTCCACAATCAGTGCCCTATATGAAATCTGTGTTTTATGATACAGAAGGACCTTGTTAGGTAATAAGGTTGTTAATTGGTATGGCAGATTAAGTTCTTCGAATTTCCCTTCTGAACGCAGCATCTGACGAAATAGTCTTCATATTGTGGACATCTTGATAATTCACATTTTGAATTCTGGAAAGTCATATTTTGCATAGTAGTTATGCAAGATATCTCCCAAAAAAGTTGAGCATAAATGGGAGTATAGAGAATAACCAGCGTCGGTCTAATTTCTGATCCTTGTGGAACACATCATTGAAGCACGAATCATAACCATGTTAACATGTTTTACTTTGCCCATGTAGAGAGGAGTACTGGAAAGATATACAACCCGACGGAGCTGAATTAGAAGCGTGTACTATGATAATCATCACCAGTCTACATTCACTAAGTAAATGGTATGACGTTCCATGTGCATCGCATGAAGCAAGGCAGTACATTTGCGCTAAAACTGCGAGCACTTTGTCAGGTGAGATATCACAATTGAAATTTCATGAAAATCCTTACGTCATTTTTCCATTGTAGTTCTTGTTTTCTCATGGTCATGATGGTACTATAGCTGGTAACTTTACTAGCTTGCTTGATCACTTAAATCAAGCCAATGCCTCACGCCGTGATATTTAAGGATTCAAATTTTTACTACTAAATCAGACATTAGAAAGTAAATTCTGAATTGTGTTAATATTTTGCTTGTTCATCAACTATTGTTATTTTATTTTCAGACAATCCAATTGATTCGACCGAGATGAAGGTGACTGGTACGTAAAATAATTCAATAAATATCTAATATTTCAATTATAATCAACTTTACCGAGTGTTATAAATTAATGATCTATTTCTGTTTTTCTGTTTTAGAAATACCTTTGAAATGTCCCGTGACCACATTTATGTGCACTTCCGGGGAATGTCTGCAGCGAATATACGTTTGTGATGGAACCACTGACTGCTTTGATGGGACTGATGAAAGGAATTGCACCCCAGGTTAGTACGGTCATGATATGTAAAAATAAAAATAGAAATAGAAAAACTCGATCAATTATTATGAAGTCCCAATCATTCATAAATTTATATTATCATTACCATTTCCTTATATAAACTCGTGCTCCTTATTGAAGTTTTCCATTTTAATGTCATCCTTGTCCTTCGATTGTACCTGAAATAGTAGAAATGTTGTATACGATCAGAAAGTTGTTTTTTCTTTAGATTGTATTGGGCATAAGTTGTTTTTGGACCAGATTTTACCGCCTTCCTCCAACTGTTGACTTACCCTATACCACACTGTCCACTGAACTGAAATTGTCTGTTGCTGCTCTCTCTATGATTGAAATTCACTGCATGCATTTAGATTATTCTTCAGTCTTTACCGCATTCAAACACCATTGATGATTCTCTAAAAAGTGACAATTAAATTAATTAAAAATCCATGTTTATATAATTATAATTCATCTGATGGGTTGTTTTGACCGTAAGGATTATAATCTCACTTAGCAATAACTGCTTATGGTGTTATGTTATTTTAGGTCTACATTGCGCAATATTGACCGGTTAAAGTCGTAGCGTGCAAGCGCTTGCTCGTTATTAACTACGTGTGAAAATGGATGGATTCCCTTACCATATTTATGTTTTGTCATATTTGACTTATACTATTGTTCGCAGGTAGTAATGATCTACGCCCTCATGATATAAGTATTCCATGCGGTGTAGGGAAGTTTCAGTGTCATCTCAGTGAAGAATGTATTTCTATCTCGTTTGTGTGTGACTTCATCAATCACTGCTTTGATAACTCAGACGAGGATAATTGTGGTAAATCATTAAAACTATTTCGATGATGAAAACATTAATATATAAAGCCTTATTGAATGGATGGCTGGCATGATCAATCCCATAACCATAGTAACAAACCCTACATAGACCTACTTTATAGGCGAGAGTATTAAGTTTAACCCATCCCTAGACTATTGAAACACGGAAAGGTTAAGAATAGGTAAGAGTTTTGTCCGGAACACATCAAATCGTAATCTATTATGGTGATATTCTCGTTATCCGAATATTTAGTATTACCATTATTCATCATGATGTATAATTAATTTCAATCTTCAGAATTTCGAGTTTGCGATCCAGTAAAAGAATATGAATGCGACAACAAACAATGCATCGATGTAGCTAAACGGTGTAACCTTTTACCAGACTGTGCCGATGAAAGCGATGAACACATTTGCGGTAATTATTTTGTAATCATATCACCGAGACGTTTCTCGTACTCCCATTGGACACGAAGCTTAGTTAGTCTTTGCATCACGCTTACATTCTGAAATCCACAAGTGCAGATTTATTTAGCAAATAAAATTACGTCAATAAATGAGATGTAGTGAACGATTCAGACCGTAGCAAGAGTGTTCGCCGAACGGAATTTGATTTGACATATATGTTATCAATATATAGTTAGGATTAGGGTTATTTATCATGTCATAGATTATATAAGCCTATCGCAACAACCATGACAAGCGGTAGTTTAATTTGGAACTTATTTGGCATTTTTTTGAAAAATAATATGAATGAAACTCATTTCATGCAATTTGTTCTCAAGTTTTCCTTACGATTTTTCACAGAAATCGCTAACGATGGTTTTCAATGCTATGATGGTACGTGGATCCCATTACATGCATACTGCGATGGTCAACGTGATTGTACGGGAAAGAACTGGGAGGATGAACCCATGTATTGCTGTAAGTAGCAACGTTGCAGCGCGCTGTGGCATGTGAAGATGAATGTTATCAGTCATTTGGTAGTTTGAAATTATACTAATTCTTGAACTTACGTTTTATATTTGCTACGTTGTGCGTGAAACCATCACATTGATCAGGTATTGACCCGCTGATGATGTTGGATCACGTGATACCCCGCCAAGCCGTCTTTGTGCATTACGTGGCCTAACATCATCAGTGGGTCAGTCGCATGATAAAGTGTGAACGTAAGTTTCAAAATTAGTCTCCAAGTGAACATAGAGGAACTCACCTAGGACGTCATCTATTTACAAATGGGACACCCTTTGTTGTTTCACTGCAAGCGGAATAGTACAGTGAAGTTAATGCAGACAACATGAAATGTCTATCAAATGAATTGTAAAACACATTTTGTCTTAATAGTTTGGGACATTTGTTAGCTGATAGCAATTCTAAAGCAAGATAAAGGACAATTATGTTAACCATTTGCTGAAAACCTCAATCTAGTTGGAAAACCTAAAACTAATGTAAACTAAAGGAATTATTGAAAGACAGAATGTTGCGTTTTGTCTCGAACCAACAGAGGGCGTCCTAGATGTCAACAAATGTGACATCATAGGTTTGGAATACATTTACTTCACGTGTGTGGTACCGCAGACTTTCCAATCTATGTCACTACGTTATATCAAAGACGTCTTAACTGCCTATTTAAACCTTTCTCGTCTCCCCTCATGCTACTATATGGTCATGACTCGTGAACTTATTTGTAGAACCACCGGTCCCCACCGTATGGTATATTTTTCATAAGGGCTTAAATAAATTGTCTGGTTGTCCTTCATACCTTTGCTTTGTAAATGAATGGGCGGGGAGGTGGTATTTTTTATTATGGATTTTCATTTGATGTGTATTAACTAACCAAAAAGATCTTAACGGTAAATTGTTTCGTTGTCTTTACACAGCAAACACAACATGCGCTGACTCCGGCTTAGAGCAATGTGATAACGGAGCATGTTATTCATCTGCTGATGTATGCCAATACGGATATGACAAGTATGGATTCGCTAAAGGATGCCGTGATGCAACACATTTAGCAAATTGTGGTAATGACGTCATTAATGGTTGATTATTAAAGCACGAAAGATAAAATCCTCAAAATGGTGCGTGGTGTCACCGCTAGGTTGCACGGATGACTATTGCGCAACGATGTTCAAGTTATCTCTGTTGGTTATAAACGCACCACAGACAAGTTTAGCCGCACAATTTAGCGTAGTATCGGGATGAGGTTGCATGAATGAAGGGCATTTTAAGCAACGTAACGCTCCATTAAACAAATAAGTCTGCCTCTACCTTTGCGATGGCTATTTCAATTCTTTTGAGATTCCTTTTACCTAATAATGTTGAGGAAGCAGCTTGTATCATACGGATAGCAGAGTAATCAGTGACAATACTACAGTTGCTCTTGCACGCACATGCCTTATACCATGAATTATTATCCCTTTCCCGCCTTTTCCCTGTAGAAAATGTTGACTGTTCCAATGGCACATTGAAATGCCCAGGAAGTTATTGTATTGGGTTGCAGTATCGTTGTGATGGTTTCTGGGATTGTCCAGACGGCCATGATGAACTACATTGTAGTAAGTATTATATAATTGGTACATACTTATTTGCAATTGCTTAATTCTTTTACTGTTCTTTAAAATGACACTATGGTGAGTCATAATGTCCTATATTTTCAAATAAATAGGTATAACCTGACAGGATTGAACACTTAGAAAGGTGCAACGTAAGATTTTCGAACAATAACTGTATTTTAGTCTACTTTGGCGAAATTGAGATGTTTGTAGTTTTGCATCACCAGTAAAACATTGAGTTCATTCGTTTTGAACTGAGTTCATTTGAATATTCACTTGAATGTAGATGATTTTAGGTGTCCTGGAGGTTATCGTTGCCATGGTTATCACATGTGTCTGACTACTAATCAGGTCTGCGATGGCGTACGGAGCTGTCCTCAAGGCGACGACGAGCTATTCTGCGGTAAGATTCGAAATCCTCATTTGCTATTCGTCACGTAATCGGATAAAAAAGCAGCGCGGACAAATTAATTTACATTGGCCTTTAGTAAATAGTCTTGGTTGGCTACATTGCGATACCCAATGCCTTGCTAACAGCTGTAAAACATTCAAGATTTGCTTTCTTTTATTTCAGCAACCATGCTCTCTCAAATGTGACATTTTGAGAGATGATGCGTAAGTTAGTGACTGTGTATTACTGAACACAGATTGTTCCCAATACAAGCATGTTTATATTTAAATACCCGCGTGTTTCAACGCATAAACGCATTGTGTGATCGATATTCCTTACCGCTCTTTTAGGTTATTGTTCATTGTCGGCAGGAAGCAGCCCACGTGATATTATACAAATTCAAAAATTGCTGGACAAAGCATCTATAAGTTAAATAAAATTACATAGGACATGGAAATGTCCCATAACAAAATAAATCTCAATAGTTGATTAAAAAACACCCACAAACCAGTCCTGATATATTGTTTTCAAAGTTGTTAACCTAAATTATTTCAATACGCGCGAGACTCATGCGAAGTGGTTCCGGTCTCGAGAAGTCTCGAGGTCAGTCATGTTCCCACTTGCGAATTTAATGATTTAGTCGGGACCGGGACTATATTAAATCATCTTTATTCAGTCAAATAACCACATAAAAAAATAAAGAAGAGAACATTAAAAACCAAGACAACTGGGGCCTATACTGACCACCAGGCAAGGTGTTACAAAAAGCACTATTGCACAACAATCAATATATAAAACATTTAAAAAGGAGGTGAGCCGGTCGTGACAGACCTGCTGCCATGAGGACCTATATAAAATTGGTAACGTTCCAATCCCGTTCATGTCTTGATTGGAAAATGGAAAAAGAAGACATCAGACTCTTTTTCGAGATGTTATTTTTGAGAGCTGTGTATTTAACGTTGCACTTTAGGGTTCGTAGGAGACCTCTCAGACGTGTCTTATTAGATTTTGTTATGAGGCCCCTTGATCCTATTTCAAAAGGGATCAAGGAGCACTTGTAGCCAGCGTCCGAGATATCTCCTACCAGCGCAGCATATCTGTCAGTCTTGAGTTTATTAGCTTTATCAACATTTGTGGTCATAAAAGATAACAAAAACAACTTTGAGTGCAGACCGGGACCCACTTGAATCGCGTTTCCACTAGCGATTTATTCGCGACCGGATCCGGACTAGTCTAGACTACTAGGGATGTGGGAACATGGCTATAATTTAGTTAACAATCTTCCTGAATTATGACAAGCACATCATCACGTAATATTCAGAATTAGGGTTATAATCCCTCCAATGAATGAAGCTTTCGTTTATGTGGTATTTAGTACGCAGTGCATTCGTCGGCTAGGTGTAGCCCTACTGCAGCAATATATCGACATTGTTAAATGACAGTAAGATGCAGTCTAAGCTCATTTGCTTATTTTTAATTGCAGATACAATGTGTCCCGATGGCTGCACATGTATTGGTCTATTCTACTCATGTCAAAACATGATATGGCATTCGTCAAAAGCTGCTCTTATACCTTCAGAGATACGTCAGTTGTAAGTACAAATATTTAATCAAGTATGCGCTGCGTGGTCAAGTAATGGTCAATTGCACAGAATATGCTTGCAACATGGTTTCGGCCAAAATATTTCGGGGGCATACCCGATACCCTCATTCAAATTCGTATTGTTAATAGGGATATTATAACTACACTGGATATATAGATGTAAAGATGTAAAGACGCGATGACTAAATATGGGAACATATAATTTGTATAATCTTGATACCTCAAAATAGTTATTCGATCAAAATAGTAATACGACATTGAGCATCCGAAAGTGTCAAAACAAAAGCTTTAGTAGAAGTTGTCCAAACATATTTAAAAAGCGGTTTACCAATATATTATCGAATTAGTTCCACTTAGTGCTACTTTTTCCTTCTTTAATTTACAAAACATACTCATATTAACATTTATTGCACACATTTCGTTCATATTCGACGAAATCGGAAGTCAATTTCTCAAATACACTTTCACTTAATGTTGCCACTACACTAAAGACATTTATATCTATCGAATAGCTTTTATTTAAAACAATCCTGTATTTTCAACCTTTTTGTCGTATCTTATGTTTCTGTTGTTATTTAGGATTCTCACAGGCATCAACGGAAGTGGTGACATTGAAAGTGACCTGCCGACCTCACTGTCTGATTCTGTCTATTTTAAAGTTGGAGCTTTCAAACTGCTGTTTTCCCTGTATGTATAGTACTATTGGGCAAAATATTGTACTACAGAGTGGTCCTAATGGTGTACACATTTACACGGGTGGATTTCTCAAGATTGAGGAGACACATTCTAAAACAACAATTTCTTGGTCGTATATTGTGAAACGTAATCGAAGATAAGCTAAAATTAAGAAATGGCAGCAATTTTATACTGATAATTAGTCAAAAACCAGTTTGTCCACAAGCAAATCAATGAAATCTACAGAATTGTTACAAAGAAGCTTGACGCATTTAAGATGTTCAAAAATCCTGGAAACATTCAAAATCGTTTACAATATTTAGAGGCTACATTATCTCATTGGTATTTTTTGAAAGCATTGAAATGAACATAAAATAGAAATGGCGAAACTTTATTACATTTAGGTAGGCATTTCGTGACGAATAACGTTATACAGTTATAAGATAATTCAATGTTATGCGACCAGTACCAAAGCAAACACAAACGTGAAGAATTATTCAACAAATATTCTGATTTAAATATTTAATTAAATTGACATAAGTTTTTAAAATGTGATTCATTTTGACTTGCAGTGATTTGAGAGGCAACGGGATAGGAAGCATTGAACCTGGGATATTCTTGTCTAATAAGAATCTACGGACGCTGTGAGTGAATCCATTATGAATATAACGTCGTTTTAATGGAGGTTATCTATGTAACGGATTAGCTGCCGTCTTGTCGGGAATAATAAATGTGTTTAAGAAGAGTGTCAGAAAGAAGATACCTGTTTCGTGATATGTATTCCGATTTGGTAATACGGTTCATGCAATGAACATGAACCGTGTTACCAAATCGGTTCATTCAATGACTTGGACATCAAGCACCGATTCAAGTGACTGTAAGACTATGTCGGGTGCGTTTACCCTTTGTAGTAAGTTGCGCATGGCTACATGGATGACCTCTATACTTCTGATTCTACCTCAAAAAAGAAAATTCACACTCATTCAAGAGTTTTATCATTTGAATCCGATCATTGTATGATGATATAATTGCTGTATAGGCCTTTGAAGACAATTTGGCTACATTATGATACCTTGTGTGTTTACCAAAGACGATAAATGGTGGAAAATTGATAACGATTTATGAAAAATATGCCGTTCCATATGTCACAACTTTTTATAATTACGTACAATGCATCGCATACACAAGGTGCATTAATCGGAGCGCTGTTGACTGTATGCATGTTAGGGCGGGCTATTCAACACGAACTGTTGGTCCTGAAATGCGTCGTCTGTGTGCCTTCAAACCCCTTGTTGTATCCACATACAATGTGAGGACTTTGTACCAACAAGGAAAGACTCATCAATTATTTATGGGCTGTTCCGATACAGGTACTGACATCATTGGCATTCAAGAACATCGTCTTATTACAACAAACCCCACCAAAGAGTTATGGTCTGATGACAAGAACTAGGTGCTAGTATATAGCTCAGCCACAGATCAGAGACAAGGAGGTGTTGGTATAATGATGTCAATATCTACAAATGCCTACAGAGCATAAAATCCATCACCAAGAGAATTATCTCAGCTACATTCCATGGAAACCCACAACTTACTGTGACATCAATCTATGCTCCAACTGAGTGTGCTTCCCCTGAAGACAAGAATGATTTCTAAAACGATCTAGAGAATCACTTGTAACAGGTGAAAACTCACAACATACACTTAGTTGTCGGAGATTTCAATGCTAGAGTTGGACTAGACAGCCATTCAACACATCCTGAAGTTATTGGACGTCACTGCTTTTATGATATAACTAACAACAACGGTGAGCGACTAGTGGATATGTGTGAGGAATTCAAACTTCGTCCCTCACAAATGAGATTTCCTCAACCTAGATCCCGTCTCTGGACATGGATGCATCCATGCCATCCAGCAGGTTCAACACACCAATTAGACCACATTCTTATCAACAGCAAGTGGACAAACTCCCTTCGTAACTGCAGGGCATACAATTCAGTGGAATTAGACTCCGATCACTGGATTGCCAGCATCAAACTGGTCTGTAGTCTAAGAACTACCAAAGGGAAACCATGTAAGCGGCCAAAGTTCAACTGGAAGAAATTACAGGATGCTGCTACAAGAGAACTTGAATTGTCAAACAGATTTGAAGCCCTCCAGTGCAACAACTTGTCAATACCAATAACAGAGAGGTACGATTTGTTCAAAAATGCTGTATCAGAAGTGGCAGAAGGTTGTTGGTAAATGCAAACCATGTGGGATGCCAAGTTGGGTGACAGACAGAACCAAGCAAATAAAGACAGAGAGGGATGAGGCTAAAAGAAGGTATCTAATATCCAAATCTCGACAGAGAAAGATGGAGGAGGCTTAATACTTGTCTGAACGAGTCGTATAAAACTGACAAATTGGTAATGCTGAACACACAAATGGAAGAACTCCGATTGGCAGATATGAAAGGTGACTACACCAACACATGGAAAATTATCCATGATCTCTCAGGGAAAGATCAAAAGCCGAGCATAAAGGTCAAGAAAAGAGACCGTACGTCCCCTACAAGTGACACTGATCTGCTTGCAGAATGGAAGGAATACTTCAGCTCTCTGATCAACAATGACGATGGTCAAACACCAACTGATCTGCCCAAGCCTGCTGATCATGACTTGCCAATCCAAGATCTTCCACCTACACACGAGGAGACTCTGAAAGCCATATGCCAGATGAAAAACAACAAGGCAGCAGGTCTTGACTGTGCGATCACCTCAGAAGCACTCCAGAGTGGCGGCGATGTAATGGCAGATGTAATCCATAATTTCTGTGCAGAAGTTTACACGACTCTCATACCACCTAGCCAATGGACCACCAGTGTTATTGTTCCTTTGCCCAAGAAGGGAGACCTTAGCCTCATGACCAATTACCGGGGAATTTCCCTCCTTTCGATTGCTGCTAAAGTATACAACAGGATCCTTCTAAATAAGATCCGTGACCAAGTTGACTCCATCCTGAGGAACAACCAGGCAGGATTTCGACCAGGGAGAAGTTGTGCCCAACAAATTCACATACTCAGAAGGATCATGGAAGGTTTCCAAGACTATCAGCTCCCCCTTGCGGTAACATTTATCGATTTCACGAAAGCCTTTGATTCCATCAACAGAACATCAGCAGAAAGGTAATGTTCTCAGTACTGCGACATTATGGAATTCCAGAAGATGTAGTCAATGCTATAAGTGTAGACTATACAACAACTCTAGAAGCGCTGTAATGGTAGATGGAAACATTTCAGACCCATTTGATGTCTCCACATGAGTTTTGCAGGGAGATGTTTTGGCTCCTTTTCTATTTGTTATATTGGTCGACTACCTACTGAAGAAGGCCACATCAGAGCTAGATTCGGGAGTCTTAACACATCCTCGTCGCTCCAGTCGTCACCTGGCCAAGTTGCTAAATTACTTAGATTTCGCTGATGACATTGCTTTGTTGGAATCTTCAATTCCGCGGGCACAGGTACAGCTAGCCTGAACAGCGGCGACAGCAGCCGACCTCGGCCTCGTCATTAGCACACCTAAGACAGAGTACATGACTATTAACTGCAACCCCCATCCAACACTTCAAGTCTATGATGATCCCATCAACCATGTGTCAGATTTCAGATATATTGGCTCTATGATGGCATCTGGTTCAAGCGACCTTAAGAGGAGAAAGTCACTGGCTTGGTGTGCATTTTGGAAGCTGGAACGCCTGTGGAAGAGTCCCAAAATACCCATCTCAACTAAAGTGAAGTTGTTTAACACCACCTGCATTACTATTCTGTGCTATGGCTGCGAGTCATGGGTGATCTCTTAAGTTAAGACATGGAAAATAGAATCAATGCCTTTGCCACCTCCTGCTACAGAATTATGCTGAATATTAGGCGTATTGACCCCATCCCAAACACCAGCATTTACGCCATGACCAGCACTGAGCCACTTTCATTTGGTAAGGCTTCGGCAGTTGAGATTCCTGGGTCGGCTGTCAGAAGAAAAGTCTGCCAAAAGATATGCTCTATGCTTACCAACGCATGGCAAAAGGAGACCAGGTCGACTACGCACTTTATACCTTACATATGTAAGACAATTACTGGGGGACAATGAAGGCGCAATCCAGGAAAAACAGATTGCCGCACTTGCTACTGATCGTCGTGCATGGAGAAATCTTGTAGTCGCCTGCTCTGCAGCCGATGGATGATGATGATTCAATTCGAATCTCGGCATGCATGCATTAGCGTAAAGTGTAATTTGTGTACTTTTGAGACTGCATGGTTGTCAATAAGATGTTGTAAAACTTGTACATCTTTAGTTCCAAATAAGGTATCAAACTGTAGCTAACAAAATTATACAAAGTTGTATATCAATTATAGAGTGATACTGTGATCAGATTCAAAGTTAAGACCGCTCTAATAACTTTCATTTTTGCGGTGTTACTTGGAACACATTGCCAGTTAGTTCGCCGTGCTCCATCCATTCACACTGTTAAGTCTCGTCTGAAGAATCGGTTATTTTCATATTTATTTTATTGTTGCATTTTGCTTGTAATTTATTGTGTAAACGCTTTAAATTTTAATACAGAATATTACAGGACAACAAGCTCCGCTACTTAGCTAATGGCACGTTTGATGGTCTAAGTGCTCTGCAACATCTGTATGTATAAAATTGAATTTTAAAACTAAAAAATGCATATCATTGCTAAATATTTACTCAAATCAAAAATAATTTGAACAATTGATATAACTCATCCATAGTTTTCAAGGATAGAGAGTTTTCAGAAATTGAAATTGAAATTTCAGTCATATACGAGCCCGTCACATCCCTTAGAGAGGAATTATTTTCAAGACGCCCTCGTTTGACTTGCGTGTTGCTTTACTTTAAAAAAAAAGTGATTCTAAGCGGATTCGAACCAGCAGCAGCACAGCAATCTTTGCATTCATAGACAGCGCTCTTATCGATTGAGCTACGGAGGGAACTGCCAGTGGAGCGCAAGATTATAATCTATAGGTATTACATTCTCAAAATCGATTACTGGTGTCACTATAATAGACGATTTAGTTAGCCGATTTTAACGATCTATACACAAAATTGCTGAGAAATCGACGAAGCTCAACGCATGGTAATACATGAAAATTAAATCTGATGAAGACAAATTAGGAAAGTTTAAGCAGCTGCTGTATTTCTTCTGATGAGCAATTCTCCACGAAAATGTTTAGCGTTGAAGTTCAATATTTTCTTCATCCAATGCGTCAATGATCTAAGATCTATCATTGGTGAATTCTCTAATTTAATGTCACCTTTCATTGTTTCAACACCTGTAGCGACCTTTGTTATAACATGTAGGCCTGTGGTCGTATAATATTGTCATCCATGAATAACGCCACCAGGCTCAAAACACCTGCACTTTTTTGTGATATAAAATCAACAGAGGGCGGTTGCTATTATGTCCCAAATTTCAAATTTCTAAGGGATGTGCCGTATACTTATATTTCGCTACATATTTTGTTGTTGAAAACTGCACCCGCTATTTCGCTCTGCCAGTGTTGGTGCCGATGAAGTAAAAGAAATTAAATATAATATATAGGCCTACGTAATAAAATGATCAACATGATCAAAAACGTTTTCTGTTCATTGTCGTTGTTCGCTTTCTAAATTAAAAATAATTAAACTTTTTACAATTATGTTGTTGAAAAGAAAGGGAAAACAAAAGTTATATTCTGATCGTACGAGTATGTTCAATATTTGCATTGAATTTTAGTAAAGTAAGCTGATAATTTGAAACTAGCTTTACCCAATAAACATTTTGGCACATTTTGGTCAACATTTTAAAAACTAAACTCATTCCCTTTCCAAAATTGTATACTATTATATACATCACATTAATATACATCACATTAATAGTTCAAAAGTTACAGCGCTTGGTAAATTTCATGTTTTTAGGGTTGACAGCCCCCTCAAAAGCAACCATTTATAAGAGCAAGGGTGTTTGTTTCTTCAAAAACGTCAACCCGCTTTGGGTAGCTAGCTATATTCCCATGTTCATGGTGGTACGATTGGCATGACTTTTATTAATCGTATCGTGACACCATCATGAAATCGTATCGTGAAACCATCATTCATGCATTTGTAACATCCAGACTTGACTCCAATAACGCACTTCTATATGGAATTACAATATCACAACTCTCTCGCCTTCAACGATTGCAGAATATAGCCGCCCGGATTATTACATATACTAAGAGAACAGATCATATAACTCCTGTATTAGCGGACCTACACTGGCTTCCAATTGAACAGAGACTGAAATACAAGATATGCCTTATTATTTTCAAGATCTTACATGATGCAGCTCCTTCTTATTTAACAGAGCTTGTTCAACCATATGTGCCAGGGCATCGCGGGCTACGCTCTTCAAAACAAGGTCTTCTTCAGGAAACATTGGCTAAACATCAGTGGGGAAAGCGAAGTTTTCAAGTCGCAGCACCAAAACTATGGAATAGCTTGTCTGAATATGTGAAACTGTCAAACTCTGTACATATTTTTAAGAAAAACTTGAAGACATATTTGTACTCTGAAGCATTTGCTTGATGTGACTCTCCTCATCTTTGTTCTTATGCGTGTGTATGTTATTTTGGTTGTTATGCAGAGAAGCGCCATGAGCGTCGCTTGCGGCGGATACCGGCGCTTTATAAATTACCATTATTATTATTATTATTTGTATTAATAGGAAAAATCACGTACATAAATCTTGTCAGTTTCATTCTTGAAAAATATGAATTAAACGTTGAGGGCATACGTCCATTCTTGTTAAGGGTCACCTTTTATCTTCTTTGAAAATCATGAGTGGTGTCTGACAATGCATTCATGCAGACACTTACAACTGTTACACATGAGTGCCCCCTCCTATGTTGGAGACCTGTTCTCGACTTTATGGTAGCAAAACCTTTCATTTAGAATATGGATACCGAGAAGGAATCATACAATAAAATAAATATGGAAATGGAGATTTCATTTCCCTTCTTTTGTTCTATACCGTTCAGGGATATTTCTTCGAATCTCATCACAAAGGTTGAAACTGGTATATTCGGAGATTTACAGCAATTACTTTTCTTGTAAGTATACCAACTTCTAGGATGGAGAAAACACCAGCTGCGTTAAATAACAATAGCAATGGTTAAGACAGTAATTATATTAATGGATTTGTTAACTTCCATCCGCACATGCACCCAATTAGAATGAGTGAGACTTTTGACCAATTTCAGCAGCATGATAAATCGTACTTAAACAAAAATAAAACCGGGACAATTAATTTCGAGTTAAAATTCATTACATTGTTAGTCTTCAAAGTAAGTCGTAATTCTTGAGGGCTCGGACCAGGTCTTTGGATCTTTAATGTGAATCGAACTGGAATTACGGTATACAGGTAGTAAAGTAAGAGATTACTGATATTTCCTAATAACCAACAAACAAGTAGTTCAACAACAACAAATAACAATTTGGTAAGATGAGGGTTGTGTTACCGTACGTTATTAAAGCTTAGGTACATTTGTGACACAGGTCGGTGATAGTTTTCGTCTATGTTTTTTGATCATTATACATCTATTAAATGTAATTCTCTTATAGAGATATACATGGGAGTGACATATCAGCGCCTAGTGAAGAATTATTTGCCGATTTAACTGTGTTAGATACATTGTAAGTATTCCTGTCACTTAACAACTATTGGTTAATGATATTCTGTTGATAATATGATTGATACGGAAATTTGCTTGATTTCACTCATGGATAATTCGTGCAGAAAGACTGAATCATCCATCGTAAGCATGAAATAATATTGCATGTGAACATAATATACCAATAGAGTTGACTGAAAACAAGAAACAGGAAAATAAATGTTATCTACACGGAGATAATACAAACATACAAAAGCCAATTTGAAGGATAGCTTATCACAGATTGACAAAGATGTAATATATTTACGATAAATGTTACATTGTTCAATGTATTACTATTATAATTAGTATTAATCCTTAAACATTTCTTGTCTTTACAGTTATACAGATAGATACTTGTATTGTTGTCTTGTAAGAGGACTGAAAACAGTAACGAGTTGTCTCCCGGAACCAGATCAATTCTCCTCATGTGAAGATTTAATGAGAATTCGAGCCCTTCGAGTGTTTATGTGGATTCTAGGCATAAGTGCTATTCTTGGCAATGGATTTGTTATTTTATGGCGTATTCGACCAAATAAAAAGGGCAGCGTCCGGAAGAAAAATCAGGTGCAATCCCTATTGGTGTTAAATCTTGCTATCGCTGATGGTTTTATGGGGGTATATATGATCATTATCGCTTCAGCAGATATGTATTACAGAGATGTGTATATTGCCTACGCTGATGCGTGGCAGAGAAGTTACACGTGCAAATTTGCCGGATTTCTATCTGCACTATCCAGTGAGGCATCCGTGTTCTTCATGACTGTTATAAGTATTGACCGATTTCTATCAATCGCTATGCCTTTTAGTCGAGTGAATCTTACATCAACATCCAGCAAAGTTTCGATAATAACTGTTTGGGGTGTTGCTGGGCTACTGGGTATTATGCCAGTTCTAGTCAGGAATTATTTTGGGGATGAATTTTATGGACGTTCTAGTGTTTGCCTAGCCCTACCGCTAACCACGCAGAGACCTCCTGGTTGGCAGTATTCCGTTGTACTCTTTCTTGGCGTAAATCTGCTTGCATTTTTGATTATTTTCATTTGTTACTTCGGTATCTATGTCGCAGTTAAGCTGTCCGCTAAAAGTATTAAAAGCAGCGGTACAAAACAAGCGGAGCAAATTGAATTCGCTCTTCGCATGGCTTTTCTTGTTGGAACAGACTTCGTGTGCTGGATGCCAATAATCATCATGGGGTTTCTATCACTCACCGGGGCAGTAGAAGTGCCAGGTATTGTGTATGTCTGGATAGCAGTTTTTGTGTTGCCTATAAATTCGTCTTTGAATCCATACATGTTCACCATTTTGACGCGTGAAATGTCAAAGAGACAAAGAAAAGCAGCATCCACGTCGATGAGTGAAACCAAACGTATTACGATGCATTCTGTAACGGAGCCGGTAAAAGAAGGTAAGTGTTCGTGACTTTATCTATCATGACAACCATCATCAATGTGGATTCATAACCATTCTGACCGCTGACAATATATGCGGATTCGTAAATATTTACCCGTGGTTAAGAACGCTAACGGTCTCAGACTAGTAAAATAAGTTAAGGATAATACAAGATTTATGATTACAATTTAGTATATTGTGAATATACATTTAAATAATTGAGAGTCAACTCCACCAACATATATTTTGATATAACTGGGTTGGGTCTTTTCTCTCAATTACTTATACATTCATTGAAGAATCAATGTTGTTATTTTCAATGTGATTAACCATCGGTAAACAGTGTTACCGTGATTTAGTTTGCCACTTAAAGAAATCAAAATTTAAATCCCTAAAATAAAGTAAATCATTATCCAACAGATTCCAATCTCATGAAGCTAGCATCAAGTCAACTTCATGTCCTGACCTGTCAGCATGTGATACCATGGATTGACCCTGCCAAGTGCAGATCCTATCGACTCTCCAGTTACACAAAGCAGACAAATCCATTTGTGAAGGACGATATCGCCCGATTTGAAGTCGAACTGTCTTTGGCATTAGAGTATCTTGGAAAATATAAATGGGTTCATGGAAACATTACCGAAGACTCTATTTTAGTCGAAAAAGTAGGTATATTAGGCCTATAATTTTCAGATAATGTCGGTGGTATTACATAGTGACGTATGGTAAAATGTGGTCGTTTTGGTGATGTATAGCCTATTGTTTTGAAATATTGTTTTCTTAATTATTTCTACAAACTCCCGAACCAAACATGCATTTGGTGTACGAAAAAGCTAACAAAAAGTTTGTTTTAACATAGTGATGTACACACTTTACGTCACTATGTAATACCAGCGACGATATACGTTCTAAGAAGTGTGTGTTTCTTATGCATAGGACATTTTACGAGTAATTGAAAAAGTTGAAATGGTATCTCAAATCTCAATTATAGTTATCGAACAATAACTATATACGCTGATGGATTTCCTGGAATGCATTACTTGCAAACTCGACTTCAATGAAGCGGTTACAGATAATTAGCTGAATGTTTTATTATAAGCTTGATTTCTTAAAACTTTATCTTGGATATTTTGTATACAAAAGTATTGAAATTACTTACTGATCTAATTTGTTAAATCCAAATATTCAGAGAACCGATGGGAGACGGCACGCCTTTTTGATGATGCCACATTCTAATACATCGACATCTCTTAAGCGATCACATGACAACAACAGTGACGAATGTAATATCGTTTCAAAAGTGACTTCTGACGGCGTGGATGGTGACGTCATCAATGGGAGTATTCCATATGAAAATATGGAACTAGATCATCATATGATTAAGGAAATCATTCAACGATTGACAATACAAGCAAATATTTAAGAACAGTGGAAAATATACACTTTTCTGGTTCTGGTCTGTATACATGGCATATGGTCGAACGAGAATATAAATGCTGAATGCGTGGAAACATCGATGTATCAGATGTAAAATTGACTTCTTTTTATAAGCAGATTAAGTTTTTCGAATGAATCAAATCCTGAAATTTTAATAGGCATCATCAATAATAGTCAGGTACACGGAGAAAATATAATCGAGTAAATTTACTGGACACGTGACTCCTGTTGACTTGATTCGGTAAATGAAACAGAGAAACATTCCGGGATGTGAACCTATCGCTGTGCAACAGTATAGGAATATAATAAGGGGAACGCAAGTAATTGAAACAAAGCATGGTATCGCCTCCTCTTAGACACATTCATTTTCGGGCTTCTAAAAACCCATAATATTTGCAACGATATTGTGAAAAAGTAAGACATTTATGGATGCATTTTAACTTCTGAAATACCCACTTCAAATATTTTGATGACATTTAATACAGCCGCTCATATCGATGCATTAAGCAAGCAATTTCGTTTCGTAATTGTTGAAATATGCTTATATAGAAAAAGGCGTTCCGTTTTCGAATTTCTTAAAACCTGAATTGAGGGTGGGGTTTCGGCCTAAAATCTTAATTATTCTTTGCTCCAATAAAATCAAAATCCTTAAACTGAAACAAACCTAAATAAATAACGGAATAGTGCATCGGGGAGGGGGGCGAGGGGGAGGGGGGGGGGGGGGGTGTATGGCGGGGGATCATATTCAGCAGCATGGGAGAATGGGGTCCACTCGTAGACTCGTTGACACGTGGAAAAAACCCAAATAATACACGTACATTGTGTGAAGTGAATCATGATATCATCTCATGCTGGATTCTCCAAATAACATGTGTGTGGACACTAAAGTTGCAACAAATTTACATGAACAGTTTCTGCAAAGTTGCTCTTGAGATTTACAAAGATTTAATAAATGTACACGAATGCTGAATGTATGAATTTGTTTTGTTTGAGGAATTATATAATAAATAAGTCGTCACGGGAATGCAAGAATGTTGTAAGTGACACTTTCAGACAAATTGAGTTAATAACCCTAACGCTACTACGTCTCACAGTCACCTCACAGCCAGCACCACGTGGCTTGCGCGCGCACAAGTTCTATCTCCTGTAGCACTAAACTACGGGTATATATGGTCTCCGATTTCTTAGCCTGTGAAGCCCTCCCCCCGTGGCTGAGTGTTAGTATATCTCGCCTGTCACGCGGCCGACCCGGGTTCAACTCCCGGCGCCGGCGGACATAATTTTTCCCATTTTTTATTTAACCCCCTCCCCCTGTTCTTCGTTCCATCCCCACTGCCACGTTCTAGGGTTAGGGTTAATACGACACCACACAGTGCATTTATATAACCCTAACGCTACTACGTCTCACAGTCACCTCACAGCCAGCACCACGTGGCTTGCGCGCGCACAAGTTCTATCTCCTGTAGCACAAAACTACGGGTATATATGGTCTCCGATTTCTTAGCCTGTGAAGCCCCCCCCCCCCCCCCCCCCCCCCCCCGTGGCTGAGTGTTAGTATATCTCGCCTGTCACGCGGCCGACCCGGGTTCAACTCCCGGCGCCGGCGGACATAATTTTCCCCATTTTTTATTTAACCCCCTCCCCCTGTTCTTCGTTCCATCCCCACTGCCACGTTCTAGGGTTAGGGTTAAGGGGGGACTTAAGGAAGTTTTTGATTTGTTTTTTGAATTTTGTAAGTGCTCTAATTATTAAACTATTAATCAAATGCATATAAAAGTATACATTTTTGGAAAGGAAATGGATCAGAGAATCCAAATCTGGCGTCAATTTTGACCCAAAAAGTAGATTTTTTTGACCCACATTTTTTTGAACAAAGCTAACAAAAATAATTTTCAGTAAAAAATGGCCAAATCACTTTAAAATGATGTTAAGACACTAATGAAGGGACTATTTTTTTTTAAAAACCTAAACTAATATTTTTGACAATTTTGACCAAAAAGTGCCAAAAAACGTGAAAAATATATTTATTTTTTTAAAAACTTTTTTGTCAAAATTTCAAAAAAAATATTGGATTAGGTTTTTAAAAAAAATTGCGTCCCTTCATTAGTGTCTTAACATCATCAAGTGATTTGGGCATTTTTAACTCAAAATTATGTTTGTTAGCTTTGTTCAAAAAAATTGGGTCAAAAAAGTGGACACTCGAAAAATCAACATTTTTGGTCAAAATTGATGCCAAATTTGGATTCTCTGATCCATTTCCTTTCCAAAAAGGTATACTTTTATATACATTTGAGTCATGGTTCAATAATTACAGCACTAACAAAATTCAACAAAAAACTTCCTTAAGTCTCCCCTTAATACAATGTAGTTCGTTATAAAAATAAAGGCAAATCCACACATTTTAAGCCATTTAAGACTGGGTTGCTGTAAAAATCAAAGATATTTTTAAAAAGTTGGCAGACTTCAAAAATGGATTTTGACTATACTTCATGCATGAGTCGGTATGGGTACATATAATACAAAAATAGAAAAAATTGGATATCAGATGTCGGTTGCCATGGTAACGGCCAAAATAAGATTTCCAACCAATTTTGCAAGTTTTTACACTATTTAAGTAATGAAACATTGGTAAATTGGAAGCACTGGTACATCTAAAGGGGAAAGAGTAGAAGTTTTTCTTTTACACATATTGCACAACCATGTTAACTCTTTCAGAAAATGACTTTGATATGCAAGTGTGTGTTCCACTTTGGATCAAACCATTATTTCAAATAGCACATAGATTACATTCTTATTATATTACTATATTTATACGTACTGCCCTCAATAGTCGAGAAAGGGTAATAATTTTGCCGTTGATTTCCACGGGATTGCCACATCTGGGTAATTTGAGTGTAACGCTATGGGAAAACATACAATTTCTTGGTGGCATTTTTATGAAAAAATGCCGGACATTTCATCCACCGGCGACAGGTAGCAGCAGCCATGGTCTTGTACAAAATGCACACCAACCACTGCCCACATGATTTAGCAGCATTGCTCCCCACACCATATGTTCATCGTCGTGCTACGCGTTCAAGTGTTGCAATGCCAGATCATGCCCTTTCACTGCCGCCTGCCAGAACATGCTGCTTAGACAGAAGTTTCATCCACACAGGTGTTCCACTGTGGAACAGTCTTCCAGTCAATGTTGTTGGCAACATCCAAGAGGAAGGACTACAATCTTTTATATGTCGTGTTAACAGACACTTTCTCTCCAACTCTTCAGAGTATGTTGCCTAAGCTCTCTCGATGTATCAATGACCTCCAGATATTATTTTTTACTAGCCCAATTGTGTTTACTTGTATTTTGATTATTTTCTGAGTTGCAGTGAACCAATTGATTGGCCCATCAGAGCTCTCTATTGAGAGTTACCCGTTTGATTTGTAATCACTCAGTTCATTAACTTTGTTAATATCTGTTGGGCGGGCTTTTGTTCACATTTTGCTCTTTATATACAAAAAAAATCCATAAAATGCATAACACTTTGAAGAGTGGGACTAAGGCTACCGGCTGGCATACTTTGGGGATAGCATACCTTTTAAAAGGCCAGTCAGTAAGGTGGGGAACACCGATGCCATGCGAAATACGTGAAACTTCGTACTTGCAGATGGCATTTCTCAAAGAGAGTAGTTTTAATCACAGAATAAGTAATTGTAGCTGATAAAATGTGTTTCAAGCTTTCCATTGATATCAAATATGTGGTATTTACCAGCCAAATAATGTGTTAAAAATTAACACCAATGTATACCCTTAGATTTGACCTTTAGTAGGGGATGTACAGCAATGTACAGTCTCATAGTAATCTTATATGCACTTTTCCATGCAATTCTGCATTCTTTCTTTACTACATTATAATATGGCATGTACCATAGGAATAGTAGATACAGAAGGAATATCAATGATCCATGATTAAAGCACTAATCACATTGCCGATCTTTAACATGATTGTTATTTAAATCATATTACACTCTTAGAAAAAGGGTGCTTCGGGGGTTCTTGGCTGTCCCGTACATGGAAACCTTTATAGCACCTTAAAAGATTCCAAAAATAACCATTTTAAGGTTCAAAATGGGCAAAGAATGGGCAAAAATGGGTCTTTAGAACCTCTAAAGGTTCTCTACAGAACCTTTATGGGTCCTTTAAAATCAAAGAACCTTGAACCCTTCCATATACGGGACAGCCAAGAACCCCTGAAGCACCCTTTTTCTAACAGTGTAATAGGACCATTATCCTAGCTTAGCGTAATGCGATAAATGCCACTTTTGTATAGCCATGGAAATAGTCTCATGTCTGGCGTGAGTTTTGATTAGGTGTATCAATAATATTGTTGAATCTGAATAGAGTATATGCAATGAACCAACCGGAACGTTTTATTTGTCCTCCACAAACTTTGTTACGTGAACATAAACATTGGTACGTGACCTTACTAAAGTAACATAGGGCACAATGACATAATTGTATGTGGTCAATGCCCCGATAGCATACCTTTTAAAAGGCCAGTCAGTAAGGTGGGGAACACCGATGCCATGCGAAATACGTGAAACTTCGTACTTGCAGATGGCATTTCTCAAAGAGAGTAGTTTTAATCACAGAATAAGTAATTGTAGCTGATAAAATGTGTTTCAAGCTTTCCATTGATATCAAATATGTGGTATTTACCAGCCAAATAATGTGTTAAAAATTAACACCAATGTATACCCTTAGATTTGACCTTTAGTAGGGGATGTACAGCAATGTACAGTCTCATAGTAATCTTATATGCACTTTTCCATGCAATTCTGCATTCTTTCTTTACTACATTATAATATGGCATGTACCATAGGAATAGTAGATACAGAAGGAATATCAATGATCCATGATTGAAGCACTAATCACATTGCCGATCTTTAACATGATTGTTATTTAAATCATATTACACTCTTAGAAAAAGGGTGCTTCGGGGGTTCTTGGCTGTCCCGTACATGGAAACCTTTATAGCACCTTAAAAGATTCCAAAAATAACCATTTTAAGGTTCAAAATGGGCAAAGAATGGGCAAAAATGGGTCTTTAGAACCTCTAAAGGTTCTCTACAGAACCTTTATGGGTCCTTTAAAATCAAAGAACCTTGAACCCTTCCATATACGGGACAGCCAAGAACCCCTGAAGCACCCTTTTTCTAACAGTGTAATAGGACCATTATCCTAGCTTAGCGTAATGCGATAAATGCCACTTTTGTATAGCCATGGAAATAGTCTCATGTCTGGCGTGAGTTTTGAGTAGGTGTATCAATAATATTGTTGAATCTGAATAGAGTATATGCAATGAACCAACCGGAACGTTTTATTTGTCCTCCACAAACTTTGTTACGTGAACATAAACATTGGTACGTGACCTTACTAAAGTAACATAGGGCACAATGACATAATTGTATGTGGTCAATGCCCTGATTGTGCTAAACAAATGTTGTGGAGGAATAAATTCAACTAACTCTGTCCTTGGTGTTAATGGTCCTTTTGTCCACTGGCGTGCAAAACCCGATATCGATCGCACAATGTTATTTCCTTTTCGCGTTCGTCACAATAGTATCCACAGTTCATTGCGGTGGTTATGTAGAGTAAATCCTTCCCGTATTCACTATTTACCCACGTTCTTTTTTAAACATATTAAATGTCGGCGATATATAGGGATGTGGAGATCCAGTTTAGTTTTATAGCATCATGGTTGCCCTGATAGGGATGTTTTCATCATATTTTCTCATAGCGAAAATGGGGTATTGAATGGGGCTATAAAGCCGAAAGTGGCACTTTGTGGATAATGCCACTTTCATATTTGGTAGATAAGATACCAACCTACATAAACATGGAATAAAATGTCTTGGTATTTCAAGTACGTGTATTAATATTTGAAAGGTACGATTTTCATTTTCAAACAAATATTATACAATTTGAACGTTGAAAAACTAAATAAAGCCTTATTTTCTGACTTCGATCGGGGTCTATCACTCTACATGTACCTTTTCATAGAGGCCTGTAGTACAGTATAGCTTAAAAATGGCACCAAATAAGACCATTAAAGATGAGATGCAGCCAGTGCTTGCCAAATTGAAAGCATTGTTTGAAATGGAGAAATTGGAAGGGAAAGCTATACCTGTCTTTGCAACGTCAATTAAACTGACTCTCATGGCACAACTTGGGTTATGATGATAAAAGTAGGTGGGTAACATAATTATTTTTTATTATGTCCGTTTTTCACTCTACTGATTCCATCGATATTTTCGTCAGAAAATAGCCTCCTCTCCCAGTCAATGGAACGGCTGGGTCACGTGATTGGAAGATCGGTCTCAGATGGATAGACTATTGATCATTATCTAGTTTATCTTCTAGATCAATTAGCATCATTGCCAATTATTTTTTCGCGAACATTTCTATCTCTGTTCTATTTTGAAGAGTACTCAATGATTAATTTACGTAATTATATTTCACGAATTCCCAAAAATATTTTTGATTCAAGTTTATTTCCGTTTTCTTAATATGTTTGCGAATCAAGGAGTTAAAGTCCTCATCTTCCAAAAGGCTGTTGTTGAACTTTCAAAAACCCGGACCTCTTTTTCCGATTGGCTTAGATACTTTTAGTACGATGGCTTGGGGTCAGAATAAATGTAAGGAATAATTTAACCAAATCATCACTTAAATCACCATTCGTTAAATGATCCATTGAGCATGCATAGTCTTCTCAAAATCAACAAGTCTTCCCTGTGATTCTAGATCTTTCCAGTTTATCAGTTCATGACTCTGTCAGTTTATTTATGATAAAACGATACACTTCCTTGTGACATACCATTTCATTTTCACCAGTCTTTATGGCATATTCGTTGTTTTCTTAATTATATTGATATCTAATCTGGAACAAATTTCATTTAATTCAATCCAAGATGATTTGCTCAAACAGACTCTAGTGTTTTTGACAATAACACAATGTTCGTCTATTTCATAGCCTGCAAAGTTATGAGTTTGGTCATCAATTTCTTTAACATTTCGTTTTGCATATGCAGTTTGAGGGATTTTTCAGCAGTAGAGGGATATGAAGCATGTGAATGTAAATAGCTGAATCTAATGTTTTGCTTCATGTCATGTTTCCTCAAGTCAGCAAGTCCTGACCTTTGTGTAGGAACCCATACGATACAATATCGCATGTTCCAAATGGATGTATGCAGTTCCGAAACAATTACGCATCTTCAATTCAATTCAATTCAATATTTATTTTCCATCATATCAACAAAGACAAAATACAATGACAGTTTAACAAATAATATGATGGAGGAGGAACAACTAAAAGCAAAAGCCTGACGTTGTTGCACCCCCTTAAACAAAGCTTACATTCTACAAATACAGAAAAATATAAAAAATATACAATTACAGAAATTATAAGTTAACATAACAGAAAAAAAAATCAACAACAAAAAAGACAACGAAAAGTAAACAAGCAATGGATATACATTATATCCCACGTGGAACTGAGACTAGTATACTAGTCTCAGACGTGGAAGCAGCAACGTGATTTTTTTTGTTATTGTTTTGTTGTTGTTATTGATTTAAGGTTTAAGTTACTTGATATAATATTGGTTTAGTTTGATAAAGTAAGTGCTCTTGATTGTTTTACAAGGATAGCATTGTCACAGTGTTGTACACAAGTTCTCAAGATACCCATTACAGTACTGATCCTGACGGAATGTTTGATGTCACAAAGTACATTTGATTGGTCTTTTTTGCATTGAGTGACAGCTTATTTGCTTTGAACCAGTTGCATACCTCACGGAGCTCAATATTTAAAGTGTCAATATCCTTCAAAAGGAAATCACAAAATATAACAATTCGTTTGTGGTCTACTGAAAAAAACCCCATTTCGGGTGCCCTAATCACCAATGAAGACGATGAAATCGAATTTGCAAACATTTTAAAGAACATTCAGGCGAGGAAACCGGACCTTTTCCTCATTGATCATGAAAACATGAAGTGTTTCATTTTGGAAGTTTCATGCCCATTTGATGCTTTCATTTTAGTAATGTTACAACACCAAATTCCAGAAGTACATGCCTCTTTGCGATATGCTAACCATCTGCGGTTTTGATTGTAAAATCCTCGTTTTCGTGATTGGGGCACTCGGACGTATGTTCACTACCGCTTCTGCACTGGGTTAAGGAAACTTGGTTTCCCCATCAGAGTTGCTAATGCCGTTGCAAAATATACCTCAATTAGTGCTATGATTGGCACTAACATCATATGGAAAATTAGAAATAGACTCACCAAAGATAATTAATTCTGGATTGTGCTAACCTCAACAAATTGTTCGTGCTTTGTTCATGTGATGTATGCCGCTTTTGTGGCTCATATTATTGTTTATGGTCATTTTTGAATAAAAATATCGTATATGTATGTACAGTTAAGCCCACAATTAATCATACCCTTTGTAAAATATGAGTTTTTGGCGTTTTTCTCATATCTATACCAGCTGGAGTGGTGGAACTTTCGCTTTACACTAAAGACAATTAGTTTGCAAGTACAAATCAATATATTTGGGCTCAACATTTTTTGCATAACAATAGAATTGAACAAGAATTGTATTTTTATGCCTGTCCAAGAGAAGTATTGCGAAAGGCCAACAACAATCCACAGATCACCATCAGAGCTCTCCTGAACAACCTTGACAATTCTTGGACCAAGATATCATGGCAGACACTCCAGCAGACATTGCACATGAGAGGTCTCCATGGATGCCGACCATGAAATACCCTACTCCTGAAAAGAGACATAGAGAAACTCGTCTTGCATCTTACCCAACCACAATATTGAGGACTAAAAGCTCGGACCTTTGTCCAGAAGTGCTCTTGCAAATGCTAGACGAGTTTCTATGTGTCTCTTTTCAGGAGTAGAGTCTTCCTTAGTCGGAGTCCATGGAGATCTCTCTTGTGCAATGCCTGCTGGAGTGTCTACCTTAATATCTTTGTCCAAGACTCACCAATGTTGTTCAGGAGAGCATTGACAGTGATATGTGGATTGTTGTTGGTCTTTCACCATTGCTGTAATATCTCCAGCCTAGAATTTGTTGAACAATTTCAAACATGTCCACAATCTTTCAAAAACAACACAAAAAAACAACGAGCCGCCAAAACAGACGTCCATGAAAAATAACATTCACTCAAATATATGTATTAATTAATAAAATAAAAAACCCCTTTTTTTTGCAGTTAAAACCGAAAGATGAACAAAACGTGCTTACATTTTTCTTCTTCTTATAAGTTGATTTATTGCATGTCGTACCGTATTTACAGAATAAGCAAACCCGCTAATGGATTTAGCAATAACATCAATTTCTCTTCATCAGAGCTATTTAAATCAGATGCATAAAAAAGATTCTCAAATGTCTGGATCGTCGCAAAGAAGATTTTAAAGGCAGCACACCATAATGCATTGCATATTTGCAAAACGTCGTAAATCTGGTCCCCGATTCATCTCGGTTCCCATAGACATGCACAAAATCATGGCTTCATAGCGCCATAATCGTACAAGCTCTTAGATTCTTGTTTACATCAATAAATAAATTAGTTCTTAGTGCTCCATTTTCGTATTTCTAAAACCAAAGAGCTCGACTAGTAAACAGCTTACTCACAGTTATTGGAAAACCAAAAAGACAGGGGAACCATCGATTCGTTTCATGCGTTTCATGCGTGACAGAAAGCCACTATATCGATATCTCAATAACTCGTGGTACAAAGGTCACCGATATATCGATCGTATTGATACGAGTATCGATAAGGGGAAAACTAAATGCATCGTGGGAACACAAATCTTGAGTTGGCGCAATGCATTGTGGCTGCGATGTTAAAACCTTCTCGTCGTATTGTTGTGAGTAGCCTACTCGATTTTATACTATGTATTCGGATTTTTTGTTGTTGTCGGAAAACATGCTCGTCCAGGCATTATCTTACACTGCTACACGACTGGTCGATAGCTGAGTCCAGCTACTACGACGTAGATTGGACAGAATAATCTATTCTCGTTGTGGACAGACTAATTTGATAGATTATTCTGACCCTCACGTAGCAAACGTATGACCAGTTACTGTTGGTAGCATTTTGGTGCATTGTATGGAGAGGAGTGCATCACCATGAAGATGCTGTTTTTACTTCTACTGGTTGGACCGTTAGGTAAAATAATTACCAATGATTACTAGTTGTATGTGCTGATTATTCGATGTTTGTAATTCATTGGATGTATATATATCGGTGTATTATAAATTCATTTATGAAAATTAAAATACGATACATGTTTTGTTTTCTTTCTTCCTTGTTTAAATTTTAATCACACTTTGATATGTATTTAATGATGTCTATATTATTTGGACGCCACGGGGCTACCTTTGTATACCTTTCTTTAATTTTATGATAAAAGCCCGGTTCTATGAAATAATACCGACTTTTTATTATATGTTGCTAACTAATTACACACCTACTTATCATGTAATCATAAATGTTGTCATTATTTGGATGCTTAGGTACTGTTACCGCAAACACGACAACCTCATATGCAGAATCAGCTACCGTGTCATCCAATTTGACAATGGAAGGCTCTACCGGACAATCAAACTTGACTACAGATACTGGTCAATCAGGCGAGAATTCGACGCAAGAGCCGTTGCCGGAATGTGAGGACGGATGGTTTGAATACAGGGATTTCTGTTATAAGGTAGGATCGATGGGCGTCTATTCTTTTTTATAATTTTCTCCAAAATTGTAAATTTAGTGGTCATGGTTGGATTCATTGAACCCTTTTCTTCAAGAAAATGTATGCTTTTATATAGATTTAATGAATAATGGAGGAGTTACAGCTGTTTTACTGAGCCTATGCCTGAGAGTTCACACCCCTTATTGAAGAAAAACGTATTACATGCTGAGACTACCCGAATTGTGTTCCACATCAGTTACCAAAACCAGAAGGAAAATGTTATTTTGTCCCCTCCCCCCTTGACCGAAAAAATATATCAAATACGAAGGCAATTTTACTTGGCATACAGCGCTGTTGGATTGGGCTATTCCAGAATTCGGAATTCCAAACGTCTCGAAGTTAGTGAGCCCATGGTCAGCACATAGACTAGAGGAACTCGGCATTCCAGACTTTCTTTCGGGATTTCCTTGGGTCGGAAAAACTTGTGGGTCGGGGCAAACTTTACACCATATGTTATTCTCTGGGACTTACTACCTACTAAGTGTGGTCGGATATATACAGTTATCAAAAAGTAACTATACAGGTAATAAATGGGCTTCTAACTCTAAAAATATATATCCTACCTCGTGAAGTCCGATTTTCAATTTCACATTTTTATTTTCTACACGCGGACCCATCTACGAGTACCTTATCGATTACCGGTAGTGCAATTGGGGGATGCAAGCGCAGGTTGGACAGTCGGCCGTATTGTTTAGATGGATCAATACGCCACACACAATGTGAAAATGAAATTGTGACTTTACCTTTCATTTTGGATTCAATATTCAACCGATCCTAGCGTGCAATATCTCATATTAAAGAAGATAATTTTTTCAAAAACTTTATGATTAAATATTTTTAGGTAGGATATATATGTTTAGAGTTAAAAGTTCATTTATTACCTGTATCAGGCGTGAAAATAGGGGGAGACGGGCCCGAGAACCCCCCCCCCCCCCCTCCACCAAAAAGGAAAAAGGAAAAAAGGAAAAAAAGGGAAAGAGAGAGGAAGTGAGGGGACAAACGAAAAAGCAAAAAGAAAAGGTGGGGTACGGCGGGAGGGGAGGCATGCGAGGGACATAAGAACGTTTGGAGTGTATTGGAAGTTGGTCGGGATACATACGCGTACGTACGTTGATGAGAAATCTGATATTTTGGAGGTAACTATATATATAGTATAACTTTTTTCTGTCATAGTCCTATATAAAAAGCCATTATTGATCGGAAATAAAGTGATTGCTTTTTAATAAAATATTGCTCAAAAGTACATACCAAATTGCACCAAATGGGTTCGAAAATTGAAAAAAAATCAATTCAGGCTCCCCTGTTCGAGCTTTTAAACAATCTATACTTAAATCAAGAAAATATCAGTATATATATGCTCAACTTCTTTCTTGGATTGATAAAAGCAAAATATTGATTGGAAATGAAGATAAAATGTTGGTGCCCCCTCAAAACCCCCTGTTCGAACTTTTAAACAATCTATACTTAAATCAAGAAAATTTCATATGCTCAACTTCTTTCCTGCATCGATAAAACAAAATTGATTGGAAATGAAGAGGTGGCTTTCGATAAAATGTTGGTCAAAAGTATACACCAGATCGCACCAAATGAGTTCGAAAATTGAAGAAGAAAACAAATCAATTCTGAGGGGGGCACATCCCCCATCATACTCCCTGTTCGAGCTTTTAAACCATTTATACTTAAAATCAAGAATATATCAGTATATGCTCAACTTCTTTCGTGCATTGATAAAACAAAATATTTATTGGAAATGAAGAGGTGGCTTTTCGATAACATTTTGGTCAAAAGTATACACCAGATCCCAGAAAAATTCTATGGAGGGCCCCCCCCCCCCCCTCAGACATAGCTCGGAAGGGCGTTGTTGCGTACCGCTTAGATAGTGCCAGCACAATTTCATTTGTTGCCCCCCCCCCCCCCCTAAAACTTGGCTGCCTAAAACTTGGCTGGATCCGCGCCTGACCTGTATAGTTATCTCTTAATGATAAAAACTGTATCTGACAGCATGTACCCGTCTTGTTATATACATATGATTCATCATTTCTTTTTTAAGGTGGGTGGGGGCATCAGGAGTCCCCTGAATGGGTGCGATTCTTCCCATTACGCTACAAGGCCCGCTTGGCAGCGCTATAAATTGCTGCCCTAAAAACAGGCACCAAATTTAAATATTCGCCTTCCATCCATAGCTGGTTGCTATATGACATAATTCTCGTGTGCAACCAACCGGCTGTATTGCAACGCCCATTGAGTAGTTTAAACGCATGAGCGTGAATGTAATTTGCAATATAATGGAAACTCACCCATGCAGTTAGCAAGAAGTATCGCTCGTACACGCCCCGAATTTAAATATACAACCAGGCAATCCTCTCGTAGTAATTGATAACAATAGGTTTACCAGACCGAATTAATAGCGCTCCTAAGCGGGCAATTTATGTCATGGAATGGTAGTCTAGTCCCGCCCATCCCTCCCATGTTGGACACCCGACTGCGTTGGAAAGCTGGAAAATGGAATGTTTATTTTACCAGTGCGGGTCCCATATGTGGCGTCATTTTAACCGATCACTTCTTTTTTTCTTCAAATTTTAAAATAATTATTTTTGGAAAACTTGAAAAATGATATAAATGATATCCAATGTTAATATAAACATTCTCGAAATATTGGGATCCGCCACCACCACCACCACCACCACCACCAACAACAACAACACAAGGTTGCACACCACCAAATAATCTCCCATAGGCTTACACGTGAAATGCACAATTTTAAAATGGATATTTCTCGACATTATAAGAAACTGGTATCTTGAAATTTGGTTTCAACTTGAAGATGAAAGCCATGACTACTAACTCAACAACTCATATATGGGGGGGGTAACCGGCATTTTTTTGAGCTAGAGCCTTTTCAAAAAGTACGAGTTGAGTTTTCCTGGTCACACGCAATTGTTGATTTAGATGATGGTCCTAAGCGGGCAATTTATGTCATGGAATGGTAGTCTAGTCCCGCCCATCCCTCCCATGTTGGACACCCGACTGCGTTGGAAAGCTGGAAAATGGAATGTTTATTTTACCAGTGCGGGTCCCATATGTGGCGTCATTTTAAGAGTGCATGCCTGAGAGAATAGGATGATATGACAAAATCTAGGAACATGAAGGTTGTCCAATATTGCTCATATATAGTTTGCTGGGTACAGTTGATGAAAGATTCAGGTTGACAAAGTTTGAAAATTCTGACCCCCCTGACTTGGATTTTCTGCCCCATGGCATTTTAGCCCCATTTTGAGCCATAAAATCATATAAAATCGTTTAAATTGTCTCTGTTTCTAAAGGCACAAAATGGGATTCTTTGCATCAACTGATTTTTGAATCCAGTCCATATATCATTGATATACAGCATTGGTATTGTGTAGATTCAACCAAAAATCACTCACCTCATTCTGAATTACGAGGGGGGTCACAGAAAAAAGTGCCCCTACGAGGCATTGATTTTTGTGACGAAAAAGGGGCAATCTTCAAATGTGAATAGGATTTTATCCCAGCAGTGAATTGAAAATTTTCTTTCATAGCCAAATAGCTAAATCACTTGTCTCTTCAGAAAACGTAAATCTGTTCTGGGGAAATGGTTTCTAGATACACCCAATGCAGTGTTTCTATAAGGCATTTTAGACATTTTTAAACAATTGAATATATATGATTTTTTGAGAAATTGTTGTGATACAGGAATGTAATTCAATCAAATAGGTCACAGACTTTAAGAATATATTTATATTTGTATCTAAATGATTGTTTCTAGACAGAAAATATTTTTGAAGTGTTTTGAAATAAGATATTGTTGTTTTGATTTTAAAAGGTTACTTAAACCATACATTGCTGCTTCTGAGCAGCGATAGCTTTATTCCAAAGTCTCTCACATCAGAGAATTGAAGCAAAGGTTTGTGTAATCAAAGGTAACGGTCTTTTGAAGCAATCAGTGTTTCTAGATTGTATAGTAATATAAATTAGACACAATAGTTTGCTTAGAATAGGTCAGGTTCAAATACAAATAGCCTACATCAATCAGTTTTTTACATCATTAGTTTTAAATACATTGATCCTAGTGTCAATCATACTGGAAATGTGGAATTGCCTAAGGGTAAAAAAATGTTTCTATTTTATAGTATTTTTTTCCAAACGGGAGGATGACTGATCCATGGGTGGTGTGTGCTATAATAGATATTCTACTATAGGGACTATAACAATTGGACTATGACATTTGAATATACATTATCACCCTTGATATAAATGTATATCTATAGATGCAATAGGACAAAGTGTTTCTATATAGTAGAGGCACAATTCCCATCATTATCCCAATAAAATAACTAGGGCAAAAGTTAGTCTCATAGATAGATAGATGGGAAATGCATCACTTTCTAGTTTGATTTAATCTTATCTAATTTTCTTCTAGTAACATGTGTTTTAACTTTGGGGCAATAGCCTACTATTTGGGCTACCACATTTTTTTAATAACAAGATGGTGAATGAGATGTCACACAAACAATATTTAGAATTTGTGTGGACCAGCTAGGTCTACTTATAGTCTACCGATCTTTGGCATACCATGCACAACTACAGCAGCCTTGATATCAGAGGGACCAAGAATGATGTGTTAGGCATCATCATCTACATGACTCATGTTCACCAGTTATTGGATATTATGAATAAGAAAATTAGTCGGGTATGGGATTACCGTACACCCCACCCACCCCACAGGACTCCCCCAAACCAACTTTTTGACTTACTGTCATGGTCCTAAAACATATTCAGGATGTTACCAAATATATTTTGGTACGTTAAGGGGTTATTCAAGATGGCGTCCAAAATGGCCGCCATATTATGGCAATCAAAATGTATTGTAAAAGTATAGTTTTAAAAGTGGAATGTATGTATTTAGACCACTAGACACTCATATCCAGAACTTTTGCTTTGTTAACACACCTAAATCCAAGATGGCCGCTAAAATGGCTGCCAAAAATGTTAACATTCTATAAATTGGCATATGAATCAACATGTATGATCAGATCTACAGCCACTAGGCTTTATCGTAGACATATAGTGAATGCTGTCCCATTAGATTTGGGGGTATTGGTATTACATAGTTTTACAAAACAATTGTTTTAGGTCTTATCCCATTTTATGGAATTCCGACAATTAGTTCAGTCATTATGGGACCTATTTTGTGGCCATTTTGGATTATTAAGTATGTTAACAAATCAAAAAATATTGGATATGAGTTGCTAGTGGTCTAATACATACATCCCATCATTAAAACTATATTTTCATGATACATTTTGGTTGATATTATCCCATTTTAGTGAATTCCAAATTGGTTTAGTCATTTTGGGACCCATTTTGGGCGCCATTTTGGATTTTTAACTATGATAACAAAGCAAAATACTGGACATGAGTTACTAGTGGTCTAACACAAAAAATAATTTGACAATGGACATCAAGATTACAAGTATGAACATTATGCAAAAATGGGCAATTATATGCAATTTTGGGAGATTTGGGGGCTTAAAAGGGGCTAAAACTTGATGGAGCACAAAATCCAAGCTATAGGGGCCAGAATTTTCAAACCTTGTCAGCATGAATATTTCATCAAGTACATAGGCCTATACTAAACCCAAAAAGAGCAAAATCCGACAACCTTCATGTTCCGCCCACCATTTGGTTTTCTCAGGCACGCTCTCTTAAGCTTATAGAGTAGCCATCAACTGTGTACCAATCGTGTTTTAGAGTTAATGCACACATTGCCTTACCGGCATGTAATATTTGCTAATTCTGTATTAAGTTACGATTCGGACAAATGCTTGTAGAGGAAACCTTCGAATTATGTGATTCTTCTTCCGTATTTATTCTCATCCACCAATGTAATCCTTCACTGTAATGCTGAATTTACTTGCAAGAGGTATAAATGCGACAAAACAGCACACATATCATGGTCTTATTTTACAGTTTTTGTAACGAGCTTTAACGATATATAGTACGTGCATATATATAAGTACGATAAAGTAAGAAATTATTTAACATCAGTATCAATATTAATATCAGTTTCAGTTTAACGAGTAAATAAATACCTAATGGACATTTTTAGTTATTCCCCAATTCTGCAACTATCCGACATAACTGCTGTCTGGTCTGACTGTTGCAACAGAGTATGCGCAATTATGAAACCACAATCTTCAATTATAATTACTTTGGAACTTTGACTTCCCTTTAAAACTTCGCAGATCAACCTAAATACTGGTATATTTGAAGTATTAGTTAATCATAAAGTACGTTTCTCTATACTCAAATTGCAGCATTTGCATTTTGGAGGGCTATAGTTGTCAATTATTGTTTGAGCCGTCACAATCTATCCATATTTTACGAACATGACTTTATCCATGACTCTGTCATAAACCTAACGGTAACTGACTGATATTTGATATTTTCAATTCGATGGATTTATTTCCATTGACAGTTCGAGTTATGAATTTATTGAGTAAGGCGAATAATAATGATGACAATACACAACTCGTGCAACCTATAAAATCTAAGGCAACACCATACTTCCAGACTATTGTACCAGGTTAGCGAAACTAATAACTCGCGATATTATTTCACGAATTGCGCTACATAATAAGTCATGTAGAAAATCTCCAATACTTTACTTTCACTCACAACAAAATTGCACATTCGTTTTCCAATCAACAGCCATTCATTCTCGCGTATGATGCCAAGAACCGGTTAGGATATTGGTTAGGATATTACTTAACAATAGTATGCCCACTAATTTAGGGAAACAGAGTAACAATGCTTTCATGATCCATTTTGGGATGAAAACACATTTTTATATTGAATTTTGAGAACTTTTGTCTCCTCCATCATTAAACCAATGTCATTTATATAAACCTCCATACATCAGAAATGCATTTTCTACCAGACTGAAATATGGTGATATTATTACTGATTAGTTACAGTGTATGAGATATTGAACATGTATTGCTGAGGTGATAGTCACAGATTGGCGCAAAAGAAATATTTCAAACACACTAAAATATTATAATAGATCATGTTTGTTTGCGTGGGTGTGGTGAGTGTGTGGGGTGAGGGATGTGTGGTTGAGGGGTTGACGAGACTCACATTTATCATAGTTAACAGGGGATTACACAGTAATACTCCTGAGATTAGCCACCGAGCGTCGATTAAGTTAGAAAGAATACATCCGTTAGCGCTATAACAGCTGGTTAACATTAATATTAATTTATAATTCCTTCAAAAATTAATAACCGAATTTGTCTAATAAGTCAGTATTATCAGTATTAACTACGTCGGAATACAACATTTGAATTGCTTCTGTTGAGCATCATACTAATGTAACTTTCAAAATACAATTACATTTTGTTATGATTAATAACATAATATAAAGATTACGTTAAAATGGCTTTTTAAATAGGATAACATTTAATAACTAAAATGTAACATAATGGTAGGTTTGGGTTTTCTTCGGCTAGTGTTTGAAGCAAGGTCGGCGCAAATTGTACAGGGTGTTCAAATTGTAACTGTACCATTTTGAAATAATGGATAGGTATCCATTATCGAATTGTTCTAGTACCCCATACGCATCTAGGCGACAGCTATTAAATCATAAAAGAAAAGAAAAAAGTTTGATTGACTAAAATCACTTTCAGTAGGTGTTATTTGTATAGTATATCTTATTTGAGGTAGTCAAATGTCTACACGGACACAAATTGATAGAAAGAGGGAAACAAATCTTTATATAGTAATTACTTAATTTTGAGTTTAAAATGATCTATTTTCCAACTGTATATATATATGCAGATCGATCCAAGGAACAAATTCAGTCGTTCTTTATTCGTATCCTTGAAGATAGATATAGACATAAATCAAATAATTGAACAGATACGTGGCATTGTACAGGGTGACCCAAAAAATGTTAACACTCCGGGCACATAAGATATCTTAAAAAGACAGAAACACACGGGTCTAATCTTGATGTATTATGAAAGCTGAGTAAATAAGCTTTCATTCGCATTTTATTGCGTTCCAATTGGTTATTTAGAACGGTAGATATGCTTCAGCAAACATGAGGAAGCAAAATCTGCTTGGTCCAATCCTCTCAGTACGAAGCAAGAAGCAACACGATTAAGTCACGCACACACATCAATTAATCTCTTCTTTGTTCTTTTCAACACATTCTTTCGATTCTTTTCAAGCTTAAAAGTCATAAATAAATATATTCCACATAAATTATACGGGTATTTTGTCATAAGTTCAAGTTCTGTACTCTTTTTCCATGTGCAATGGGTAGCTGTCAGTAAAGCAGTCTTTAAAATTGAAATTGAAACATTTCATGTTCTTTGTTGAAATGGTCCATCCAATTAAATAAATTAACTAATATTGCACTGAAATAAAACTAGTATTGCACTGAAATTAACCATAAATCAATTGCACGTAATGAAAAGATTCAATTATATTCAATAATCGATACATTCTAACTTATGATTAAATGTTGCAATGGTATTGTTACTTTTGAATTACTGCACAATAATGTTTTTGGCATTCTTACAAGTTCGTAATCATAGTTGTAATTAATGCAAATTGGACCAAGCCGATTTTGCTTCCTCATGTTTGCTGAAGCATATAATATCAAATTAATCATTTTGGCAGCCATTTTGGAAAGTGATACAGAATCAGAATTGTCACAGAGGTGGGCCTTATCAGTTTAGAACATACTAGTTGGTGAATTTGATGTAATATACACTCACAATCTATTTTGGATTACCATACACTCATGTAGACTATATTTACATTTACAGTGGCCATTTTGGTGGCCATCTTGGATTTAAAGTACATTGTTACAATGCAAATACACTGGATAGGAGTTACTAGTGGACTAATACATACATCCCAATGTTAAAACTATAATTTCATCATACATGTTGGTTATATTATCCCATTTTATGGAATTCCGACAATTAGTTCAGTCATTATGGGACCTATTTTGTGGCCATTTTGGATTATTAAGTATGTTAACAAATCAAAAAATATTGGATATGAGTTGCTAGTGGTCTGATACATACATCCCATCATTAAAACTATATTTTCATGATACATTTTGGTTGATATTATCCCATTTTAGTGAATTCCAAATTGGTTTAGTCATTTTGGGACCCATTTTGGGCGCCATTTTGGAGTTTTAACTATGATAACAAAGCAAAATATTGGACATGAGTTACTAGTGGTCTAACACATACACCCCATCGTTAAAACTTGCATGTTGGTTCATATTATGCCAATTTATGAAATTTTACCATTTTTGGCGGCCATTTTGGCGACCATCTTGGATTTAGGTGTGTCAACAAAGCAAACGTTCTGGATATGAGAGTGTATTGGTCTTATGCATACATCCCACTATTAAAACTATACTTTCACTATACATTTTGATTGCTATATGTCATTTTATGAGATCTGACCAGTTCTGGCGGCCATTTTGGACGCCATCTTGAATAATCCCTTAGCATAGCAAAATTATATTTGGTAACATTCTGAATATGTTTTAGAACCATGAAAGTAAGTAAAAAAAAGTTGGTTTGGGGGAGTCCTGGGGAGAAGGGGGTGTACTGTAACCCCTGTTTATACCCGACTAATATGTGTTCTTGTTTTAGAAAATATTAAAAATTACTATATAGAAACACTATGTTTTTCAGTATCCAGACACATTTCCCCAGCTAAGTTTGAATAGTTTTTGATAGCCAATGTGTCATGCTATGAGACTACAATCAGGTTATTTTAATTCACTGCTGGGATAAATTCCTGCAAGCGATTGAAGATAGCCACATTTTTACATAAAACATCAAGATATTTGAGGACCCCCCCCCCCCCCCCCCCCCCCCCCCCTGGTGAGGAAGTAGGAGTTAAGTGAAATTTGGTTTGATCTTCACAATACTAAACCCATGTACTTACAATATTTTAACTCGATTAAAAAATAATTTGACAATAGACATCAAGATTACAAGTATGAACATTATGCAAAAATGGGCAATTATATGCAATTTTGGGAGATTTGGGGGCTTAAAAGGGGCTAAAACTTGATGGGGCACAAAATCCAAGCTATAGGGGCCAGAATTTTCAAACCTTGTCAGCATGAATATTTCATCAAGTACATATACTAAACCAAAAAAGAGCAAAATCCGACAACCTTCATGTTCCGCCCACCATTTGGTTTTCTCAGGCACGCTCTCTTAACCGATCACTTTTTTTTTTCCTTCAAATTTTAAAATAATTATTTTTGGAAAACTTGAAAAATGATATAAATGATATCCAATGTTAATATAAACATTCTAGAAATATTGGGATCCGCCACCACCACCACCACCACCAACAACAACAACAACAACAACAACAACACAAGGTTGCACACCACCAAATAATCTCCCATAGGCTTACACGTGAAATGCACAATTTTAAAATGGATATTTCTCGACGTTATAAAAAACTGGTATCTTGAAATTTGGTTTCAACTTGAAGATGAAAGCCATGACTACTAACTCAACAACTCATATATGGGGGTAACCGGCATTTTTTTGAGCTAGAGCCTTTTCAAAAAGTACGAGTTGAGTTTTCCTGGTCACACGCAATTGTTGATTTAGATGATGGCGTCAGATACCGGAAATGACCTGAACACAAATGTCTTTGTTAAAATATTATAAAATCATCATTGCATCAATTTTTTGGACCTAAAGAACGCTGATGTGTCTGTCAAAATTCACACTATATTAATTTCACCATAACATGTAGTAAATACCCTAATTTTAAACTGTAATTTACAATAGGTCTCCCGTTTCGGCATAGAAACGGGCCGGTTTTGGACTATTGCCTCAAAGGGGGTAGGGCCAGACGTTATTTAGTGGTGTGAAACCACAAGTACTTAGTAAATATTCGGCTCAAGTCCCCCCATACCTGGGCCACAACCTAAGCAGGGCTTCGACACTCAGATTCCCGTCGACACAACCATGACATAAATTGCCCGCTTAGAAGCGCTATTAATTCGCTCTGGTAAACCTATTGTTATCAATACTACGAGAGGATTACCAGTGCATATATTTAAATTCGGGGCTAACTGCATGGGTAAGTTTCCATTATGTTGCAAATTACATCTACGCTCATGCCTTAAAACTACCCAATACAGCCGGTTGGTTGCACACGAGAATTATGTCATATATAGCAACCAGCTTGGATGGGAAGGCGAATATTTAAATTTGTTGACGGTTTTTAGGGCATCAATTTATAGCGCTGCTAAGCGGGCCTTGTAACCTAATGTGAAGGGCTGATGGGCTTCCTAAAAATAAGAGGACAAAATCTCTCCTCCCTCCTACCATGACATGACAGATCACTTCGTAATAGTGGCAACTTCACCCAATTTCATTGTAGGACTCAGCGTTTCCAAAATAGTCCTGTTCCTTATTTTGTCAATATTTTAAATGATTAGGTACCCGTTATCTCTTACGACTGGCCGTGCAGTATAGTTCCATGATGTGTGACATTTTGTTGTTTCTTAATTTGTGTACATTTTATCTTTAATATATCTTTATTTGTAAATTGTGATTCGATCCTACAAGTGCAATATTTTGATGTTGTTAATGTGCATTTTTATATCGTATTTTTAATATGGTATATTAGCATGTAATTTGCTTCTGAATAAAATACCAATAAAAAAAACCCCATGCAAACCCTCATTACAACATTTTAAATTTGATAGAAAACCATCCAAAAACAGTGACATTAATGAATAAACAATAACCCCCCCCCCCCCATGTATCCGCCACTGTCGAGTTTTGGACTGCCGATCTCTTTGCCTATCGGAATGCGGCGATCCAAAGAGTTTTTCATTGAAACAGCAGTTGAGCTATTTAACCATTAGGCAAACGTTCGTTATACATGTACATGATAAAGCCAAAAGCCAACAAGATATCTGACGTCCTGTTTCATAGCTGAAGTACATCATTCCTTGAACGCTCAAGGTTATGATTTCAGCTCTAGCGACACTTTGTTTACAGTGGAAATATTGGCCATGTTCACTTGAACACGATCCATGTACCAATGTTGTTGTCAAACAGACACTTCTTTGAATACCCCATTAAATGATCCCCTGGGGTTATTAATTAACCTTTCGGGTCACTCCAGTGATTAAATAATCGCTTAGAGTCATGTTAAATTTACATATGTACATGGGGAAATTAAAGGAATACCTGGATTGTCAAATGACCACTTGGGATCATCAAATTATCCCTTGGGTCATGAAATGATTGCTTGGGGTCGTTAAATGATATCCTGTGGTGATTAAAATACCATTTGGGTCACACCAATCAGATCATTCAATATTCGTTTTGGGTCATTACTCTACCAATTTAGGGCATTAACCTACCAATTTAGGGCATTAAACTACCACTTGGGGTCATTTATTGAATACTTTTGGTCATTGTTTGACGTCAACACGATCACTTCAGTAAATTAACTATGATCACATTAGGTCATTTTAAAGTCACTTATGGTCATGGTCCCTCGTGTTCATGAAATGGTCCCTTGTGGTCATGAAATGGTCATTTGGGGATTTGAAATGATAACTTGGGGTCATGAAAAGATCACTTGGGGTCGTGGAATGATAATTTGGGGTCAATATTATGATCACTTGGGGGGTCATTACATGATCACTTGGGGTCATGATATGATCACTTAGGATCATGATATGATCACTTAGGATCATGATATGATCACTGGGGGACATAAAATGTTCACTTGGGGTCATGAAATGATCACTCGGATCATAAAATGACGTATTGGGTCATTGATACATTGGTTGCAAAATGATCCGGATCCTTGAATGTCGCATAATCTGGGTGATTCGGAGTCGTTAACTGATATCCTGGTGTTATTCTACATCTACATCTACAGTAATACTCAGCAAAGTTGCATTCATGCAATATCTGACTGAGATGAATAATGGCGCCGGTTGAATCAACACGGCAAAAAGGAATTACATGATATGAATACTATTTTTAAAGCAATTAACGGTATTGGTGTTGTACACAGATGGTGACAGGGCATTCCAATCAGTGATGGTGTGAAGAAAAAAAACTATATTTGTGCACATTTGAGGATGCTTTCATGACTCTGAACCTTTTGGGGTGGTATTGCCGGGTCTGTGCTGTTTGTCTTTGTACGTATTCAGGAATTGGAATTGCTATTTTTGTGTGCTGTATCTTATACATGGTATATTAAATGGCCATTCAGTTCAATAAATGATCAATCACTTTGGTCATTGTTTGACGTCAACACGATCACTTCAGTAAATTAACTATGATCACATCAGGTCACTTTAAAGTCATTTAGGGTCATGACATGGTCACTTGGAGTCCGGAAAGGATCATTTGGGGATATGAAATGATTACTTGGGGTCATGAAATGATCACTTGGTCTACCACTTAGAGCCATTAAACTACCACTTGAGGTCATGTTTTGATTGCTTTTGGTCATTGTTTGACGTCAACATGATCAGTTTATTTGATGGTTTGTTCGGGTCAGTAAATTAACTATGATCACATCAGGTCATTTCTAAAGTCACTTCGGGTCATGAAATGGTCACTTGGAGTCCTGAAATGATCATTTGGGGACATGTAATGATTACTTGGGGTCATAAAATGATCCCTTGGGGTCGTTAAATGATATCCTTGTGTTATTAAATGACCATTCGGGTCATTAAATACCCAATCGGATCATTAAATTATTGTTTTGGGTCATTACTATACCACTTCAGGGCATTAAACTACCACTTAAGTTCATTTATTGAATGCTTTTGAGTTTCAGTTTATTTGATGGTTTGTTCGGGTCAGTAAATTAACTATGATCATATCAGGTCATTTTTAAAGTCACTCGGGGTCATGAAATGGTCACTTGGGGTCATGAAATGATCACTTGGGGACATAAAATACTCAATTGAGGACATAAATTGATTACTTGGGGTCATGAAATGATCACTTAGGACACATGAAATGATCACATGGGTCATCAAATGATCACTTGGGGTCATGATATGATCATTGGGGTCATGAAATGATCACTGGGGACATAAAATGTTGGGGTCATGAAATCTCGGATCATTAAATGATCTATTGGCCCATTAAATGATAAATTGGTTGTAAAATGATCACTCTGGATCCTTCAATGTCGAATGATCACTTGTCTTAAGGCCATAAATGACTCCCTCGTGTTCATATAATAACTTAATCTTGATCCCCTGGACCTCTGCAAAATTCCATTGCCCTATTCAACTGGCGCCGTCTCTGCAAATGATCATGCAGGATCATTATAAGATGAGATTCTCTTGTGTTATATTTTGTTGAGTCCTCCGGTGATTTTTTTTTATTTGCACCAGATAACCATGATGGCTGTGATGCTACACTTGCGCTAAACAATGTATCCTAGTTAGCCCCTCCCCAAATAATACAAACTGCGTAAGAATGATACTTCACGTTTTAATCTAGAAATAACACGATTACTTGTGGTCATCATATTATCACTCTAGGTGATTATGATATTGGGATGTGATTTGGTTCAATAGGTAATCAAACCACAGGCTCATTAATTGGCTAACTTCAAGTTTTGGATAAAATGATTTGCCGTAATAGTTAAATTATTGCTAAAGATATGCACCTGTTGGTCGTAAACTATGATCTCTTTGGATTTTAAGGATAGGCCTAATATAATCCGCTCCCCCCATCCTAGTACAAATTACATTAATAGATCAAAATGGCTATTAGCTAAATTATGATTCAACACTTGCATTTACTTGTTTTTGCTTTGCGTGTTGAATTATTGGTAACGAAATTAACAAGAAGTTTAGGCCCTATACTTTTAGTATAGCAAACTTTCTGGACGGATCCGTTATAGGCCTATGAATCTCATATCTGCCCATTGTTGAGATTTGGTTCACATTATATAGCGCACTCTATCAGTTCTTCACCCGGAAGTTAAGCGTAAACTGTCATTCATTCGTTGTGAATGAATATTCAGCCATGACTATTCATGACCTCACACAGATGTGATCGTCGCGATCCTGCGTCCTTCCCAACTGATCTGATTACAATTTTCATAAAATGCAAATAACGCCACGCCTCTCCTCTGTCACTGCCAGACGAAGCCATCCACAATTTAAAATTCGTATTTTGTTCCACGTAAAAATTAATTTCAAATAACCAATTCTGAATGTTTCTTATCATATAAGAACTAAATTCTGCTATCATCAAAGCAAATCAGTTCTACTCTAAATCACAATCAGCTTTTTTACCATTGATGTACTATTTCTGTGCCACAAATCATGTTTTGAGCCGATAAAATCCACCACGTCTTAGGTCTTCTGGTTTGCTACGACCATGATAGTGCGCCCCCTATCAAACCTTCACCCGTGAATTTACGCATAGTAGACGGGGAACTTTGCCTCCTAGATACTTGTCCCATAGTTATATAGTCGTTATCAAACGGGATGATGATTCATGACAAATGTGACAATCAGTTTTAATAACCCTCCCATGCATGTTAACTGTTATGGTATCAATACAGAGTTTGGGTCTGGACGTGGGATGAATCGAGTGGATCAAGATGGACTGTTCGATTCAACACACAAAATCAATTACTAGAGGATAGGCCTATGTAACACCCTATCTGCCCATTGTTGAGATTTGATTCAGTATAGCGCACTCTATAAAACCGTCCCCAAAGGGTGGAGGGTGCGGCCGCATCTCCCACCTTTGACTCAGGGGGAATTACACCGATTCAAAGTTTAAATATTTTAAAACATCCAATTTCAAAACGTAGGAATTGAAACCAAATTTAGTATAAATACCAATTTTAAGCTAAATTGGATGTAATTTTGACATGAAAAGTCAGCATTGTCGATTGTTTATTGGAGGGGGCTTGACCTGATCTGATCCGGGCTAGCTCCATTTCCCGGGCAGAAATCGACCACTTTGCCATGTGAAACTGCTTTATTTTTGCCCGGTATTACATGCTTCTTTGTGGATTTTCCTTTTCCTCACTTCCTTTTTGTCCTTTTCCTTTTGTCCTTTTCCTTTATCTTAAATATCCGCCTTTATTATGTAACATAGAACCATAGACAACATAACAACAGAAAAATACAAATAGTCTTTTTACATCATTTACACTTGTATAGGCCCGAGCTACTCCGGGTAATACTTGTGGCAGGAGACTGGGAAACGAGATCGCTTAGGTTTGAATTTCAGATGCTTTACCATGCGGAGTCTTGTGGCCCAATGGACAGGGCAGTTGACAAGCAATCAACAGATCCTGGGTTCGATTCCCGGGCGAGATCGTTTTCCCATTATTGTCTCTTTTCTACCCACGACGGCGAACCTGCACTCTTAGAAGGTCAGGATCAAATACATGAGTAGATTTCCGGCTCACTTTGTTTTGATCCTTTAAGGATCATTTTCGGATCGTTTTGATCCGTTTTCGGATCGTTTTGATCCGTTTCCAGATAGATATCAACAAACGGATCAAATTCACCTTGATCAACTTTGATCTGATTTCCGGATCAATTCGATGAAACAGTTCATTGGTCAATGAGTGACTGACGTCACTCTTTCGCAAACCGATAGACGACAAGCAGACGATCTTTTGAATTCGGTCGCCATAGTTGAAACAAGGGTGAAATACCGCGGTAAGTTATCCAGTCTAATCTGTAAAATGTTACATGATTTTGTCGGTAAAGTAGTTTAATTTTTATGTTTGAACATGCTCTATTCTTGTGAACAAATTTCTTGTACCTGACCAGTGCCATCAGTACGATTTTCGGTCAAAATGCTCCTCACAAAATGTCACGATCACTGCGATGTACTAGGCCTACACGATGTAGTAAGCTTACTGCATTCGATATATAGTCTGCAGTGTGCACCCGGGGGTGGGGGCACTCAATCAATATTAGGTTTCACACCAGGCTCCATCAAAAATACCCCCTTTTTTTGGCCCGGTGTCACCGAAAGACCCTTGCATGCATGCTTGTTTTTACAATCTGTCACCCGATGACCCCCTATGTTTTCACTTTTTCTTTGATTCAGTTTGATCCTGGAGTAGGATCATAAGCTACAGGTACATCCGATTAAGGATCATTATTTTGATCCGTTTCAGTATCATTTGACAGAAATATTTGATCCCATTTCGGATCAAACTTTTTGATCCTGCTTGTCGGATCACTTTGATCCGGAAAGGGTAAGCTCATATGTGATACCGCTTCTGGATCAAAATTGATCCTTTTCGTCTCATATTTGATCCTGACCTTCTAAGAGTGTGTTTAAAAATGTTTATAATTTGTTTAATACCCGTCGTATATGCCTATTATTTCTATGTAGTCTGTTTACCTTTCTCCTTTCCCTTTTATCTTCTCTTTTCTCCTTTTTCTTCCCTTTCTTTGCCTTCCCGATTTTTTCGCTCCAGCGCGCGGGTTGCAATTGGTAAGCCAATTCCCAAACCGCCTCATCCGCAACACGCATTCAGAATTCAATACACAAATCAAAAATATAAGTTCATGGAACCAGGAAAGGTGAGAAGAGATTTCCTGATGGAACAGAGATATGGCGATATCGAAATAGAGGTGTTGTCCGCTGATAACCTTTATAGACTTATCAAAGTCTTTATGTCAATTCATGCATGCATTGGCTTACAAATTGAAAACTTTTGGTAGAATTTTCGCTGAAATATTCGTGTTTCTAAGGTCTCTGTTGATAATGTCGACTCGATGGAAGATGGAGGTTTCACCTCTTGTACGCATGCGTAGCACAATTTTACAATTAAGATCTGGAAATACATTTTAGCTTGATGATAAAAAAATGACGTCAGAGCTAGTCGAATGTGGTGCTGTGTGGAGATCGACCGCGGCTACAGACATGTCTTGAAAGGCCACTTCAAGGAGGATCATTATTATTGTCTATCCCCCTATTATAAAATATTATTTTATAATAGGGGGATAGACAATAATAATGAAAAAAGGGAATAGGATTAGGAACGGGGCTTATCTGCGATTCAGCTCCTCTCCTATTACCTGCCACGATTGCAAGTGATACAAGTCTTGATAATCAACCGTAGATCTGATCCCCGGGCCGGGCCGGGCCGGGCCAGGCTCCCGTTTGGGGTGGAAAAGCCTATGAAAAGAAGTTCAGCCGCTAGGCATTTTTTTTTTTTTTGGTATCCCGTTTGGCATGTTTAGTATAATGTTATATTTGGTATAGGGGTTTTGATTTTGACTCAAGCAGGGGTGCATATACATATCCAGATTTGTATGCATATTTTTAGTTAGGATAAACCAAATGAGACCAAAACAACCAGCATTTGAGAGGTAATTGAGTCGTCATGACGCTGATATCTATTAGTAAATACTGATTTGACATATCCTATACAAGTAATATCAGTATTTCCAATACCTTACACCGAAGAGTGTGGAGATCCATCGTAGATCGGGGACACCACCCCAGAAAGTAAGTTAAAGTAAGTAAATATTGATTATTAAAATGAGCAAAATGACTCTTTCCACAATCATCTTTTTTCCTTAAAAGTGGCACAACCCGTTTTCAAGTGCCCGTGATCGATCACGAAGATCAGAAGCCACATTGGGGACCAAACTTCTCTGTGTAATAAGATCATGCGCAGCAAACTGCAATTCTTTGGACACATTGCTAGACGAGAAGGTGACAACCTAGATAAAAATTCCATTGAAATGGAATAGGGGCGATCCAAGAGAAAGAAGCATGTTTTGTAACCATTATCTGTTGCATACCAAACAAAATACCATGGAAATGGTGTATGTATTTTCCATAATTCAAACAAAAATTCAAATCAAAACACTGCAGTCTAAAAAAATAGTACAGGAAACCAATAAAGTTGATTTGTGGGCATGGAAGGGGGGGGGGGGGGGGGTGGATACCATCTGAAGAACAATCTAGGTATATATGACAGCCACAACTCACCATTTATTTAAAGATTTTCTGATTTATTAGGCAACCTCACAACAATTGGGAGATTTCTCCTTAGTCAAACAAGATAAGCTATTATGTCTCTCTGTTGGGAGTCTAATAACATCTCTCTGATTGAATCATCAAGGCTAAACAAATATAGCTTTGACTCTATCACAGACTGCAGGACTGTTAAAATAAACTGCATAGGTGCATGTAATTTACAAAGACTACAAACATGGCGGCCCCCACTTATGTCTAGAAAGACCAAAATGTGTAATTTTTTGCAATCTGATGCTATAAGGGTGGCTTCGCCCCCAAAAAGTTGATAACTCAAGGAGCTGTCGAAGGAACTCTTGTTCGATCCGATTTTGTAACAAAAAAGGTTCAATGTTAATTACTCAAACTTGGGCGACACAAGTTTTGAACTTAACAATACATATTAAACAATGTACACATCTGTAGAATTGTCGCAATAATGGTTTGCATTTGTACACAAATCAATGTTTATATAATTGTCTGAACAAGGAGTTATCATAGTTAATATGATAACTCCTTGGTCTGAATAAGTTGACTATTTTCCCGCATATTATGATGAAATCCTTTTGAAATGCAATGATATACGCTGTCAAGCGTTTGAATATAATTTGATTTTCTATAATATCTGACTCATTTGTTATACTTTCTCTATGCATTCAAAATATCAATTGATTATTACTATAATGCATAATGATCCACAATCGATATTAACATAATTTACAATATCTGGTAGGCTAATTTAGAATTTGTCTTACACTTAATGATAGTAATGATAGAGATCGAAATATAAAGAAACAGTATAGTTATACAAGCAGACCAATACAACATTCTTGTAAACGTTAATTTATTGGAGCTAGGAGATATAAATTTCGCAATAATAGTTTTGTATTATCGGAGGACGAAGCACACAATATTATGATAACAATAACGAGATACTAATAGAATCTTTCAATAATATAATATTCTTTGTACTCGTATTAAACAGCAATCGCTTAATTTGATGAAGTTTGAGATGGGCAAGTAAATTTGAAAACTACGCTGTATCTGGTTACCATGGTAACACTGAAATATTTATCCAAGATTTATTGAAGATTCAAGGTTATTTATTTATTTATTTATTTATTTATTTATTCACGGTATAAAAAATAGCCAGCAGGCAGCATAAGCTGAAAAAGCCGGCTTTACAATATAAAATATATATATATATATATATCAAAATTACATGCATAAAAATATTACAACGAAATACAGACATCAGCAAAATACATTAATCATCCAAAACGCCATTGAGCTTTTTTATGATGTAAGGAATGGTGGATTTTTGGTATTTGTTGGTATTGCACAATGGTTGAGGAAATAATGTTGCTGTGACGGAGGTTGTGGTTAATCGATCTCTTTTCTGGGAGAAGGTGGCGATGTAAAATAGTATACAGCTTATTAGTTTAGGTTACAGCGGATTTAATTCAAATTACTCTTTTGTTTATCATAATAAAATGCCAATATCAACGAAACGGTTACCGGTGCATCAATATTTGTCCGATAACTTCGTCCCGGTGGCACTTATAAAACTCGCCCATTGCTTGTGTGTTGGATTTCGATCACGACAGGAGCATGCGCAGATGCGATTTTTGTGTAAGTGGTCTGTGATTTTGTCAACATTAAATTTTTACTGTGATGTGATTTGTCGATCTGCATTAAATGCAAAAAGAAACAACGCCCCCGGCTGGCCTCGAACCACCAACCTTTCGGTTAACAGCCGAACGCGCTTACCAATTGCGCCACGGAGGCGGTTACTTACTAGACTGTTTTGGTTTGTCATGTTCACCCGTACACTTCCCCGTACACTTTCTTGCAAAGTCGGGCATCGTTTTCTCTCAAATGTTGCCTGCATATTGCAGTTGCTGTCGACTTAAATCCATGTGCTGTCAGTTGAACTTGGAACCAACGTTTAATTTGAACTGTCTATTTTCAATAAAAAAATACTCCAATACGGGAAAAAATTCACAAAAGCTCACAGACAACAAATAAGCACATCATTTTACTCGACCTAGAATTTCAACCCTACACTTTTGGCGTTACGAAAATATCGATGATGTGAGTGACGTCCTTTAATGAGCTCATTAGCATAATTTATGTCCGTGAAATGTACAAAGCAGTTTGATAAGTGTGTGGAGGGATTCCCGAAGAATGTTCTACATTTAAAATTTGAAAGCACTGACAATGTCCTTGATTATAATTGATCCAAGGGCAGTTCTTGATGTACGCATTCATTCCGTTGGTCGTAATTGAAAGTAGGTCGAGGCCTTATGTCACGGGACAAAATTCCTAAAGTTGCGCAAAATCGACACGTTTCCCCAAAGTACAAATAAAGCTGACAACTTCGGCTACTTATAGAAATCTTGGCCATTTCATAAACAATTTTAAGGCAAATCTAGTGAGACTTAATATACTTTGTTTTAAACAAATACTATTTAGTACATCCTTACAATCAACATTTATGCTAGTTTTAGTCAATCATTTATCAATAATTCTTGGCAACATGTTTATAATTGGGCATAGCCAAAACAATTTCAATATTTCTCTAAACACAAATGGCACTTGTCATCATGAATCATTTTTACAGTCTTCAGAATGGAATTACCTGGAATTAAATGCTGTAGCAGTTTAAATTGGAAATATATCATTTTTGAAAGGAAGAGACCTAATACTTTCACAATTGATTTTATTTGGGAGTTCCAGTACACGCTAGTACTAGAGGGTGTGTCAAAAAAGTGTCCCATGTGAAACATGATAATTTGTTTGGCCAGGAGAGACATACAAATTGTTCGCGAAATACTAGTAATCATGTTCAACAATCGTTAATGTGCCATAAAAAAAAATCTATCCATTTTGGAGCTTCCGTTAGTTTCAGTTAGTTTCAGTTTCAGTTTATTTTACCAACATCACATAATATTATACAAGTCAAAAGCAATGGCGGGAAAACTAAAAAGAGCAGAGCTCGATAAATATGGTCACCCAATTGTTTTGTTACAGGAATACATATATATAATTATACCTTAAAACAAACACACCGGACAATGATATGCCATCGATCCAATCCACCATCTTTATTTCGGCAACAGCCCAACAAGAACATACAATTCAATAAGCACTATTTCCAACTATTCATCCAAACACCGGTCATATACAACAGGAACACACAAGAGTGACATTTTTATGCCATCATAATAGACAATGGGGCGTTGGTCTGTATCTTTCACTCTTGTAGTCCCCCTCTGGGCCGAACATGAAATTATTACCAAAAGGTGACAAATATATCCCTAAACACAAATTCACCTGATCCCACGTTCGTAGGTTGCACGTTATGACCCTAGACCTCGATTTAGGGTCAAAGGTCACATGTGTTTCAATGGGAAGTCAAAAACTAAATTTAACATGGTAAAAAAACTAAAAAATGAGCTATTGACTATACAAAGTATATTTTATTGTTGGGATAAGTGTTTTAAACAAAAAAGTCAATCACAACTTTGATCGTAGATCAATAGTTTTTGAACTGTGACCTTTTGAAAAAGACAAGTTGGCCAAAATAGACCATTTTGGTCATATTTTCGCAAAATTGGCACAAAAATGACATGTTATCATCATTAAAAAAATATTTTGACTCATTATGAATTGATAAACCATGTTATAATGTTGGTATATAGATGTACATTACATTACAACACATTTCAAAAGTCAATGGTATGCTGATGCCATGGCAACCAGCTTTAATATCCTTCAAATCCTTTAAATTTGACTCGGATTTTACCCATTTTCGATGAATTTGAAGGATATTAAAGCTGTTTGTACCTTTCTTGGTAGGCCTAATTAATACTAGGGACAATCGTAGCGCTTCAGCCACTTTTGGTAAATGTCCCCCCCCCCCCCCCCAACCCGGGTTGAAATTATCAATCTAGCTAGCTAAGTGAGGAGCATGCTTGAATACGTCCCTCATACAGCAGGAATCACTCAGGGTGACATTTACATCAAAAACACTGGTAATTATACATCCTGAATCTCTCAGGGTAACATATTCGGTATGGTAATACCATACCGAGTTCCCCATATTCCCGGCAAAGGATTTGATCACTGAATCATACTTCAACACCTCTTTGGCTTTGCTTGTTTGTAAATACCTCTATATAAATCAAGAATGCATTCGTCCATTAAAGGGGCATTGAGAGATACGTATGGGAGTGCGCCCTCAATTATCCTGGAAATCAGTTTTTTCGCATCAAAGTAATACTTAGGCATATACTAACTACCATCTGAAACAGTTTACTAACATTCGCCGTTATCATATACAATTTCATGATTTTCTTAGTTTCGATATGACCATATCGAAACTAAAGTGCTGAATTCGGAAGTTATGCTGTCGTTTACTCACGGACTTTCGCGGCAAATCTCAACCCGGAAGTGCCGTTATTTGCTTAGTTTGACATGAAGGCGATGTCGGAATTGTATGACATTTTGGATTTGGGCTATGTTGATGATTATCTTTACGGTATTTGCTCATTTAGTATATCGATACATCTCTCAATGCCCCTTTAAGTGATATTTCTTACCTCTCCTTTTCCCGGGCTGTCGAGTGAGCAATCCTTCTCCAACTCCCAGCTTTAGGTTTTTTAAAAGTTCACTTAAAAGGTCACTTAAAAGTGACCTTTGACCTTGCTCAGGCAGAGGGTGGCCAATCTATGTACTCACCTCCCCAAATCTTCTCCTTAATGGGTCGCATATGCTAGTCAATAACTCTTTTGGACCTGCTGGGTCATTTGTTAAAAAGACCTGAGCATGGCGGTGTATTTTGTCATGAGTTCAAGTTCTATACTCTGCTTCCATGTGCAATGGGTAGCTGTCAGTAAAGCAGTCTTTGAAATTGAAACATTTCATGTTCTTTGTTGAAATGGTCCATCCAATTAAATAAATTAACTAATATTGCACTGAAATAAAACTAGTATTGCACCGAAATTAACCATAAACCAATTTAAGCTTGACAAGAATCGACAGAATGCGTTGAAAAGAACAAAGAAGAGATTAACTGATGTGTGTGTGTGTGACTTAATCATGTTGCTTCTTGCTTCGTGCATTTTAAAAGCTTTACTGTCATACTGAGAGGATTGTGTAAGATACACTACCTCAAGTGTATACAAAGAAGTAATAAACGTGGCTTGTTATACACAACCTACATCATGTGTGCTTCGTAATTATTATATGGTGTCAGAAAACACGATATTGACATCAAAAACCAGACTCTCATCAAGTCATCAGGGTGAATGATGTCAATAAAAGAACTCAACTACCTCCACAAGGAAGGTTTGACGTATAAAAAAATAAATTAAGCCTGTACTTTAACTTTGAAAAGTTGAAGCAATGCACAAAAATCGCCAAGGTGCAAAATTTTGAACCTTTGTCATGTCAACAAGTGACGACCACCAGACGACCGTACGCAAGCTGGTGAATGGAAACAGTATCTGCTGGCTATTAGTAAGCCTAATCATGAACTAAAGGACCCTAAACCTATTCAGAATTGATTAAAAAATCAACTTTGTATAGCATTAGAGAAGACTCTGACCTATTTCACGCGAAATCAACTCGGATTGATTTTATTAATATTGTAATAGTATACCTTGAATTGAGGCAGAGTAGCAAAGATACACCTCGATCGGAATATCGAGGCGCGTACATGAAATGCGACATTACATTACGCGTCATTAACACAGCAGATTACACCTCAAACGCACGCATGCTTGCTGAGGCACGGACACGCACTGACATACATTACATACGTACACAAAGCAAGAGCCATACTCTACAAATAGCTGTCTCGGTTACGCAGACTCTAGATTAATATTAGTTTTACCAGCACAGTTCAACATGGCATCGTCAAATAAGCCCACTATGAACTGGAATGCCGGTGATTTGCCGAAAGAATGGAAGCGCTTTAAACAGCATAGCCAATTTACTTTCGACGGCCCATTGTCAGATAAAAATGAAAAAGCAAAGGTTAACTACCTCATGACATACATCGGTGACAAGGGTAGAGAAATCTATGAAACTTTCACTTGGGCCCCAGCCGTAGAAGATCAAGCAGCCGAAAAAGACACACTCGCGGGAGTATACGCAAAGTTTACAAATTACGTAGCACCAAAGAAGAACGAAATCAGAGCAACGGTAAATTTCAATAACCGTAAGCAGGCTGAAAACGAAAAGTTTGATAATTTCGTTGTCGATCTAAAGATACTAGTCAAAGATTGTGGCTACGCTGATAACGACAGAATGTTACGCGACTCAATTGTATTGCGATCGTTTCATGAGGCCGTACGCGAAAAATGTCTAGACAAAGGCGACACATTAACATTAGACATGGCGGTAGAAATAGGGCAAAATCATGAAACTGCACAAGAAAGCATGAAGGCTATAAAAGGCGAAGATGCTAAAATACATGCTCTATCCAAATCCTCAAAAGGAAGGAAATATCAAAACAAAACAAATCCTAAACAAAATAGAGCTGGCTATAACAGAAACTATAGACAAAACTCGCAGCGTACTGAGCGTAACAATGGTGCAAAATGTTACAAATGCGGATACAATGAACACAAAACGCATGAAAAATGCCCAGCCATAGGTGAAGAATGTGGCTATTGTCACAAACCAAATCACTTTGCCTCAGTTTGTAGAAAGAGACAAAAATCATCTCAATCGCAGTCTAATTACGTCGATGATTATGAAAGCGACTACAACAATTCAGATTATGATAGTCAACCTGAAACTGATGATGATGAATATGCACACTCAGTCCATCAAAATGATTTGATAAATGCTATGGGCAACTCTGAAGATGAATGGTATGAACAAATTGAGATAGAAAACCAACCCGTCACAGTTCAAATAGACACAGGAACAAAAGAATCAATAATGCCGTTGAACGTCTATGAGTCCCTAAAATGCAAAAAGAAACTTAGAAAAACACAACATCAGTTTGAAAGTTATTCAAACCATGCCTTACAACTAGTAGGAACAGTAAAATTGACAACAAAATACAAAGATCAACACATAGACGTAGACTTCTATGTAGTAAAAGCTGAAAAGAAACCGGTTCTTTTGTCAGGAAGAGCCAGTAAAGCACTAAGCTTAATTGCCAGAGTCAACAACATTGACCAGTATCCTGAATTGAAAAATCTCACAGGCACACTACCAGGAACGTTCTCACTCAAAATTGATCCAACAGTGACACCAGTCGTGCACGGTCCTAGAAAACTTCCACAAGCGCTTGCACAAAGAGTCATTGATAAGCTTAAAGAAATGGAAGCTGACGGTCACATCAAAAAGGTGACTGAACCTACAGATTGGGTTAGTTCGATGTGCACGGTAGTGAAAGGTGACAAAATAAGAATCTGTCTGGATCCTAAAGACTTAAATCGAGCGATACGTCGTGAGCACTACCCAATTCCAACGGTAGAAGAAATTGTCGCAAGTATGCCCGGAGCAAACACATTTTCAGTCATAGATGCAAAATCTGGTTTCCTGCAACTTAAACTTGATTATGAATCAAGTCTTCTCACTACCTTCAACACATGTATCGGTCGCTTCAGATGGCTTAGATTGCCATTCGGTATAAAGAGCGCGCCAGAGTTATTCCAACGTGTTATGGATGAAATGCTTCATGATATTGAAGGAGCGCGAGCTATTATGGATGATATAATTATCACCGGTAGGGGTGCAGAAGAGCACGATAAGATCATGCGTCAAGTCGTTAATTGCGCGACAGAGTGGAACCTCAGACTTAACTTTGACAAATGTCATATAAAGCAGAAGTCGGTGAAGTACGTAGGACATATTCTTACTGCTGAAGGACTGAAACCTGATCCTGACAAAGTAAGAGCGATCAGAGAGCTACCAAAGCCAGAGTCCAAGGAAGAAGTAAGAAGATTTCTCGGAATCATTACGTACCTCGCGAAATTTATCCCAAATTTAAGTGAGATAGATGGTCCACTACGCGACGTCATAAAGAAAGATTGCCAATTTCACTGGGACAAACCGCAAGAGAAAAGTTTTACAAAGCTAAAGAATCTCTGCACAAAGTCGCCAGTATTAGCCTACTATGACGTGAAGAAGGAAGTAACTATCCAATGTGACGCAAGTAGCTATGCTGTAGGAGGCGTACTTCTACAAGAAGGTCGTCCAGTCGCATACACTTCGCGCGCAATGACACACACAGAAAAAAATTATGCACAAATAGAGAAAGAAATGCTAGCAATTGTACACTCATGCAAGAAATTCCACCAATACATTTTTGGTAAAGCAGTAAAGGTAGAATCTGACCACAAGCCATTACAGTCAATTTTCGCCAAGCCATTACTAGCTGCTCCCATGAGACTACAAACAATGCTACTACGGCTACAGCCCTATGATCTGGATGTCAAGTACAAACCGGGTACTGATATTCCCATAGGAGACGCATTGAGCAGAGCAAATCTACCAGAAACGGAGCCCGATGAAGAACCAATCATGGTAAACATGGCTGAGTTTGTCGCAGTAACTCCGAGTAGATATCAAGACTTTCAAACGCGTACAGCAAATGAGCTAAATGAATTACACTCAATGATCATCAAAGGCTGGCCGGACACAAGAAATGACACTCCACACTCAGTAAGAGAATATTGGCCATACAGAGATGAACTCGCGGTGTCGGATGGGATTGTGTACAAAGGAATGCGAATTGTCGTACCACCAAGTATCAGATCCGATATGCTGAAACAGATACACGAATCACATCTAGGTATCAATAAATGTAAGCAGCGCGCACGCGAAACACTCTTCTGGCCAGGAATGAGTCAACAAGTTCAGAACATGGTTGAAGATTGTTCCATCTGCAACACATACCAAAACAAGCAGAGGAAGGAAACCATGACACCAAGCAAGATCCCAGACTTACCATGGTCTGAGATAGCATCTGATCTGTTTGCTTGGAAAGGAGATACCTATCTACTGACAGTTGATTATTATTCCAAGTTTATCGAAGTAGATAAACTCGTCGATCAGTCAAGTGCATCAACCATAGAAGTTCTTAAATCACAAATTAGTCGCCATGGAATCCCGGAGATTCTGAGGACAGACAATGGTCCTCAATTCTCATCGAGCGAATTTCAAAACTTCTGTAAGGAATACCAAATACAACACAAAACATCATCACCCCATTACCCACAATCCAACGGTGAAGCAGAGAGAGCAGTACAAACAGTCAAAAATATGTGGAAAAAGTGCAATGACAAGTACTTAGCGTTGTTAGATTATCGCACCACACCACTGACTAGTTGTGATCTCTCACCCGCACAACTCCTAATGGGACGCAGACCAAGAAATAAACTCCCTGCAGCAAGACATCTTCTCATACCAAAACCAATCAACCCAGAAGAAGTCAAGAGACGTCTCTCTAAGGACAAATCAACCCAAGAGCGTTATTACAACAATAAAGTAGGTGATCAAGATCTTCCACCACTTCGACCCGGAGATCCTGTAAGAATGACCCCTCTTCCCGGTACCAATAAATGGCTTCCTGCCAAAGTTATTCAACTTCACAGTCCACGGTCGTATGTAGTTGAATACAACGGCAGAAAATACCGCAGAAACAGAAAAGACTTGAGACTCTCAACCTTTAAAGCAAATCAAGACTATGTGGCTGTCCCCAATCCCAGAAACCAATATACAGCTACAGCTGAGAGACCTGCCAAGTCCTCTGACCCCCCACGGTCTACAACACCTAAAGACCACCCACACAAGCCAATACCCACACCAGCCGCTGAGAGACCCAGACCTGAGAAACCACAACCAGAGTCCAGAACCAGACAAGCCGAGTCCAGAAATAGACCACCAGAGTCACCAAGACCCAGACCAACATCCAGCCGCAAGGAGACACCACCGCCTGTGTACACTACCAGAAGCGGAAGATGCAGTAAACCACCACAGCGCTTGGATATCTAAAACCCCTTTGTTAGTTTGGATACTCAAATCTGAGCATTTCTTTTGGAAACTTTATTTGTTTACTTTAGTTATATTTAGCAACCTAGAATTTTGTTGTGAAAAGGCATAATACACATTGCAAGTCTCAGATCAAAATTAATGTGATCATTCATCATGTTGATGATAATCAGTCAAAGTCAATGCAGAACTCTTATACCCAACTGATTTTGATATTTCAGATCTGTTCTGATTCTGAATAATTTATTCAATTGCATCTAATTGAAATGAGAGAATTTCATAGACTCTAATATCATCTTGTGAACCTTAAGCTTTGCTATGGACAATACAAATGCAAGCTGTTCACTATTAATCTCTCATATGGAATTTAATATCCAGTTCACATCTTTCCATAAAGAAAGGGAGATGTAAGATACACTACCTCAAGTGTATACAAAGAAGTAATAAACGTGGCTTGTTATACACAACCTACATCATGTGTGCTTCGTAATTATTATAGATTGGACCAAGCCGATTTTGCTTCCTCATGTTTGCTGAAGCATATCTCCCGTTCTAAATAACCAATTGGAACGCAATAAAATGCAAATGAAAGCTTATTTACTCAGCTTTGATAATACATCAAGATTAGACCCGTGTGTTTCTCTCCTATTAAGATATCTTATGTGCCCGGAGTGTTAACATTTTTTGGGGTCACCCTGTATATACAATTCACAATAAAGTTACAATAATACATAGAAACATACAGTATACAATTGGGTTACCTGAATAATCATCAAAAAGTATAAAGTTATACAATTATTACTCTTCGCGAAATTCTCAAATTGTGCCCATTTACCAATGAATGTATACATTATGCTGTTTCTGCTAGAGATCTGTTTTCCAAGTTAATAATGGTATTTAATTAAATATCTAAATGCAAGAAATGAAGGTACGATTTTTAAAGGTAGATGTTCCGATTTTCAACTTGAAGTTTTCTATTCTATATGAAAGGTCATCCTTAAAAAAGTCGTCTTTCAAAGTTTGAGTTGCATAGCTCTAATGAATGGTTCTTATTTTAGACGCACAAGATGCTGTGAGCTGTAACTGTACCCATTGAGTAGTACACAAACTATATCGGTGGTTACCACCATTCGCGGTAATTCGACGTTATTTCATCGATTTCTCCGTAATTACTAAATACCGATTTAGGCCGTCAAATTTCAGTATGATGATGAGAAAAATACGAGCTTTCATATGATATGAAAATCTCCGTATGTTTGACATAATTCTGTGTTACGAAAATGTGATCGGGTCATCTACCTTTAAATCTGGTAATTGCTATCATAGATAACCTTATTGATAAGTATTTTAATGCTTTAAGCATAAGTTAATCAATGCACAGCAGTGTCCTCCTGATCAAATGCCAACCAGTGTTGTCTTGTAGTCAAGAAAAGTATACATATTCATGCTGATACCAAACGATTTCATGAATTCGTCCCAGATGTTAATGACGTGAGTACCATCCCCCAACAGTTATGCTTCAACGTCTCGGGGAGGTTGCTGGATAAACTACAATTCACATTATCAACAATTTCCATCTTAAATAATCTACTGTTACTACATGTATTAGTCATTAAGCAATTCAAATTAATCTTGTATTTGAAACACCTTGTCCTAACATCATAACATACCTTAGACGGCAATAAGGTAAATACTACTACATTTATTGTCAAACACATTAAGCCCATTTTTGTACTTCATCTGGGATGTAAGATAAGAGCCTAGTAAGACTTTCCTGAATTCCCTGGACTAGAGTATGATAGATGATTTTGGATGTCATAATGCCAACATAGATTCAATATTCTCATGCATCAATATGAAACCCTTTTATTTTAAACCTTCATCGGTTTTGTTGGCCAATAAATGTTTAGCGGCTTGCTCATACTCATTCTCTTTGAACCAATCCATAAGCCCTTTGACTTACTAACCTTCACTATTTGTAAAAGAATCAAGAAGCATCAAAAGTGTATAAGCGGAGTGAACCCTATCTCTAACGCATGTTGCGTTGTCAGCATAATTATTAATTATTAATTAATTAAATGTAATAACCTGTTTAGTACGCACAGATCCTGCAATGGGTCTGCCCTTAATAAAACAACTTTGGTCAATATGAATTAATTTATGAATTTGACACAATTTTATAGTCAACATTCAGCAATGAAATAGGCCTCCAATTCCTTAAAATACACCAACACTTACCCTCTTTCTCAAACAATGTAATAACAGCTTGTCCTTGAGAGGATGACATTTGACCTCAGTTGAGTACTTTTACTATAAACATACCAATCTTATTCCAGAATTGTAAATACCATTCACAAGAAAGTCCGTCATTACCTGGGCTTTTACTCTTAGGCATTTTGTTGAGAACATTAAAGCATTCCACCTGAGTAACATTACCTCCACATTTTAACATTATCAAGTGTGGGTGTTACATAACCATGAAGAAAAATTTAGTGGAACTTGCATTCATATCAACTTTGGATTCATAAGTGTTCCTATAGCACTCACATTGTGCACTAATAATTGCATTAGGACCTTAACCTCAGTGCCATCATCCAAAATTAATTTCTTGCATATTTTCCTCCCGCAGTTACTCCTCTCCAGACTCAAATCTATAAATATTCACCCCTTTCACAGACTATTTGATTCAAGATCGAACAATAATACCATCAATAATGTTTGAGCCCAACTCGTCCAACTCATTCCTTACAACCTGAATGTCAACCAATGTTATATCTGATGGGTTGCCAGCCAATGATACTCAAGTGAATTAAGTTTCGTGCTAGGCCCTTGAATCCTGTTTTAATTTTGCAAGGATTTCCTCTTTGAGTATTTTACCTGCTATGCCCTGACTTAACCATGCATACCGTTAGCTGTGGCATTCATACCGACACCTCGAGCCTTAAATTTCGTCTAAAGTTACTGCATGACATGTTGAATCACAAAGTTCTGCTGGTTTATGCTTCCTTCAGGGGTGTGACATACGGTCCCATTGTAAGTTGTTTACCTTGTTGGTAAAGTTCCAACGTGTTCGAGTTCCCTTATGGTGGTGTGAAATACGCCCGGGAAATACGCCCCAAGGGTTAATTAGTTGTTGAGAGGATTGTTTTTAAAATTTTACTTCTGACTTTTAAAGCCCTGACCGGTCAGGCACCCACATACATCTCAGAACTCATTGCAGATTACAAACCGAGCCGGACTCTTAGATCATCATCTCTACATCTGCTCCAAGCAACTCCTAGCAAAACAATAACTTACGGCAGAAGTTTCGCGGTGACTGCACCAAAGCTGTGGAATTCCCTTCCTCTCCAACTCCGAAATCCACAATCAACAACTCAGTTCAAATCTCGCTTGAAAACGTATCTTTTTAAAACTGCTTATAACTTGTCATAATTGATGTTTTATTGACTTTTAAATCGCAATGTTTATATCAATAGCAGCTGATTGTATTATTCTCCGATGGCTGTTTTAACAATTTTGTTTGTACTTTTTGAGGTGTTCTTTGCATTGTATATATATATATAATCTTTTTAATCATGTGTTTTAAATGTATGTGTAGTTTTTTTTAAGATCTTTATCATTTGTTTGTGAAGCGCATTGGTGCCGCTGCTTTATGCGTTTTTTAAGTGTGTGTTATTATGTTATTATGTTTAATTATAATGAAAAGTACCACCAAAACGTCAAGCCCGTATACGCATAATAATCGTTGCCGCAAAGTACAGTGCGTGGCAATGGCATGCATAACGCAACACACACCTCACAAGCCGTTGTGCCGCGCGTACAATAAGGCAAATTATTTGTTGTTATGTTGTCCTCCACAACTTTCAGAGAGGAGGGGTGGGCGGGCGGATTTAAAAAAAATAAAATTTAAAAAAAATCTTTTACCAGCGGAAGCTCAAAGTTCAGCCAACAAGAAGTTGAAATCACTCTTAAGAATCGCACATATATGTTATAAACACTTAATTTAATATTCAATGCCATTTAAACTGTTTAAAAAAAATCTGAAACAAATCTGGAAAAAAAACTGGAAAAAAAAAATCTGAAAAAAAGAATCTGAAAAAAATAAATCGGAGCGGCCCTAAATCTTACGAGCGGGCAGTCGAGGACAACATAACAATTTTTTTGGCCTTACGGTCATGTATTGTAGCATGCACAGGCTAAACAAGCCTACAAAATCATAACTTATCTTAATATTCCTTGGCTTTTCAAGCTTCTTTGTCGACCCCGGTGGTTAAAAGGTGGGTCAGTTTGGTCTCGGAACTTGTAGGTAAAGTTGTCCGTAGGTGATTTGGAGCAAGAAACCCGTGGATTTCAACTCGAAAATTGTTTCGCTGTAGCCGAAGAAAGAATAGAATCGGATCATGAAGAACACGTCAAAGCGCATGCGCGAGAAACGATGTCCAGTGGTTGTTTTAAATAGGCTTAACTCACCAGTCGCCTTCGTTAATCCCCATTAAGTTAACTATAAACATGACGGGTACAAACAAAGGACATGACAGGAATTGTGCAAGACAGAACCGGACAGGACATGTGGAGACAAACACAAACGTTGGCAGAGATGATGGCAATTAGATAAATTACAATAATAATATATATACATGAAAAATAGGTTACGTACTATACAATAAAACAAAGGAATTACTCATTTATAATTAGTCTTGAATATGTTGATAGATTTTGCATTCCTGAAGTCATCAGTAATATTATATTCCAATGCAAAGGGCCTTTTCTTCTGATAGCCTAGGACATGTAACCGAATAAAAGGGTGTACCTAGACAAAATTGCAACATAAACCATTTTTGATGTAATTGTTTCAAAATGCTCTTCCAAACATTATATTAAAAATCGATAAAATCTGAACTTGGGGAAAAAATGCTAATTTGCATAACAATATATGGGTATATTTAGTCATATTAGTAGGGTATACAGGGGTAACCGTGCAACCCCACCACCCAGGACTCCCCCAAACCAACTTTATTGACTCTTTTCATGGTCCTAAAACATATTCAGGATATTAACAAAAACAATTTCGTGTTATTCAAGATGGCGTCCAAAATGGCCGCCAAAACTGGTCAAATTTCATAAAATGACATATAGCAAACAAAATGCGTGGTGAAAGAAAAGTTGTAATAGTGGGATGTATGTATTAGACCCCTAAGACACTCATATCGTGTATTTTTGCTTTGTTAACATACCTAAATCCAAGATGGCCACTAAAATGGCCGCCAAAAATGGTAAAATTCCATAAAATTCCATATATCAACCAAAATGTATGATCAGAGTATAGTTTTAACAATGACATGTATGTGTTAGACCACTAGAAACTCATATTCAATATTTTTGCTTTGTTAACATACTTTAAATCCAAAATGTCCGCCAAAATGATGGTCAAAATTCCATAAAATTGCACAATATCAACCAAAATGTATGATAAAAACATAGTTGTAACAATGGGATGTAAGTATTAGACCACTAGTAACTCATGTCAAGTATGTTTGCTTAGTTAACATACTTAAAATCCAAAATGGCTGCCAAAACGGGCCCCATAATGGGTCCCAAAATGGCTGCAAAAAATGTCAAATTCCATAAAATGGGATAATATCAACCAAAACGTACGATGAAAGTATAGTTTTAACAATGGGATGTACGTTTTAGACCACTAGTGACTCATATCCAGTATTTTCGCTTTGTAATGACATACCTTTAAACTAAGATGGCTGCCAAAATGGCCGTTGTAAAAATAGTTTATAAGAGTATTATTATAATAATAATAATCAGTATTTATATAGCGCCTTTTCCAAAGGGCTCAAAGCGCTGTAATTTTGCAGCACATTCACCAAACAGTGTATGTTATAAACTTAGGCTATTGCTTTTAGATATGAGACCCACCACTGTGACAATTTTGATTATGTATGACTTTTCAAAATGGCTGCCAGATGGTTAAGTTGATGTTAAATGACTTTTGCTTTTAAATATTGTAAATGCCTATACTAATACTAATACCGCTTAATCTATGGGACAGCATTCGCTATATTTCTAAGATAAAGCCTAGGGGTTGTATATTTAGTTTAAGTATTTAAAAATATCCAACTGGTTGCAAAAGGTTAAAATAACTGAAAAAGCAGTATTAGTTTATTATTAATGTTGCATTAGAAATGACCAAATTATTATATATATATCTTTTAATCCGCCAAGTAGACGTATTTGTACATGACACGATATGATTGAATTAATTGTGACAATGTAATGTTATTAATATGGCATCATAATGACCATATCATTAAAATTACCTCAAATGGACAATAAAACTACATCCAAATGGTCAAAACAATTACCAATGTGGCCACTATTGATCTTAAGGACAGTGTCAACCCGGCACTTTTTTTAAAAATTGAATTTCATATTTCTCTATTATTTTATACTTTTATATGTATTCTATTATTACCATCATAAGTTATTAATCGGAAGCGATTATTTCCCGTTCTTTTGGGTGATTTTAAATTGGTGTTTTGGTAAGTTTGAGTCAGGAAAAGGCGCATGGTTATTTGGCGGGAAAAAAGCGGAGTTCCGCGCTTTTCAAATGCTGCGACAGCTGTGCGATCATTGCGTCGCGCGCTGAATCTTCCCGTGCGTAATACTAGACGCGCCGCTTAATATCCGCGACGAAGACGCGAAAAACAAAAGAGCGCAAAACAATGCCTAAAAATGTAAACAATGGCCAATCTTACGATCATTTAAATTTCAGTTTTCTTCCAATTTCTTCACATTGTGACAATATAAATAATTGAATCTGATAGTTTAAATTGATTGTTCATAATAGTATACTCGCCTTTTAGGTCACACGCCCTGTATTCCGAGAACATTAGCTTTAAATGGTGGAAAATGTCAAGGAATTTTACGAATTTTCAGACAACCTAACAAAATCAGTTTTTGATTAAAAATGTCAGAATTTCACCAAAATCATCTAAAGTCAATTATCTAGGAAGCACCTTTTTTTTTTTGCTTAACATTTTTTAGTTTTGAAAATATTGGCCAAAGAGTGCCAAAAATGTGGTTTTTGATAATTTTGAGATAAAAAAACATTTTTGTTGGCACTTTTTCGTCAATATTTTCAAAACTCAAAATTTTTAAGCCCCCCAAAAAGTGCTTCCTAGATAATTGACTTTAGATGATTTTGGTGAAATTTTGAAATTTTTAATCAAAAACTGATTTTGTTAGGTTGTCTGAAAAATGTTGGCGCCAAAAAAGTGATTTTTGGGCAAAAATGTAGAAATCACTATTTTGGGGAAAATGTAATACCAAATATGAATTCTCCGACTCATTTCATTTGAAAAATTGTATACTTTTATGTACATTACATTATTAGTTTAAAAGTTACAGTGCTTGATAAATTTCATATATTTTGGGTTGACACTTCCCTTAATATGGTCAGAAATAGCTGATTCGACATCATCTAGTACTATAAACTAAATACCTGTATCTAACTTTCCGAGCAGATCGGTCAGTGATGTTATGGTGTTAATTATTGACTTGAACCTACCTTAGTAATTAAAATATCCATCCAATAGGATCAACAAGCAGTTAAAGTTGGCCAAACCAGTATTTATGGCCAACCATACATCGTGAGTTGTATGAATTTATCAATGAACATAATAATCAGAGATAGTATCCAATATTCTTTACTGACTGTTATAATATCTGAAATTAACCGGCTATTTCTGATCATATTTTTTTCAATTTTTATTCAAATATTTTGACCATTTGAAGCGGGTAATTTTATTGACCAATTAGAGGTAATTTTAATGGTCATTATGATGGCCATCTTAATAACATTACATTGTAAAAATGGAGTATAAACCATTCAATCATACCTTGTCATATACTTACAGAGTATGCAAATATACGTTTACTGTATAGATTAAAAGCTATAGATATAATAATTTATTAATAATGTAACACTTAAACAATGAACTAATACTGCTTTTAACTTATTTTAACATTTTGCAGCAATCCGGATATTTTTTAAATACTCAAACTAGATCTAGGCCTACAGCCCAAGGCTTTATCATATAATAGTGAATGATGTCCCATTATATTTGGGGTATTGATATTGGTATTATACAGTATGGTCATTTACAATACAAAACAATTGATTAGGTCATTTAGCATCAACTTCAACCATCTGGCAGCCATTTTGGAAAGTGATACCGAATCAAAATTATCACAGATGGGGGGGGGGGGGGGGGGGGGGGGGGGGGGGGGCCTTATACAACTAAAAGAAATAGCATATAGGAATAGCAGTTTAGAACATAGGTGAATGCGATGCAATAGTATACACTCTTATAGACTATTTTTACATTGACAACGGCCATTATGGCAGCCATTTTGGACTTAAAGTGTGTGATTACAAAGCAACAAATCTGGATATAAATTACTTGTGGTCTAATACATACATTTTGGTTGATATCATCCCATTTTATGGATTTTCACAATATTAAGAGCCATTTTGGGGCCATTTTGGCAGCTATTTTGGCGGCCATTTTGGATTTCAAGTATGTTAACAAAGCCAAAATACTGGATATTAATTTCTAGTGGTCTAACATACATTCCATTGTTAAAACTATACATCATATGGTTTCACACCACTAAATAACGTCTGGCCCTACCCCCTTTGAGGCAATAGTCCAAAACCGGCCCGTTTCTATACCGAAACGGGAGACCTATTGTAAATTACAGTTTAAAATTAGGGTATTTACTACATGTTATGGCGAAATTAATATAGTGTGAATTTTGACAGACACATCAGCGTTCTTTAGGTCCAAAATAATTGATGCAATGATGATTTTTTGAAATTTTAACAGAGACATTTGTGTTCAGGTCATTTCCGGTATCTGACGCCATCATCTAAATCAACAATTGCGTGTGACCAGGAAAACTCAACTCGTACTTTTTGAAAAGGCTCTAGCTCAAAAATATACCGGTTACCCCCTTATATGAGTTGTTGAGTTAGTATTCATGGCTTTCATCTTCAAGTTGAAACCAAATTTCAAGATACCAGTTTCTTATAACGTCGAGAAATATCCATTTTAAAATTGTGCATTTCACGTGTAAGCCTATGGGAGATGTATTTGGTGATGTGCAACCATATCATACATATTGGTTGATATATGCCATTTTATGTAATTTTACAATTTTTGGCGGCCATCTTGGATTTGTTAACTAACCAAAACTACTGGATATGAGTCTCTAGCTGTCTACACCCTCTATTAAAACTATACTTTCACCACGCATCTTGATTGCTATATGTCATTTTATGAAATTTGACCAGTTTTGGCGGCCATTTTGGACGCCATCTTGAATAACACGAAATTGTTTTCCGGTAACATCCTGACTATATTTTAGGACCATGAAAAGAGTCAAGAAAGTTGGTTTGGCGGAGTCCTGGGTGGTGGGGGTGCACGGTAACCCCTGTATATACCCGACTAATATGGCTAAATGTACCCATATATTGTTATGCAAATTAGCATTTTTCCCCAAGTTCAGATTTTATCGATTTTTAATATAATGTTTGGAAGGGCAATTTGAAACAATTACAACAAAAAACATTTATGTTGCAATTTTGTCTAGGTCAAACCGTACATGTCCTAGGCTAATTTCTTGCTAAGTCATATTTGAAATTATGCGGATGATATAGTGACGAAATACGGGTAGGGTAATTGTGAAATGATCTGTTTTGCGTGAAATAATCTGCAAAAATATTGGGAAGGTTATCTGAAGAATAGTTGTACATAAATAAACCAAGAATCAAACTATGAATATCATAAATTGTCAAAGTTTTAAACTTTTTGAATAACGGAGGGGTATGTTCAAGCCAGTGTGAATTTGAGCAAATTCTCATAATTCGTTTCTGTTTGAGGTGAATTTTGTGAAGATTGGTATCATTATAATCTTCCCAAAACCGGAGTATTATATAAGGTAAATAGTGTTTTGGAGGGGAGAATATCTCTGAGACGATATAATTCAACAATATTATGAAAGGATGTTAGTAACATTTGAGGTGTGGTTTGACCATGTTAAAGATTCATCTAAAAGAACACCCAGAAATTTAGTATGGGAAACTCTAGAAAGCTTTACTCCATCACTACATATGTTAAGGTCATCATCGTTGTACATTCGATTACCGTGTCTATTCTTAAACATAATATAATTAGTTTTATTAATGTTTAATGACAGCTTGTTAGCTTAGAACCATACAGAGAGATTGTCTAATTCATGGTTTACAATTGTGATCAAATCAGGGAGATTGGCATGTGAAACAATTACATTGATGTCATCAGCAAAAGTTACAAAAGTAAAATTATTTGAGGAGAATGCAATATCATTCAGAAATATTATGAAGAGTAAAGGGCCTAACACCGAGCCCTGTGGCACACCACATTTAATAGAACGAACAGATGATTATGATCATTGAATACAACATATTGGGTTCTATTACTCAGGTAACTCTTGAACCACTCAAAGGCACTTCCTCTGACACCGTAATGATAAAGTTTGGTTAGGATAATGTGATGGTCAATGGTGTCGAAGGCCTTCGAGAGGTCCAAGAAAATACCCATAGTATGAAGACGCTTATCAAGTTCTGTAACAATCTTATCATATGCATACAAGTTATCAAATTATGGCAAATTTATTCGGGCATGTTCAAATTCAGCTTTAGCATTCAAGTTGTCATTCAGTGAATCCGAAATTGAACATAATCAATGAAATAAATAATAATCTACCTACTATATAATAATAATAATAATAATAATAATAATAATAATAATAATAATAATAATAATAATAATAATAATAATAATAATAATAATAATAATAATAATAATAATAATAATAATAATAATAATAATAATAATAATAATAATAATAATAATAATAATAATAATAATAATAATAATAATAATAATAATAATAATAATAATAATAATAATAATAATGGCAGCTTATAATGCGCCAACATTCAACAAAACTGTTGCTCCAGGCGCATCGACACAACATTGCAAAACAAAAATGGTACAAAAATGCGAATGAAGGAAAACCGTCATCACTTCCTCACAACAACAACGAAAGTGGTAGCGTTGACATGGTTGAACTAATGACAATCCCCACTCACAATCTGAACAATCTGAACAAAGCCCCAAAATAATAACATACACATTAAGAACATGATACTGAAATTCACAAAAACATTAATCAAAGAAATCACTCTCAGATTTCATAATTAAAGTCTTTAACAATGTTTTGAATGAATCCACAGATTCTGCAGTTTTTACAGACTCCGGAAGCTTATTCCATAAGCGAGGTGCAGCACATAGAAAATAACGTGATCCACCGGATTTTGAAAATCGCGGTTCAGTGAAAAGTATTTTGCTGTTAGAACGCAATTGTCTTTCTTGCTTGTATGGAGTTAGAAGATTTGAGATATACAATGGTGACATATTAATAGTTGATCTATAAACATAAATAAGTATTTTGAAGATAATTCTGTCCTTTATTGGAAGCCAATGTAGATCTCTTAGAACTGGTGTGATATGCTCAGTTCGTTTGGTGCGTGTGATAATTCTAGCAGCTATATTTTGTAAACGACTGAGACGCTTGATCTGGAGATTCGGGAGTCCATAAAGCAGAGAATTTCCCAATCTTTAAACCTTTGCCAACATAAAATAGTATCTTCATAAAACCTAATAAAATATTTCGAAAAGGAATCCTCTTTCTTATTTGTTTGGAAAATATAGGCCTGGCCTCACAACTTATTAAAGTAATAATTTGGTATATATCTTTATCCATAACTATATAAATTATCTTTAGGATTATAAACATTGTAGCCAAATACCGAGTTATCAATTAGGGCAATGACGTGGAACACGTGCACCCTTTTTAAAGACATTTCAAATCCTTTTTTCCTTCCCTAACAGAATTAAAGAAACAAATGCCGAGCTGATCTATCGAATCACTTATGAGACAGATACAAACTGAGAATATCCCGCCCATGTATCATGACAATTTATAATCCTCACGGAACAAATAAGGACCCTAAATACGTAAACGAAGTATGTGAAAAGTATACCCTTTTTCTGAGGTTTGCTGGTTTTGATAACGTGTCCCGGCTTGACTGATTTTCACGACTTTACGGCTTAATGTTATTTTTTTCTCAAAGGTTTTCAACGGATTCTCCGGTTTCCTCCTGTATCTAAAATCGAGCTGATTGTCATGTATCTATTCTAAAATTGGTTACTCTAACGTTCCCTAATATGACGGTATTTTCGACATAAATCTTACACCGATAATTGTGTTCTTTATTACAGGCAAGCGAACCGGACGACTTTAAACGCTGGCCTAACGCGCGTCAAATGTGTCTTGAACAAGGCGCTGATTTAGTAAGCTTTACAGATGATGATGAATACGCCTACGTGTTGCCACGACTACCAGCATATACGTAATTATTATCATGGCTTTACCAGGTTGTTTAGCTCACCCGCTTAAAAACCAGGATGTTTAAACAGAGTTTCTAAACAACTGCTTAAACAAGTCTGTTGACAATGTTTAAACAGGGGTGTTTTAAAATATTAAAGAAAGTCAATTTCAGCAACCACGTTGTTCAGCGGTTGAGCAGAGCAATAATAGTTGTTAACACAAAACTTACTAATTTTTAAACATATTTTCAATTTCAATTCAGTATAAACTCACATCAAAATGACCTAGTCTCCTTGTTTTAATATTATGGACCTATATGAATAACGAATTAGGTTGGTCAGTTAATGGCTTAATGACACGTTCATACTTCGACGTCGACGTCGGCGGATAGAAGATGATATTTGCTTCGACTGTCGCTGATGTCCGTTGACGTAGGGAGATGCACAACGACGGGAGTATGCAACATATATTACTTTGGCGACCATCGTACAAGTGTGATGTACAAGTCACCTATACGTAGGAGCCATTATTATTATTATTTAATTTAACATTTATTTAATAAATGTTAAAATTAAATAATGATAATGGCCCCACCGCGACAAAAGGAAGTAACTCCATTTTTGTCAAAATTGAGTTATTTGCATGGATATGAATCATGGAAAGAACATAAGACCAATGAATATGTCAGAAGCCAGGTTGGGGACCAAACTTTTCTGAACTTTTCTGTGTAATAAGATCATGCACAACAAACTGCAATTCTTTGTACATATTGCTAGACGAAAAGGTGACAACCTAGAAAAGGTGATAACTCAATTAGGAGCTGTCGAAGGAACTCGTAAACGTGGCAGACCAAAACTCCGCTGGACTGATGGCATTAAGGAAGCAACAGGTTTATATCTTATCTCTGCACATCGCATGTCACAAAAAAGATAACGATGGCGCTCCATCATCAATAGGGTCACAAAGAATCAGCCATGATCCATAGAACGACGACGACGACTAAAAATAACAATATCTTTCAATATATATGATATAATAAAGGTTTGGCCCAGTTATGTCTTCACAACATTGAAAAAAAATCCCGATAAGCATTTGTTGCATTTGTTACTTAGGTATGTGTTATTCATAATTTATCAAAACACATATTTAATCCAAATAATTAAAGGTTTCACAGATACATCAAGGATAATTCAGTTTTGCCTTATATCTCAAAAGCATCAAAATGGAGTTACTTCCTTTTGTCGCGGTGGGCAGCATGCGTACATGTTTTGCAGTGCGGCCTCACCTTTTCGAAGCAAAATGATATCAATTTAATGTCTTTAATGGTCTATTATAAAATATTTTAAGGAATACAGTAAAAAATGACTGAAACACAGCGACAATTCTGTGGAATAATACAATATGAGCTTTACAGTAAACATTAGATTTACTAGCAATGATCAAATCTGTGTTTGTTTTTAATTATCAAAATTCAGAAATATTAGTTAACTGAGGAAGCGTTATGAAGGTCTTATATTTCAAATGATGGGAATATTATTAAAGTAAACATTAAAATATATTTTTATATATTTTTGTCCAGGTATAATTTCTGGATGGGATTTAACGACATTGCTCGAGACGGCGGTAACTAATCATTTTAATTATATTTTGTATTATGTTGGTATTATCATTTTATGAATATGACCATGATTTATGACTATGGTGTTCATTATTATCGTGATAAAACCAGTTTATCTTTGCTGTTGTTGTTACAGATCATCAATGGACAGACGGCAGTGATGTTATGTATACCAATTGGTTCTTTAGTACCGGTCAACCTGACAACTGGGCTTGGGAAGGTTGCTCAGAGTTTTACCCTAGAAGAGGATGGAATGATGTTCATTGTCGTAATCAGCAACCATGGATTTGCAAACGACGGAAAGGTTAGTGGTAAATAGGTAAAGTGGGGCGTGTCATATCGGGGCCTTAAAACGAGATATATGTAATTTAATTGTGTTCCTTTCAAAAATCAGGAGCATTATGAACACTGCATTTTATGAAGATGAAAAGCAAGCGTGATTATGTTCCCATAAAAGTAAGTAAAATCACAATGCATTGGCGTGCTTTTTGTTTATTAAACGGCGGAAACTGTACAAGATTTTCCATTATGATTCATTTGCTTGGTTGATTCATACTGCTAGTAAAAGCTTTGGGATAACTTCTATGAGTGGCCATAGTATAAACAAAACGTGTAAGATAATACGTCTAAGGTAATACGTAGTTGCACGTCTAAGATGTATCTTAGACGCCTAATTCTCGCTTTATTCCGTTAACAATTGTGACACTTTGGATTTAATATTTGCGAAAAAGAATCAATCAAACCAACCCGGGGAAGCAGAGGATGGGGGATGAAAAACCAAGGACAAAACCATATTGGATATCCTACAAGCTTATACTAATCCCTAATTTGTCGACGTGTAAGATGATATCTTAGACATCTAACCTTACACGTTCTACGTGTAACCTTAGACGTATTATCTTACACGTTTTGTTCATACTATGGCCACTCATAAACTTCATGATAACTTGAATATTAACGCAAATTGATGCCTTAACACAAACTTATATCCTTTTTCAGATTGGGACAGATCGGTAAAACCAACAATGTGTCTGTCTGATTCATCAAATCCCTTACGTCTCAACTTGACGCATTCCAATCCTCTTGAATACATTATAGAAACACCAAACTATCCATTCTATTACCCAATAAATCAGACATGCACGTGGGTTGTAAACGCCGCAGAAGGGCAATTGATTCGAATCGAATTTGAAGAGTTCCGGTTGATTTCCGATTTGGACGCAATTTTTATCGGTAACGGAGACGATCCGTCTAACCTCTCGTCCGTCTTTTTGCATCGTGGACGAATCATTAATAATCACGTGATGCTTTCGAGCTGGAATAGAATTTGGATCCAATGGATACCCCATCCAGAGTCGTATATGTTTCACATACTTTCAATATGGAAATCGTTTGAAATATGGGCATTTGCGAACGTTCGAGATGATGCCAAACGGATCGACCTTTCGTTGCCAAACGACATATTGGGGGATTTGGCGGGAAATGGACCGACACTTTTAGAGGCTACACCAGTTTGGGGGAATGATTCGCTTAACTTTGGATTTCGTTTGAAATTGAGCAGCGCGTTTGAAGGTAAAGCTTGATTGTGAAAATATAAAACGATTTTAATTAAACATGGGGAATATTCAAAAATGAAGATTCAACTTTTACTGCAAGGGGGAGAGCATCTTCCCCTTCAGAGATCCATGCCAATATAAATGTATCAGACGATAGCTATACGCTTTTAGTCGTACTATAATTTGATCAGCTCCAAATTGACGAGCTTCCTCATAGTAGCGAATTCAGTAGTATGTAGGCGCGATGTACGCAACAGACACACATTTTGAGTTAATTTTTGGATGAATAACCAATTCCCGCTATTTATATGTATTATTGATACTGACATACAGCAACAAATGACTTTGAATGCGCAATTAATTATTTCAAAAAATACAAATAATAACGTGATTCATTAATAATTTGTTTGAACTCGAATTGGTAGAAGATTGTCCCGAGGAAGACTTTACTTGTGGCAATGGTAACTGTGCTCTGCAATCCGGCGTATGTAATGGAATCGATGATTGCGGCGATAGATCAGACGAAATCGATTGTGGTAAGTGGATTATATTATAAACATACTGTATTTATACATAATTCATATAACTCTGCGCAGTGTTGTCAGTCCTTTGTCTGTTTGTTTTTTCTGTCTCTATATATTTATAGTTGTTTGCTGTTTTGTTGGTTAATCTAACCAATCTTTCAAATATATCTATTGATAGGGAATAGTGCATACGTACTTGATGCCAGCTGCTCATTTGAACAGCCCAAGACAATCCTCAACATTACGGACAAGAAAGTTCATGTAATAATATCCCCTCGATGGCCATTGTATTATAACAACCATCTAAACTGTTTATGGCAAATTGCAGCACCAATCACATTGCGTATCCTTGCGCACGTATTAAGTATCAGTATTGAAAATGGTTACGATTTTCTACATATCGGAATGGGTCACACGCCACCTAGCGGTTTAATTTGGAGTGCCACTGCAAACCCTAAGATTCAACTACTGTTTTCATTTGAAAACGAGTTATGGCTACAACTGACTTCGGATTACGAAGGAAGACGATCAGGGTTTGCCATACAGATCGAGATCTTCGATGAGAAAGGTAATTTATGTTAATTATATGAATGATTGGCAATTTAAATGCTATCATTATTCAATTGTTCTGAATTACTCTTTATTTGAAATCCGTTAATGTATAAGAGGGGAAATAAACACCTTTTCCGAATAAGAGGTAACCTAAACAATATTTGAGGAAATTGCCGTAAAGTGTGATTTAAAAATAAATAAATTCAAATGACCTCTAGTTTCACTCTTTAAATGTCATAAAAGGCCATACCAATGAATGCCATACCCAATAACACACTATTTTTGGTGCTATTTTCTTCTCTTTTGAGTGGTGCCACAATGACTCCTCTTCACTCACTTACATTAAGAGAGGACAGTATAGAACCCACTGACAAATCAGATAGTCGGGCAGGTGGTTTATACGATAAAAAATGATACAATATGTGCAAAATACAGCAGTTAGTTTTAGACCTCGTAACATTGTTATGATAAGAGACATGTTAGAAGACCTGTTAGAAGAGACCTAATCCCATATCCCATCAGACTATGTACGATTATGGACAAACATTATTGAATGCATTTTTTTAGAGTTTCAAGTAACCTGTAACGAATTTGGCGGATTCACATGTGACGTGGGATTCTGCGTGGACTATGAGGGCGTCTGTGACGGGTTTCCGGACTGTTCAGATCAGTCAGATGAAATCAATTGTGGTAAGTTGCCCAGGTCAAATATGTTTGCAATTCTTTTTTTTTGTCTTCATTTAAAATTAAAAAAATCTTGTCATTTGAGTCAAGTTCTAGTTTTCTCTGATGAAAGAATACTCATCACACGAGAAAATACCTATTTTTAATTCATCACTTGTTTTAATCGTGATCCAGGTTTTTAATTCGTATATTTCTAGTTACGCCTATGTACACACTGTATTGGGCTGCTTTACATCTACAAGAGGTTTCTGTTGTTTTCAGCAGTGTTGCTATTACATTTTTATATTATGTTCATGTTTTATTTCTGAATTTCAGATTGTGCAGTTATCGACTCAAGCACTTTACCCGGTAATGTTCTAAACACCTTATATAAATGACATTATCCATTATCGTGAACTTTAATCACGACAAATAGGAACGACCCCTAATTGTAAAGGAATATACACCCTAAGACAGTATACATTTATAGTCATCACTCTTTGCTGACGTAGACGGTCGATTTTATAGCATTAGGAGGCTATCGGAGAGATATTTCGGTACGCTCTGCTCTCTGCACAAAGGACGCGTTTCAAGATAACCTAATCCACATCTTAGACCTTTATCTAACAAAGGATTTTAAAAATGCATACGTAAAACACCAGGTTGATTTAATTGCATCTGCCTGTATTACCACAGGTAGTTGTCCTCTTAAGCTTGGTATGGAAACGGGCCAGATATCAGACGACCAAATAAGTGCGTCAACATATTACGACACCGACTACAGACCCGAGTATGGACGACTAGGAAACGCTTCATTCTGGTTGGCCGCTGGCGATGACAACCAGCCTTGGTTTCAGGTGTCTTTTGAAATCACAACAACTATAACGGTGCTCGCAGTACAAGTGGTTAACATCGGTAGTGAAGCCACGGAAGCACTGTTTAGTCTGGAATATGTGGCAAATAGAGATTTGTGGGTGAAGTATTTCAATCTCGAAGAAGGTGGTCAGAGTGTAAGTTGTGTCTTTTAAAGACAATTTTCGACTAGGGGCTAATGTCTATGAAAATATCCCAAATGCTTTTTTAATTCCCAGCGTATGTCTCGAGGTACCGTACATAACTGTTGCAATGCCCAGCGTATGTCTCGAGGTACCGTACAATACTGTTACAATGCCCAGCGTATGTCTCGAGGTACCGTACAAAACTGTTGCAATGCCCAGCGTATGTCTCGAGGTAGGTACCGTACAACACTGTTGCAATCCACCTCATCTGGCTCTCAACTAATGACACTTGTGATATCATCCATCTTTTCATTTCACCATCCCATCGACATATGTAAACCTTTCATCAACCTCCTTGTGAAACCTTTCAATAAACTCCTTGTGAAATGTTTAAAGAATTTGAATATTTTGTCCATGATTCATTAACGTTTTAGTAGGAGCCCCAGGCCTCAAATTCAGGAGTTGACCCCTGACTTCCGAACATACTCTTACATTTACATTATTATGACAGATACATTTCTTATCTACAAGAATAAAGAGTCCTGCTCTAAAGATTTTCTTGCGAAATTATACTATTGCGATAATCATATTCCCTATGTATTCACATAGCAGAAATGAAGTAATAGAATCTCTCGTAAGGGTTTGAGTAGTATATTGACCATAAAAAATACATAAAATCATGTTTATGAATTAAGAGAACGAGCTACTTGACACATTATATTAGCTCTTTCCATTTTGATGTCATTGATATCGGTCCAAAATATTATGGAACAATTGAAAAAGTTAGAAAAAACAACACTTTTGACTATTTTCTGACTTTTTCCAATGTTCTATTTAGCTATGTTACCTGTAACATTGACATTATAGCTATAAATAACTATCTCAACTTGTGAAGCAGTTCTTTCCCATAGATATGATGTATAGTTATACATACTTTCACATTTATTTCAACTTTTTATGGCGATAAAACTACCCCTACCCCTAACACGTGTTTTCATTTTGTCCATGTGAATATATAGGGGAATACAAGTATTGCCAATAACATGAATTAGCAAGAGAATCATAAGAGCAGGACAATTTATTCTTGTAGACAATAAATGAATCTATCATAAAAGTATTCCTTTTAGAGTAGGTTTGGAGGTCAGGGGTCAAACCATTTTAAAGCCGAATTTAGAGCTCTGGGGCTCCTCCTATTTCTACAGCTTCACTTTTTAATTGTTTTGCTCAGTCATACGAATCGTTGATTTTACAAATGTTATATATATTCTATAACTTATCTTTTATTAGGAAATTCGTGTACTTGATACAAATTGCCCAGCAATACTAGTACTCACTCCTCAGATTCAGACCACCAAACTACGCCTAATTCGGCTCGAACCCGTGACCTACAACGTGGGGATGCGCTTAGAGATAGCCGGATGCCAGGCTACAGGTATACTTTTGGGTGTGTTGGTTCAAACTCTACTAATGTCTTTCTTTATAACTTTATTGGGAGCTTGAATTCATTTTTCTTTTTCATAATTAAAACTTTACTCAGACTTGGGTGGTTTTTTCGAGATTGCACATTTATTCTAGAATTCAAAGGAACACAATGTCATGTTGATTTTTTATTTTTTAAAATTAATTTACTTCAGAATTCAAGTTGAACATTAAAAATTGCCATTATTGTTGTTTCTACTTAAAAAACAACCCAGCAAAACTTGATTAAAATAATGATTTAAATATGTTGGAATACCACCCTTAACCATGTAAAATGCTGGTTGCGGCTCTACCAGCATTTTTGAATCGACGTTTTGCTGACAAAGAGGGCTGCTTTTTCTTAATCCTTATAGGTGTAAGTTCATACATGTAATACAATTGTAAAAATATACAAATCCCAGTTTTTATCATATATTTTTGTATTTGAGGGCGCTGCCTCCACCACATCTCTTAATGCCCCATTTAAAGCCAAAACAAAATGTACTTGTTAGGACTTAAGAATAAGCTTTTATTAACATTTATATTATATTAGATTGCGATTACACAGTTGGCGTAAGCTCTCTGGAAGACCACCATTTCACCTCTTCCAGTGATCTGAATACCTTGAATGCGGCATATACCGCCAAGGTTGAACAATGGACGCTAAGGAAATTAGGATGGATCCCCGCCTACTCAGATAATGAGTCGTGGATACAGATCGTTTTGGATTCCGTTTACAACATACATGCGATAGTTACACAAGGGTGTGGAAACGAAGAGTTTTGGGTGACGGAGTTTCGGATTAGTTATACTAGTGGAAGTGCGGAGTTCATTGATTTGCTTGATCGGAACACCTCAGATGTTCTACTGGTATGGTATCTATTTGATTGTGTATGCAAATTGCTAGTATTCATCTGATTAGAATACGATTTGAAAATGTGCATTAACTCCCTACCTAATGACTATGATTTCTTAAGGCGCGTTTATACTCCCGTCGTCGCACGTTGACCGGCATCGGCGGATAAAAGTTGTTTCAACTCGTGCACCGATATCCGCCGAGGTCAGGCGATGCCCAACGACGGGAGTATGAACAATCCTTTACGCACCCCACATTCCTACAAATTCAACCCAGCAAGAAAAAGAGAGTCCACATCCACACTCATGAGAGAGACCATAACTTTGAATGTAATCGTAATAAAACACGACTGAGATGGTGAATCAATGTTTACCCTTAATAAAGTTTTAAAATCCACATACCTGAAACACACTACAACAGAATGTGTACGCCTTATGTTTTAGAACCTTACAGGTAATGCTGATAGAGACTCTATACAAAGGAATAATCTCCCCAAACCACTTCATGCTGACAGAATGAGAATACACCCAGTCACGTGGCACAGATGGATATGTCTTAGGGTGGAACTGATTGGCTGTGTATATGGTAGGTAAATATATACTTTTGGCTGTTTATGTTATAATTAGAGAAGAAAGGGAATGTTTTTGGACCATACCCGTGTTATTTTTTGCGTGAAACAAAAGTCGTTGTTCCACTTAAAATAATACTACCGCCCGCATTTATGTCAGACAATAGACGTTATTCGTAATTGGCGATTTCAAGCTACTCTGATGAGTCTGATGTGACGTCATAAATCATAACGAAAGTGAGGCCAATATTGGTAAATTACGCCACATGACAACAATGTTTACGTAATTTACCAATATTGGCCTCGCTTTCGTTATGATTAGTGACGTCACATCAGAGTATGTCTCCCTCTTTAGCTTGAAATCACCAATTACGAATAACGTCTATTATATCACGGATACGGTCTAAGAACAATACCTTTATGTCCATTTTTAAACAGTCTTACTTAAAGGTAGATGTTCCGATTTTCAACTTGAAGTTTTATATTCGACATGAAAGGTCATCCTCAAAAAAGTCGTCTTCCAAAGTTTGAGTTGCATAACTCTAATGGTTCTTATTTTAGACGCACAAGATGCCGTGAAATGTGCCCATTGAGTTGTACACAAACTATATTGGTGGTTACCACTTTTCGCGGTAATTCGATGTTATTTCACCGATTTCTTCGTAATCATACTGATTTGGACCGTCAAATTTCAGTATGTTAATCAGAAAAATATGATCTTTCATATGATATGAAAATCTCAATATGTTTGAGGAAAATCTGTGTTATGAAAATGTGATCGGGTCATCTACCTTTAAGACATTTATTTAATCAAAATTGTAAATCTAATTGCCCACATTTGTCAACTTTGACTCCTGTTATAGTATCGAATAACCCCAAAACATTCCATCCAACCCCTTGCGATGAGTACACCATGCGTTGACGTAATGCGTCGCATAAGCACGCAGGAATATCGCAGTATCGCAAGAAGTGCGCGTTATGGAAGAAAACGTTAGTTACCACGCAATGCGAGAGGGTGGTCACGCTAATTAAAGTACGCCGTGTTAAGTTATCTGTTATATATGTCGTCGATTTCTCTGATAACCAATGAGAATTGCCTAAACATTTTTAGCTGTTTGATAAGAAAATTTGCATAGTGACAAATAGCACTTCCTGTTGTCTACGGAAGAGTTATGTGAAGGATGTTTTAAAAATTAAAAAAATCTACTAAACGTGGTGCTCTATTAACCGCAAGGATCTGTGAATCGCTTGTAAACGTATCTTGTTCCATTCCATAAGAAGATTAGTAGAAAATCAAGGATGATTAACGGTGCAGTGTGGTTTCTGTGGGCTACTTAAGAGCGCTAATAATAAGTCAAAATTGCGTTATGTGTGACGACACTAAATAATTGACTGGATATTGTTTGGTAATATGAATGAAAGTTAATGTTAAATTTAAAAGTGGCTCCTGGTTCGAACAAAAAAGCTTCCTGCGCACTCAAAATGTATGTGAACCATGCTCCACTTTGTGAGAAAGTGGTGCTACACCTTGTCACAAAATGGCACCCGATTCTTGATTCAATTAAACCATCTTTATTCTTCTCAAGAGACGAAGCCGTCATATACGCCACTGCAACAAGTTGAATCAAGATATGATGAAGTTCGCCATAGCTGTATTGCCTCTAAAGCTGCGAGCATACTCCACCTACACTCCAACGCTGTGCGATAGCGTTGCCACCGCTACGCTCGTCACAAATGTACCAACGCTCTACCACACAGCGCTGGCCCAACGCTACACGGTAGCGTTGGGCCAGCGCTGTTATCATACTTTTTACGCTCAGCGCCAACGCTATCAAGTTGACCTGATTTGAACATGAGCGTTGGATGTAGCGTTCACCGCTCTCTCAAAAAGCGTTGATTAATCGAATTATCGGAAAACGCTTTTCTGATCGGTCAAGCGTTGCGTCAACATTTTCGTAAGCTGTGTTGCGCATGTGTGAGAGCGCAAGCGTTGGAGTGTAGGTGGAGTGTGTTCGCAGCTTTAGGTTGAATATACTTAGAAGATCATTTCATTGTATTCACACTGGATACATTGCCATACTTTACTGAAACATGCTAATATAAGCCAATCTTTGGTACGTACCCCAGAATCGGCAGATTTATGCTCTCATTACTTAGCTGGATGGATAAGCGTAAATTGCCTAAGGAAGATATTAGTTGGAGGAAGTATTTGGATGTATCTTTTTAGAAATATTGATATTATAAATGATCGCAGCCACAAATAAGATGATACCAGTATACAGTAGTTGTTATCTGTAATTATCACCTCATTTATGTTTACAGATTTCCCCGAATGTGGAATGCGTCATACATCCTGCGATTCTACCCAACAATGTAGCTACCCCAATGCACGCCTAGCATCGGTCAACTTTCCAAACCAATACTTCTATGAAGGAAGCAGTTGCACCTGGAAGATTAACACAGACCAAAATACTTATATCTTGATGAGATTTCTGGCCTTTGACATCCCATCATGGGACGAATGCCTATCAAGTGTCTTATCCATACATGATGGCGATTCGGAAAATGATGTTGTCATCGGGCTTTATTGCAACGTGATATTACCACCCGAGCGCATTCAAAGTGGTTTCAATGTGGCATTTGTTAAGTTGAGGTTTACGACTGGCAACCCCGGGGACGGGTTTCTCTTAGAATATAACGCTGAAGTGTTTAACCCAGCCAACGGTGCCGACAATTTAACGGGTAAGTATCACCTGTGAAAATTCCACACAAAAGTAAGTAGTTGCCCTATGATGTTACATAAAAGGGCGCACCTTTTCTGATTAATTTAGTTAAGTAGGTCCCATTATTGAAGAAAAGTTGTTTTATTGTCGTCAAACATTATAAATTATATACTCGGGTTGACTATTACAAGGATAGGCATGTTAACGCATGCACATGAGAGCAAAATGACCTATCCTATTTCCGTTTCCATTTCCTATTGTATACATATTTTCAGAAACAAATCACTTTTTAATAAGCTTTATTTTATATGGATATTTGAATACAAAGTGCCCAATTTTGTCTGAGCGTGTCTTTCTTGAATCATTCAAGTTAGTTTTAAAAAGAAATGTAAGCCACCAATTTGACTTCCTGTTCTATTTGACACGGTTGGTATGAATTATTTGTTTACCGACTGTTTATAGACTATATGTTTTCTTTATTATTATTATAATCTAATTGAGTGACATGTTTGGGGTAGGTTGGGGTCGGGTCTTCAGTTAGTCTTTGACGGAATGAAAATGCATTAAATTCATACGCAATTACAAATCAATACCGAGCAAGACAGAAATGCAAATAACGTGGACTATCACCCAAGGTATGACAATAATATACAACAGGAATGCCCAGTTTGGTGAGGTGCGCAATTTACATCGACATAAGTATGGCCTAGAACGCACCTCCCCCTCCCCCTTTAGAAGACCTCTGTCCCAAAAAAGAGGCCTCATAATTGAACTATAATTAAGCTGCTATCGTTTGTAGCGTACACTTTCATAACAACATGTTATGTATCAACCTACTGTAAATCGCGAAATATGTATTATACAGAGCACCATTCCCCTCGTAAAATAATGGAAAGGCGGTGTGCCAACCATTTTTGCCTGGTGGATGACTAATGAATCTTAGATTTGTCAACCTGCTGTCGATCGCAAAATATGTATCTCTAGAGCACCATCGGCCATGTATTATATAGGCGAGGCGGTGTATGTGACAAGCAATTGAGCCTGTGGGCTATTTATGAAATTTATCATAATCAACATGGTGAACTGCAAGGTGCGAAAATGTCCCGGCAGCGCGCATTTCCCTTCGTGGCATGAATGAGAAATGTTACAAGACTTTATTTTAATGCAGTTATTAATAATTACATATCACCCTACTTGCAACTAATGGTAGGTGGGTGGGTGTGAATAAAATTTACAAGATAGATCAGATTTAGGTTGGACAATTTCAAACCTGTGCATTATATAATAAATCCACATAAGAAAAGGAACATCACACATGTGTTGTCATTCAATCAAACAAGATGAACTTATGACCTCATGAATAAAATTAGCATAACCATCTAGTAGCCCCGATAGCACAGGTCATGCAAATGCTGCCCTCACATGACTAGATATAAATTCACAATTCATAACTAGAGTAAAATAACCCAAAAGGGGCCTAACCAAGAGCAATAGCGATGAATTTAATTCCAGATTAAATCTGGAACTTTGTCCCACTTAACTGAATTTATATTGTTCTTTAGTTGTAAACTTTTCATTGCTTCTACCAACATGATTTTCTGTAAGTTCCCGGATGAGAACACTGACATTCTAGCACTTTATTACACTAAGATATATACTCGTCATATTTTAAAAAAAATATCACATACATATCATACATATCGAAACCTTAAAAGACGAAAATATAAGAGGGCTATGATTTCTGTTCTGATGTGTTAGGTATGATAAATGAAATAGTTCTTCAAAGTAATTTGGTTTCATCACGGTAAATATTCAGATATTGCTGAAGCAATTTAAATGGTTACTATTCTTATTGTTCCGAATTTCCTATTTTGTGTTCGGTTAATAAAATGCTTGTCAAACAGTAATCTAATTATAATATACCCTCACGCATTGTTCAGATATAGCTAAAATGGTTTTTATAATGTTGTTATGTTCGATAAATCAAATCATCGTCAGAAAATAAGTTGATTAATGAGTGATTTCATGGTAGTATGATATTAATATTGAGATATTATTAAAATTGCTGTTCTGGTGTCATACATGTTCAATAAATCCAATAGTTGTCAAACAATAAAGTTGATGGTCAAAAACTGATATTCGAAAATTACTAGTTTTTTGAATTGCAAAAGACAAAGTTGCTGTGCCGATGACGTTATTACAAAATGAAATCGTTATCGAAAATTATTTCATTGCTATAAAACGGTCAGTATTCATGACTTAATTTGCTGTTCTGATGTCATTATGTAAATCAAATCAAATCGTTATCGAATGGTCATACACTGTCCTCAAAATTACTATTCTAATGTTGTTATAATTATTTGCGGCCGAGTGCACCAATGGCGGGTAGCGGAAGAATAGCGCTACCTTGCTAGTAACTAAGGGGTAACCCACACTTTTGAGAGCACCAAACCGGGGTAAGCTACTAGGCTAGTAATGTGCGAGTAATTTACGCTAAATCTTATACCTGACCGGACCCAAGAGTAAGTTGAAGCATAACAGTTTATGCTGAAACTAAATGATAATTTCTGATTTGCCCGATGAACGATTACATACATATCGAGGGTTGAGCGCCAGAAGGCCTTAACTCAAGAAATGCTATTTTGAGATAATCGACTTTCAAATGTTGGGGACTCATTAGAATACACTGTAGCACCCAACTTATAACTCTAATTCTAGTCAAATTAAGAGTGTTTATGAGCTATGGTTCTGAAAATCTAGGTTATAGGATTATTTTTGTACCAAAATATCAATTGTCCCAAAAATTGAGTTACGGCCTTCTGGCGCTCATCCCTCGATATGATGATAAATGGGAGATTTCTATCATACAATTCATTATCAATTTATGCATTATTTACTCAATGATACATTTATGACAAAATATAAAATATTTTAAATCTATCCACAATGATGCATGCAAAATTGTAGAAATAATTTCAAACAATTAGTCAACCAACCAATCAATCAAATTAATTAATTAATTAATTAGTTAACATGAAATCAAATACTATTGAAATAAACGAAAATAATTATATAAATGAATAAACACATATGCCTAGTTATATAAATGAATGAATGAATGATTAAATATTATAGATAAATTAATAAATACATAAAAGTAAATAAAAAAGATACAAAAATAATAATACATACACATTTAATAAATCAATTGATTAATAATAAATCAATACTAAAGTATGGCAATACCTGGACCATTATATTGAATGATTTCATTAAGTCACCATCATATTAAAAAAACACCATAAGGGAATTTCGGGAATCGAACCCGTGTTTTTCGTTTATAAAAGACAGGATCACAGTAGCACGCCACAGAGTGGCATCATGTTATTAATAAACCATTGAACTGTTCAATTACAAAAAACCGGATTTTTATCATGAAAATTGTACCTTTTAATGCAACATTTGTGTGTGACACTCGCCCAAAATATGTGTATAAGGTCACAGGTCACTAATAGGTATATCAAATAAGGTGGGATCGTTTCAAAAAAACCTTAAAATCGTGATACGTGTCTCTATTTTAAATAGAAGTTGTCAAAAAAACATAACATTTTTGGTATCATATTAAAGACAATTTATCCAGCTACCGAATAAAAAAAGAATTAAAGCCACATGTTTAGCAACAGTAAAGTTATCAATCTAAACGTCGAGTGAGTCAAGGGTGGGAGCGGTGGACGAGGAGCCGGTGGACGAGGAGCCCATAGGTTTGTACACAAAATAGCGGAAAACTAGAACTTTTGAAATTGATGCCATTTTAAAAGTATACATAGGAAAGTTTTCAAACTTCTCATATGTGTTAATAACATGTGCCTGCTACTATGAATACTAATATTGAATTGTTATCTAGACATTCTCTACTAGAATATGATGTTCAATTCAGGGAGTGTTTTAATGTAAAAAATAGACAGTTTTATTCATTTTATTGATTAAACAATGGCCAAATCGCAGTCTCTCTATTTCATTTGTGTGACTCTTCAGTCCTTTTCTACCCTGGGTAGTAAAACATTTAACTAAAAAAGCCAGAAGTGTTTCTTCACAGAATTGTTCATAGATTTATGAAAAATTTGCTATTTAGACCTATTTTGGACCACCCTGTATTCAAAATAAAAGGAACTTTAACGATATTCATGTAGTTCATTTTGATAATCATTTTCTTTTAAATTAAATGGTCCATGCTAACTAAATTTCATAGAATATTATATACAAACATTAATTTTATGCATTATTTCATCATAATTTTAGACACCCTGTACTTTTCCTGTGTACATTTTGGGCAAATGATTCTTAGCAAATTTGGTAGCACCTTCTGCGGTTGTTCTGATTTTGGTGACTATTTTCAGCTAAACCCTAATTGTACAAACTATCAAACTATTTTGTGAGGAGCAAAAACGATCAAATTTGTTATGTTCCACCCTGTAAAAATTGTACACACCCTGTATAATTTGATTCTTTTTTGCAAAAATAAAAAACCTTGAATCTTAAGCTTTCCAACAATATATAGTTTGTGGGTCATTAAGTACGTAAAACTTAAGTTTTGTCCCGTTTAATCAGAATTGGTGCATTTCTCAACATTATTAGAAGTGAAACTTTTTTTTGGACCAGTTTGTGACTTCTGACCATAATGACATGATAGTCCTTATTTTTTGAAAAAGCGGTAAACAACTCGTATCAATAAGATCGATCACTTCAAATCCAACATGACCGAAATCAATATCGTGGCTTTCTGTCACGCATGACACGTATACAAAAATCGATGGTTCCCCTGTCCTTTTGATTTTCCAATAACTGTGAGTAAGTCGTTTACTCGTCGAGCTCTTAAGTTTTAGAAACCGGAAAAGGAACACCCCGACTAATTTATATATCGATGTAAACAAGAATCTAAAAACTCAAACGATGAAGGCGCTATGAAATGATGAAGCCATGATTTTGTGCATATGTCTATGGGAACCGAGATGAATCGTAGACCAGATTTACAGCGTTTTGCAAAAATGTAATGCATTGTGGGCTTTCTTTAAAATCCTTAATGGTTGTTTATCATCAATATACAGATAGTTGTCCGGCAGGTTGGAAAGCCTATCGCGGTCAATGCTATCTGTTCCAGAAATCAAAGACAGCGTTACGATGGACAGTCGCAGAAGACATGTGTAAACTGTACGGCGGACATCTCGTTTCTATACGTAATGAAAAGGATATGGAGATTGTTCACACTATTTTAACTGAGAATTCCGTAGAACGAGCTTCGGCAACGTTTATAGGTAATGATAAGATATAACATTGTATGCTCAGTCGAACTGGCATATCGTTTATCAAAAAAGAGTGAATTAAAATTACCACCAACGCCATATATACAAGCTAAGGTGAATGTGAACCGCCCCCGCCTCATAATAAAAACATGTTATATTGTAATGTAGAATGATGTAGAGTGTCTGTTCCGATAAGTAGCAAGACAAAAATGTTATTAAGCTTCTTAGAGGACAAAACAACTGAGATACGAAATTCATTCTCCATGTTCATGGGATTACCGAAACCAAGATTTCAAAATGAAGTGTGTTGGTATTTATTAGTATAAGTACTGCTGCAGTGATCGTGCCTTCCGATAAAACTTACTATGTTAATGCGTCAGCAACCTTATTTATTTACGATGCATATGGCATTAATATACAGGTAATTAGATTTAAATGAACAGCGCAATTTTGTCGCAACGTTAATTTGTCTGCCAAAACTATGTCACAAACATATTTGTCATGCTAGGTCTTGGATTGCAAATATTATCGTTTATTATTACGTCATTCGTCTTTTATCAGTTGTATTTTTCCCCGGCAATAGGACTTATATTTGATGCCGCCAGAGGTATATACCGATGGTCAGATGGTCGCCCACTTACATATACAAATTGGCATGTACCTGATGAGTAAGTATCAGTATCGATATCACAATATTCAAATTGTGTGTAAAAAAATACTTATGAACCAGTAACCACTGACCAGTGTTTCTGTCTTTAGAGTCTACACATATATAAACGTGCAGTGGAAATCTCACAACATTGTTGTCGTTGGTCTTTAGGAAAATCCTCCACAATCAGTGCCCTATATGAAATCTGTGTTTTATGATACAGAAGGACCTTGTTAGGTAATAAGGTTATTAATTTGTATGGCAGAACGCAGCATCTGACGAAATAGTCTTCATATTGTGGACATCTTGATAATTCACATTTTGAATTCTGCAAAGTCATATTTTGCATAGTAATTATGCAAGATATCTCCCAAAAAAGTTGAGCATAAATGGGAGTATTAGAGAACAAACAGTGCTGGTATAATTTCTGATCCTTGTGGAACACATCATTGAAGCACGAATCATTATTATCCCCATAACCATGTTAACATGTTTTACTTTGCCCATGTAGAGAGGAGTACTGGAAAGATATACAACCCGACGGAGCTGAATTAGAAGCTTGTACTATGATAATCATCACCAGTCTACATTCACTAAGTAAATGGTATGACGTTCCATGTGCATCGCATGAAGCAAGGCAGTACATTTGCGCTAAAACTGCGAGCACTATGTCAGGTGAGATATCACAATTGAAATTTCATGAAAATCCTTACGTCATTTCTCCATTGTAGTTCTTGTTTCCTCATGGTCATGATGGTGCTATAGCTGGTGACTAGCTTGTTTTATCACTTAAATCATGGAATTAGTAGAGGGAGAAGGAATAACAACGAGATAACCTAATCCGATTTTCTATTCAACTTTACAAAGGATTGAACATTGCTACATACCCTATGTGTTCAATCATATTGCCGACTATAATCAATTCGAAAGTTGTACATACACGTTTTGCTTTATATATTTCTATGTGAAATAAATGCTCAAAAACTCACGAAACGTGCCGACACATTGCAATTGAAAATGGTAATTTGTTAAATGTATTATAAACAAATGGCAACAGATATAGCTTCTTGAATAACACAATACGATAATATTGACCTGTTTTGACAAATTAAATATGACAAAATATCATTGATAAATAATAATTAAATATTCCGATTACATGCGGGTAATTAAATTGCTCGCAAATTATACCTAAATTGATAAAACAAACAATCAAATTTGCCATATGAGTGCCCCAGACTGCCCCTTCCTCATTCAATGCATCAAAGACAATCACTTTTTATAAGCCAAAAGACTCTGCCACAATTATCCAGGTCCATATAATTCAATATGGTTTTCTTATAGGACCGACATGAGCAAGGACAAACGCATCATGATACTATATCGCTATATCATTTTAATGTATTCAGATTCAACCACGTTATTGATACACCTGTTTAAAACTCGCGCAAATGGACACACTACTAATGCTACTAATCCCATGGCTATACGAATGTGGCATTATCACGTTACGCTAAGCTAGGATAATGCTCTCTAATAGGATTTGAATAACATTCAATGTATAGCTCGGCAATGTGATTGGAGCTTTGATCATGGATCATTGTTATTCCTTCTGTATCTACTATTTCTATGCTTAAATCAAGCCAATGCCTCACGCCGTGATATTTAAGGATTCAAATTTTACTACTAAATCAGACATTATAAAGTAAATTCTGAATTGTGTTAATCTTTTGCTGGATCATCAACTATTGTTATTTTATTTTCAGACAATCCAATTGATTCTACCGAGATGAAGGTGACTGGTACGTAAAATCATTCAATAAATATCTAATATTTCAATTATAATCAACTTTACCGCTTTTTATAAATCAATTATCTATGTCGCCGTGTTTCTGTTTTAGAACTGCCTTTGCAATGTCCCGTGATCACATTCATGTGCACTTCCGGGGAATGTCTGCAGCGAATATACGTTTGTGATGGAACCACTGACTGCTTTGATGGAACTGATGAAAGGAATTGCACCCCAGGTTAGTACGGTCATGATATGTAAAAATAAAAAATGGAAATAGAAAAAAAATCGATCAATTATTATGAATTCCCAATCATTCACACATTTATATTATCATTACCATTTCCTTACAGCGTTTTAAGCCCTTACAGCGTTTTCAGCGTTTTTATACTCGCTGTATATATAAACTCGTGCTCCTTATTGAAGTTTTCCATTTTAATGTCATCCTTGTCCTTCGATTGTACCTGAAATAGTAGAAATGTTGTATACGATCAGAAATTGTTTTTTCTTTAGATTGTATTGGGCATAAGTTGTTTTTGGACCAGATTTTACCGCCTTCCCCCAACTGTTGACTTACCCAATACCACACTGTCCACTGAATTGAGATTGTCTGTTGCTGCTCTCTCTATGATTGAAATATTCACTGCATGCAATTATATTATTCCTCAGTCTTTACCGCATTCAAACGCCATTGATGATTCACGCAACTGATGATTCTCTAAAAAGTGACAATTGAATTAAATTAAAAATCCATGTTTATATGATCATAATTCATCCGATGAGACGTTTTGACCGTTATGATTGCGCGTTATTAAATACGTGTGTAAATGGATGGATTCCCTTACCATATTTATGTTTTATCATATTTGACTTGTACTATTGTTCGCAGGTAGTAATGATCTACGCCCTCATGATATAAGTATTCCATGCGGTGTAGGGAAGTTTCAGTGTCATCTCAGTGAAGAATGTATTTCTATCTCGTTTGTGTGCGACTTCATCAATCACTGCTTTGATAACTCAGACGAGGATAATTGTGGTAAATCATTAAAACTATTTCGATGATGAAAACATTAATATATAAAGCCTTATTGAGTGGATGGCTGGCATGATCAATCCCATAACCATAGTAACAAGCCCTACATAGACCTACTTTATAGGCGAGAGTATTAAGTTCAATCCATCCCTAGACTATTGAAACACGGAAAGGTTAAGAATAGGTAAGAGTTTTGTCCGGAACCCATCAAATCGTAATCTATTATGGTGTTATATTCTCGTTATCCGAATATTTAGTATTACCATTATTCATCATGATGTATAATTAATTTCAATCTTCAGAATTTAGAGTTTGCGATCCAGTAAAAGAATATGAATGCGACAACAAACAATGCATCGATGTAGCTAAACGGTGTAACCTTTTACCAGACTGTGCCGATGAAAGCGATGAGCAAATTTGCGGTAATTATTTTGTAATCATATCGTATACGTTTCTCGTATTTCCATTGGACACGAAGCTTAGTTAGTCTTGGCATCACGCTTACATTCTGAAATCCACAAGCGCAGATTTCTTTAACAAATAAAATTACGTCAACAAATGAGAAATAGTGAATGATTCAGACCGTAGCAAGAGTGTTCGCCCATCGGAATTTGATTTGACATAGATATTATCAAGATATATATAGTTAGGATTAGGATTATTTAGCATGTCATAGATTATATAAGCCTATCGCAACAACCATGACAAGCGGTAGTTTAATCTGGCACTTATTTGGCAAAATGTTGAAAATAATAAGAATGAAACTCATTTCCAGCAATATGTTCTTAAGTTTTCCTTGCGATTTTTTCACAGAAATCGCTAACGTTGGTTTTCAATGCTATGATGGTACCTGGATCCCATTACATGCATACTGCGATGGTCAACGTGATTGTACGGGAAAGAACTGGGAGGATGAACCGATGTATTGCTGTAAGTAGTGAAGATAAATGTTTTCAGTTATTCAGCATTTTGAAATTAGATTAATTCTGGAAGTTACGTTTTACAACTGCTACGTTGCTTGTGAAACCATTACAATTCATCAGGCAACAGACCCATTGATGACGTTGAGTTACGTGATTTGATGTGTCGCGGGGCGCAAGAGTGGAGATAGCACGCGCGATATCCAAGTGTGCAGAGTTTATCAGATCTGACACCACCAAATTTTGTGCGTGAGAAGGGTTTAATTTGGAAACCTATTATATTTTATTTATTAGCCACGTTGGGTTCGTCTGCAGGGCAGAACCTGCGTTTTCGACTCAGTAACGGCGAACCAATGACACTGGACGACTACTAAGATTCACAGTTTATTTTCGCACTCCTTCTACAACATATGTTACAAAATATATCACAACGTTGGGTTTATTTTACAATATCCAAAAACAATTACAACTTCAAGCAAAACTTTATAATATTTAAGGTTGGGTCAAGGGTCTAAGTCTCAACTGTCTTCGGTCAAATATCTTACAATGGTCCGTCCTCAACTACTACCTCAGCCTCAACGGCAATCTATACCTCGACCTTAGCCTTAACCTCGACCTTAGCATTAACCTTGTAATAACAAGGTTAACACTTATGCTATGGGTGTTCACTACAAGATGCGTCCAGCTTCACTCTGCTACACCAACCACCGGGCTCTGCTATGCTACGATGTTCAACAGAAACGAGTGATTTTAGGCAGATTCAACAATAATATCCGAGATAAATCCTTTAGTTTGATCTCCTCACAAATCCGGTCTACGCGATGTCTTTGTGGAAAATTACAAGAATAGATGCTAATTTAAGCGCTCGTGATTGGCTCAGTTCGGTCAGGTGACGGGCGCGCAACAGTGATAAGGCTAAAAAGGAGTGAACAGGCAATTAACAGGTCCACTTCGTAACCCTTTTTTGATATAGCTAGTAATAACATTAAAATCAACAGGTCTAATTTGTAACCACTTTTTGATATGATTAGAAATAATCTATAAATCTTAATAATAAAAGCGATTCCCGCTACACAGCCCCCACCTAGCATTAGCATTTGACGTCCCCGTCAACAACAACAAGCGATAACAATAATTAAGCGGAATCACTTACACACTCTACTCCTCGTGCACCTAAATATTACGCCAGTACATCCATCAATACATTAATACAACAATATATACATACAACCTCTAAACTACATCTTACTCTACTACAATGACTTAAAAGTACAGGCGACGCGATAATCTTCTTCGTCTTCATTCTTGAGTCTTCTTCTTTGCCGTCGTTCCCGAATCTTCTTCTTTGTCGCCATTCCCGAGTCTTCTTCTTGTCCTCAGCAACCCTTGGTTAGGTCAGTAGCAACCCCTGGTTGGGTCAGTAGCAACCCTTGGTTAGGTCAGTAGCAACCCGTGGTTGGGTCAGTAGTAACCCTCTCTGTTCGGAGCTCTGGAACGAGTCTCCCGCTACGGCTCATAGGAACTGGTGCGATGGCCGCGTAAGCCATATGACACTCAGTAACAACGAGTTTAGCGTAGCACCATCCGCATCGCATCACGTCGCACCTCGCCAACTCCACCTCTAAATATCGATTACACATCTAACTGGTTCCATGCACTAGGCGTTCGCCACAACGAAATTTATAACTCGAACATTTGAAAACCATAACGACAACTTATATATACACAACTCCGGCAGCAACTCTTCCCATAACTCCTTCAAAAGTTTCTGAGCATCACTACTCCGACGGCATCTTATATCGAGGACCGTTTATTTATTCTAGAGCTGGCCCACTCTCATCCCTTAATTTCCTTTCTTTTCCCGTTTGTTTCTGCTATGTCGCCACCTCCTCTTCGCCGCCTCATACTTCCTCTGCTTCGCCACCCTTTGTTCTCCTTTTTCAGTTTCCACCGTTCTCCGCTCAGTCTCTGCCTCATCCCTTAATTGCCTAATTATTTCTAACTCATCCATCGCTTTGACAAGTAACTCCATACTCTTCTCATCCCGACTCGTAATATCTACTAATACCTTCCTCTCCTCTGCACACAGCCGCTAATACTCCTGCCTCTTTGTTTCCACTATTCTACCCAATGCCTTTTCTCTTCATGATCTTTGCCAACCCTCTCCCGTGCTTAAATTCTGGCTTCCCATCCTGATCACTCCCGCCTCTATCCGTCTACCCCTCTTTCTCCACTATCTTCAGCTTCGGGCACTTCCTACAAATACCACTCCCCCAGCTTATGCCTATTTAAACCTTTCTCGTCTCCCCTCATGCTACTATGGTCATGAACTTATTTGTAGAATCACCGGTACCCGCCATATGGTATTTTTTCATGAGGCCTAAAATGAATTGTTTGGTTGTCCTCCATATCTTTGTTGCGTGACGAAGTGGACGAGGGAGGTGGTATTTTTATTATGGATTTTTATATGATGTGTATTAATTAACCAAACAGATCTTAACGGTTAATTGTTTCGTTGTCTTATACACAGCAAATACAACATGCGCTGACTCCGGCTTAGAACAATGTGATAACGGAGCATGTTATTCATCTGCTGATGTATGCCAATACGGATATGACAAGTATGGATTCGCTAAAGGATGTCGTGATGCAACACATCTAGCAGATTGTGGTAATGACGTCATTAATGGTTGATTATTAAAGCACGAAAGATAAAATCCTCAAAATGGTGCGTGGTGTCACCGCTAGGTTGCACGGATGACTATTGCGCAACGATGTTCAAGTTATCTCTGTTGGTTATAAACGCACGACAGACAAGTTTAGCCGCACAATTTAGCGTAGTATCGGAATGAAGGGCATTTTAAGCAACGTTACGTAACGTTCCATTAAACATATATTCTGTCTCTACGTTACGTTTCTTGCGATGACTATTTCAATTCTTCTGAGTTACTTTTCACCTAATATGTTGCGGTAGAAGCTTCCGTATATCATACGAATAGCTGATTAAAGCTGTGACATTACTATAGTTGCTCCTGCACGCACATGCCTTGTTCCATGAATTATTATCCCTTTCCCGCATTTTCCCTGTAGAAAATGTTGACTGTTCCAATGGCACATTGAAATGCCCCGGAAGTTATTGTATTGGGTTGCAGTATCGTTGTGATGGTTTCTGGGATTGTCCAGACGGCCATGATGAACTACATTGTAGTAAGTATAAGATAATTGGTACATAATGTTTGCAATGGCTTAATTTGTTAACTATTTGATTGAAATGACATTATAGTGGAACATAATGTTCAATATTTTCAAATAAATAGATATGACATAAAACTTTGGAACAAGGTAAATTTAAGATATGCGAACAATAACTGCCGTAGTCCACTTTGGCGATATTGAGATGTTTGTAATATGGGCATCACAGCAAAACATTATTGCATCGGTAGTTTTAACATTAGCAGTGGTGAAATATGCCTATAGCCCGTGCATCATTTCTAGCTCATTCATTTTGAACTGACTTCATTTGAATATTCACTTGAATGTAGATGATTTTAGGTGTCCTGGAGGTTATCGTTGCCATGGTCATCACATGTGTCTGACTACTAATCAGCTCTGCGATGGCGTACGGAGCTGTCCTCAAGGCGACGACGAACTATTCTGCGGTAAGACTCGAAATCCTCATTTGCTCTTTGTCACATAATCGGATAAAAACAGCGCAGACAAATTAATTTACATCGGCCTTTAGTAAATAGTCTTGGTTGGCTACATTGCGATACCCAATGCCTTGCTAACAGCTGTAAATCATTTAACTTTTGCTTTATTTCATTTCAGCAACCATGCTCTCTCAAATGTGACATTTTGAGAGATGATGCGTAAGTTAGTGACTGTGTATTACTGAACACAGATTGTTCCCAATACAAGCATGTTTACATTTAAATACCCCGCGTGTTTCAACGCATAAACGCATTGTGTGATCGATATTCCTTACCGCTCTTTAAGGTTATTGTTCATTGTCGGCAGGAAGCAGCCCACGTGATATTATACAAATTCAAAAAGTGCTGGACAAAGCATCTATAAGTTAAATAAAATTACATAGGACATGGAAATGTCCCATAACAAAATAAATCTCAATAGTTGATTAAAAAACACCCACAAACCAGTCCTGATATATTGTTTTCAAAGTTGTTAACCTAAATTATTTCAATACGCGCGAGACTCATGCGAAGTGGTTCCGGTCTCGAGAAGTCTCGAGGTCAGTCATGTTCCCACTTGCGAATTTAATGATTTAGTCGGGACCGGGACTACCTTTAAATGTGGTCTCAAAAGATAACAAAAACAACTTTGAGTGCAGACCGGGACCCACTTGAATCGCGTTTCCACTAGCGATTTAGTCAAGACCGGATCCGGACTAGTCTAGACTACTGGGGATGTGGGAACATGGCTATAATTTAGTTAACAATCTTCCTGAATTATGACAATTACATCATCACGTAATATTCAGAATTAGGGTTATAATCCCTCTAATAAATGAGGCTTTCGTTTATGTGGTGTTGAGTACGCAGCGCATTCGGCTAGGTGTAGCCCTATCGCAGCAATATATCGATATTTTTAAATGACAGTAAGATCATAAGATGCAGTCTAAGCTCATTTGCTTATTTTTTATTGCAGATACAATGTGTCCCGATGGCTGCACATGTATTGGTCTATTCTACTCATGTCAAAACATAATATGGCATTCATCAAAAGCTGCTCTTATACCTCCACAGATACGTCAGTTGTAAGTACAAATATTTAATCAAGTATGCGCTGCGTGGTCAAGTAATGGTCAATTGCACAGAATATGCTTGCAACATGGTTTTGGTCAAAATATTTCGGGCGCATACCCGATACCCTCATTCAAATTCGTATTGTTAATAGGGATATTATAACTACACTGGATATATAGATGTAAAGATGTAAAGACGCGATGACTAAATATGGGAACATATAATTTGTATAATCTTGATACCTCAAAATAGTTATTCGATCAAAATAGTAATACTACATTGAGCATCCGAAAGTGTCAAAACAAAAGCTTAAGTAGAAGTTGTCCGAACATATTTAAAAAGCGTTTTACCAATATATTATCACATTAGTTCCACTACTTAGTGCTACTTTTTCCTTCCTTAATTTACAAAACATACTGATATTAACATTTATTGCACAAATTTCGTTCATATTCGACGAAATCGGAAGTCAATTTTTCAAATAAACTTTCAATTAATGTTGCCACTACACTAAAGACATCTATATCTATCGAATAGCTTTTATTTAAAACAATCCTGTATTTTCAACCTTTTCTGCTGTTATTTAGGGTTCTCACATGCATCAACGGAAGTAGTGACATCGAAAGAGACCTGCCGCCCTCACTGTCTGATTCTGTCTATTTCAAAGTTGGAGCTTTCAAACTGCTGTTTTCCCTGTATGTATATTATATTAGTACTATTGGGTAAAATATTGTACTACAGAGTGGTCCCAAAATGGTGTACACATTTACACGGGTGGATTTCTCAAGATTGAGGAGACACATTCTAAAACAACAATTTCTTGGTTGTATATTGTGAAACGCAATTTTATACTGATAATTAGTCAAAAACCAGTTTGTCCACAAGCAAATCAATGAAATCTACAGAATTGTTACAAAGAAGCTTGACGCATTTAAGATGTTCAAAAATCCTGGAAACATTCAAAATCGTTTACAATATTAAGAGACTACATTATCTCATTGGTATTTTTTGAAAGCATTGAAATAAACATAAAATAGAAATGGCGAAACTTTATTACATTTAGGTAGGCATTTCGTGACGAATAACGTTATACAGTTATAAGATAATTCAATGTTATGCGACCAAAGCAAACTCAAATGTGAAGAATTATTCAACAAATATTCTGATTTAAATATTTAATTAAATTGACATAAGCTTTTAAAATTTGATTCATTATGACTTACAGTGATTTGAGAGGCAACGGGATAGGAAGCATTGAACCTGGGATATTCTTGTCTAATAAGAATCTACGGACGCTGTGAGTGAATCCATTATGAATATAACGTGTTTAAGAAGAGTGTCAGAAAGAAGACACCTGTTTCGTGATATGTATTCCGATGTGGTAATACGGTTCATGCAATGAACATGAACCGTGTTACCAAATCGGTCCATGCAATGACTTGGAGATCAAACACCGATTCAAGTGACTGTAAGACTACATGTATGTCGGGTGCGATTACCCTTTGTAGTAAGTTGCGCATGACTACATGGATAACCTCTACACTTGATTCTACCTCAAAAAAGAAAATTCACACTCATTTGAAAATTTATCATTTGAATCCGATCATTGTATGATGATATAATTGATGTATAGGCCTCCTTTGAAGACAATTTAGCTACAATATGATACCTTGTTTGTTTACCAAAGACGATAAATGGTTGAAAATTGATAACGATTTATGAAAAATATGCCGTTCCATATGTCACTTTTTATAATTACGTTCAATGCATTGCATACACAAGGTGCATTAATCGGAGCGCTGTTGACTGTATGCATGTTTGGGCGGGCTATTCAATTCGAATCTCGGCATGCATGCATTAGCGTAAAGTGTAATTTGCGTACTTTTGAGACTGCATGGCTGTCAATATGATGTTGTAAAACTTCTACATCTTTGGTTCCAAATAAGGTATCAAACTGTAGGTAACAAAATTATACAAAGTTGTATATCAATTATAGAGTGATACTGTGATCAGATTCAAAGTTTAAAGACCGTTCTAATAACTTTCATTTTTGAGGTGTTACTTGGAACACATTGCCTGTTAGTTCGCCGTGCTCCTTCCATTCACACTGTCAAGTCTCGTCTGAAGAATCGTTTATCTTCATATTTATTTTATTGTTGCATTTTGCTTGTAATTTATTGTGTAATCGCTTTCAATTTTAATACAGAATATTAAAGGACAACAAGCTCCGCTACTTAGCTAATGGCACGTTTGATGGTCTAAGTGCTCTGCAACATCTGTATGTATAAAATTTAAATTTAAAACCAAAAAATGCATGTCATTGCCAAATATTTATTCAAATAAAAACAATTTGAATAATTTATATAACTCATCCATAGTTTTCAAGGATAGAGAGTTTTCAGAATTTAAATTTAAATTTCAGTCATATATACTTATATTTTGTTGTTGAAAACTGCACCCGCTATTTCATCTACCAGTGTTGGTGCCGATGAAGTAAAAGAAATATATATACGTAATAAAATGATCAACATGATCAAAAACATTTTCCGTTCATTGTCGTGGTTCGCTTTCTGAATTAAAAATAATTAACCTTTTTAGATACCTTTATTTTAGATACAGAATATAAAATAAGTTATTTGAGGGAACAACGGGGAGCAACGTGTGTATCGCAGTTTATCCAATATTTGAGATAAGCAAACAATTATGTTGTTGAAAAGAAAGGGAAAACAAAAAATATATTCTGATCGTCCGAGTATGTTCAAATATTTGCATTTAATTTAAGTAAAGTAAGCTGATAATTTGAAAGTAGCTTTTATACCCAATAAAATAAGATTGAAATAAAAATGTTTAGTTTTTAAATTTTCACCAAAACGTGCCCAAAATGTGATTTTGGAGGGAACATTTTTGTTGGCACATTTTGGTTAACATTTTAACAAATAAGCTCATTCCCTTTACAAAACTGTATACTATTATATACATTACATTAATAGTTCAAAAGTTACAGCGCTTGGTAAATTACATGATTTTAGGGTTGACAGCCCCCTCAAGAGCAACCATTTCTAAGAACAAGGGTGTTTTTTTCTTCAAAAACGTCAATCCGCTTTGGGTAGCTAGCTAAATTGCCATGTTCATGGTGGTACGATTGGCCTTTTATTAATCGTATCGTTACAAGAAGAAGAAAAAACATACATAAATCTTGTCAGTTTCATTCTTGAAAAACAGAATTAAACGTTGAGGGCATACGTCCATTCTTGTTAAGGGTCACCTTCTATCTTGTTTTAAAATCATGAGTGGTGTCTGACAATGCATGCATGCAAACACTTACAACTGTTACACATAAGTGCCCCCTCTTATGTTGGAGACCTGTTCTCGACTTTATGGTAGCAAAACCTTTCATTTAGAATATGGATACCGAGAAGGAATCATACAATAAAATAAATATGGAAATGGAGATTTTATTTCCCTTCTTTTGTTCTATACCGTTCAGGGATATTTCTTCAAATCTCATCACAAAGGTTGAAACTGGTATATTCGGAGATTTACAGCAATTACTTTTCTTGTAAGTATACTAACTTCTAGGAAGGAGAAAAATAAATAACCATAGCAATGGTTAAGACAGTAATTATATTAATGGATTTGTTTACTTCCATCCGCACATGCACCCAATTAGAATGAGGGAGACTTTTGACCAATTTCAGCAGCATGATAAATCGTACTTAACAAAAATAAAACCGAGTTAACTTTTTTTACATTGTTAGTCTTCAAGTAAGTCATAATTCTTGAGTGCTCGGACCAGGTCTTTGGTTCTTTAATGTGAAGCGAACTGGAATAACTGTATACAGGTAGTAAAGTAAAAGATTACTGACATTTCCTAATAACCAACAAACAAGTAGTTCAACAACAACAAATTGTTACAACAAATAACAATTTGTTGAGATGAGGGTTGGGTTACCGTACGTTATTAAAGCTTAGGTTCATTTGTGACACAGGTCGGTGATAGTTTTCGTCTATGTTTTTTGATCATTATACATCTATTAAATGTAATTCTCTTATAGAGATATACATGGGAGTGAAATATCAGCGCCTAGTGAAGAATTGTTTGCCGATTTAACTGTGTTAGATACATTGTAAGTATTCCCGTCACTTAACAACTATTGGTTAATGATATTTTGTTGATAATAGGATTAAATTTACTTGATTACTTATGTATGACAGATAATTCGTGAAGAAAGACTGAATCGCCGTAAGCACGAAATAATATTGCATGTAAACATAATACACCAATAGAGTTGACTGAAAACAAGAAACAGGAAAATAAATGTTATCTACACGGAGATAATACAAACATACAAAAGCCAATTTGAAGGATGGCAAAGATGTAATATATTTACGATAAATGTTACATTGTTCAATGTATTATGATTAGTATTAATCCTTAAACATTTCTTGTCTTTACAGTTATACAGATCGATACTTGTATTGTTGTCTTGTAAGAGAACTGAAAACAGTAACGAGTTGTCTCCCGGAACCAGATCAATTCTCCTCATGTGAAGATTTAATGAGAATTCGAGCCCTTCGAGTGTTTATGTGGATTTTAGGCATAAGTGCTATTCTTGGCAATGGATTTGTTATTTTATGGCGTATTCGACCAAATAAAAAGGGCAGCGTCCGGAAGAAAAATCAGGTGCAATCCCTGTTGGTGTTAAATCTTGCTATCGCTGATGGTTTTATGGGGGTATATATGATCATTATCGCTTCAGCAGATATGTATTACAGAGATGTGTATATTGCCTACGCTGATGCGTGGCAGAGAAGTTACACGTGCAAATTTGCCGGATTTCTATCTGCACTATCCAGTGAGGCATCCGTGTTCTTCATGACTGTTATAAGTATTGACCGATTTCTATCAATCGCTATGCCTTTTAGTCGAGTGAATCTTACATCAACATCCAGCAAAGTTTCGATAATAACTGTTTGGGGTGTTGCTGGGTTACTGGGTATTATGCCAGTTCTAGTCAGGAATTATTTTGGGGATGAATTTTATGGACGTTCTAGTGTTTGCCTAGCCCTACCGCTAACCACGCAGAGACCTCCTGGTTGGCAGTATTCCGTTGTACTCTTTCTTGGCGTAAATCTGCTTGCATTTTTGATTATTTTCATTTGTTACCTCGGTATCTATGTCGCAGTTAAGCTGTCCGCTAAAAGTATTAAAAGCAGCGGTACAAAACAAGCGGAGCAAATTGAATTCGCTCTTCGCATGGCTTTTCTTGTCGGAACAGACTTCGTGTGCTGGATGCCAATAATCATCATGGGGTTTCTATCACTCACCGGGGCCGTAGAGGTGCCAGGTATTGTGTATGTCTGGATAGCAGTTTTTGTGTTGCCTATAAATTCGTCTTTGAATCCATACATGTTCACCATTTTGACGCGTGAAATGTCAAAGAGACAAAGAAAAGCAGCATCCACGTCGATGAGTGAAACCAAACGTATTACGATGCATTCTGTAACGGAGCCGGTGAAAGAAGGTAAGCGTTCGTGACTTTATCTATCATGACAACCATCATCAATGTGGATTCATAACCATTCTGACAGCTGACAATACATGCGGATCCGCAAATATTTACCCGTGATTATGAACGCTAACGGTCTCAGAATTTTAAAATAAGTTAAGGATAATACAAGATTTATGATTACAATTTAGTATATTGTGAATGAAATGATAAATTTAAATACTTGAGAGTAAACCCCACCAAATTATATTTTGATATGTAATGACTGGGTTGGGTCTTTTCTCTCAATTACTTCAACTGGATTTTGTTATACATGTCGTTATTTTCGATGTGATTAACCATCGGTAAACAGTGTTACCGTGATTTAGTTTGCCACTTAAATAAATCAAAATTTAAATCCCTAAAATAAAATAAATCATCCAACAGATTCCAATCTCATGAAGCTAGCATCAAGTCAACTTCATGTCCTGTCCTGTCAGCATGTAATACCATGGATTGACCCTGCCAAGTGCAGATCCTATCGACTCTCCAGTTACACAAAGCAGACAAATCCATTTGTGAAGGACGATATCGCCCGATTTGAAGTCGAACTGTCTTTGGCATTAGAGTATCTTGGAAAATATGAATGGGTTCATGGGAACATTACCGAAGACTCTATTTTAGTCGAAAAGGTAGGTATATTAGGCCTATAATTATCAGATATTGTCGGTGGTATTACTTAGTGACGTATGGTAAAATGTGATTGTTTTGGTGATGTATAGCCTATTGTTTTGAAATATAGTTTTCTTAATTATTTCAAAAAACTCCCAAACCAAACATGCATTTGGTGTACGAAAAAGCTAATAAAAAGCTTGATTTAACACAGTGATGTACACGTCACTATACGTCACCAAGTAATACCAGCGACGATATACGTTCTAAGAAGTGTGTGTTTCTTATGCATAGGACATTTTACGAGTAATTAAAAAAGTTGAAATGGTATCTCAAATCTCAATGATATACGCTGATGGATTTACTGGAATGTATGACTTGCAAACTCGACTTCGATGAAGCGGTTACAGATAATTAGCTGAATGTTTTATTATAAGCTTGATTTCTTAAAACTTTATCTTGAATATTTTTTATGAAAACGTATTGAAATTACTTACTGATCTAATTTGTTAAATCCAAATATTCAGAGAACCGATGGGAAACGGCACGCCTTTTTGATGATGCCACATTCTTATAGATCGACATCTCTTAAGCGATCACATAACAACAACAGTGACGTATGTAATACTGTTTCAAAAGTGACTTCTGACGGAGTGGATGGTGACGTCATCAATGCAAGTATTCCATCTGAAAATATGGAACTAGATTATCATATGATGAAGGAAATCATTCAACGATTGACAATACAAGCAAATATTTAAGAGGATAGGAAAAGATACACTTTTCTTTCCGGTCTGTATACATGACAGATGGTCGAACGAGAATATAAATGCTGAATGCGTGAAAAAATCGCTGTATCAGATGTAAATTGACTTTTTATTGGCAGATTAAATTTGTCGAATGAATCAAATCCTGAAATTTTAATAGGCATCATCAATAACAGACAGGTACACGGAGAAAATGTAATCAAGTAAATTTACTGGGCACGTGACTCCTGTTGACTTGGTTCGGTAAATGAAACAGAGAAACATTTCGGGATGTGAACCCATCGCTGTACAACAGTATAGGAATATAATAATGGGAACTCAATCAGATACATTGGTGGAATGTGACAGATTGTTATTTGTTCCCGCACGTCATTCATCATATTTTATAAGCAATACACTTTCACAATATATCTTTGAATATCTACTATGATCATTAACTACCGGAATAAGAGATAGAGCTTGTCTCCAGTTACACCCTTCAGATAATCTGATCGCTTATAGGCGGTTTACGATGAACGATATTCATCGGCACTTTCACTTGCCGTCTCGCCTTTTACTTATCAATTCACGCATGCGCCAACTATTGCATCACGAAATATCTCAATTTAAAATCTCAGGTTACCGCAAAATGTATTGTGGACAGTGGAGGTAGGACTAACGATAATTTCTCTTTAATAGCAAACCTTGATACGGTACTCCAAGAAATGAACTGAACAAATATTTCAAATAATTGATAACTGATAGCGCAACCCATTGGTATGCAGCGGTCGACCCAGTATGTATTTTGAAACGAATAAAGTTCACCTGTCATTCGGCTTTGCTCAAAATTCGTGCTTCGTTGATAATATATATTATATATTATATATTCATGGTATAGTTTATTGTCATCGCAGCCATCCGGCTGAATTGGCACAATATTACAAATTACAAAAATACATTAAAAATGCAAGATATACAATAATAGATTTTAAAAACAATACTATCATAAAAGCAAACACCCACCCCTGCATAAAACATACATTCCACATTAAAGACCACAATTACCCCCCCCCCCCCGTACCCCCCACACACCCACCCCCACACACTCCATACACACTACCCCCTCCCTCCCCAAAGATATTGCACATAAAACATGGTACATTTACGTGATCACCTGACCGACAGCATACATACCCCCACCCCCACACCCCCACCACATACACACTACCCCATCCCTCCCCCAATATATATTGCACATAAAACATGGTACATTTACGTGACCACCCCACTGACACCATACACCAACCCCCCCCCCCCCCCCCCCCGCCCCCACACATACACCAAACACTGAGGATTTCTTTTCTCGATTATCATGAATGCTGTTGGTACAATTTTGATTTAATGTGTAGCTGTAATTGAAATGTAATCGGTGGAACGGTAAAGGGTGGCGATATATGCCAAACGTAAATTGTCTTAGTCTATATATTATGTATAGTTATATATCTCGCACGGCTTGGCACGATTTTAAGATTTTTTCCTTTCCCTTTTTCTACAAAGAAATCTAGTAACAATTTTTAGATATTCATTTATAACATTATATATTACATATATAACATTTTCAAAAATCAATGCACTTGCGCTAATTTTGATATGCTCACAATAGCGGTATATCCTTAGTGTAAGACATTCATAAGTTAGACTAGTGTAAAGACCCCATTACGGAATAAAGATGTGCAATCCTTTTATCCTTCAATAGAGGATTTTGTGCTAGGTAAATTCCGTGCTGTCTTAACACCACGGATAAAATACGACAGGGTGCGTGCCATTTGTTTTCATGCACATCATTGCGCGTGCATTGACTTTTCTTATTTTTCTCGAAACAACACACGCGCTATTGACCTCCCCCTTATTGACCTATAGATATTTTGATATCCATGGAAATAGGAAACTCATAGCTATCCAAACATGGAATTTATAAAAACAAGGCGGTCAGGGTTAAAAACAGCAGTAATGGCTGCTGCTGATTAGCAGAATGGTACGTAAGTGTTTATAGAGAATGTGCTGCTGATTAGCAGAATGGTACGTAAGTGCTTATAGAGAATGTCCTGGATTAGCAGTCATCGGGGGAAAACCAAATTATGTTTAAGATTTTCAGATAAAAGATTATATCATGATATGTATTTGATTGAACGTCATGCATCAATTTATTAAATTGCCAATAGTCGGGTTGGGAAATTTTCTTGTGTAGTCCGATCAAACTCGATTTATGTGTTGTTTTCATTTTATCTTGTGTATCAGAGGGTATTACTTTGCATGCATTTTGGGCAGTAGTACGCGTACACAAACACTCTATTTTCCAAAAGAGCAAACAGGGATATTGTCTAATGTTCCATGGTCCTTTAAAACAAGATGGCTCTCTGGTATGAGATCACGCGGTCATCGAAACGTCACGTGGGTTTGTGTATAAATACTAGCGCTGCCTGTTAATCGAGATAGACATTCCCTCGCCTAAGGTAGTTTGCACCAGACCAAGCCGGTGCATGCAGCTAGAAGAGTAAGAAGACCTGGACCCTATTGCATAAAAGATAAGAACTTGGGAAGAGTTATTCTTAAAAATAAACACCAAAAATAAGTTAAATAAATAAATAAAAATACCACACACTAAAGAGAGAAGGAAAAAAAATACCCCTCACCAAAATGAGAAGGACAAAAAAAATACCCCTCACCAAAATGAGAAGGACAAAAAAAAATCCCACACCAAAAAGAGAAGGGGAAAAAAGACCTAATACCAAATCAAGAAAAAATGTCTTAAGGAACATCCCCCCTCAGACTCCCCCCTGTTCGAGCTTTTAAACCATCTATACCTAAATCATGAAATATATCAGTATATGCTCAACTTCTTTCGTGCATATTGATAAAAACCAAAATATTTATTGGAAATGAAGAGGTGGCTTTTCGATAACATTTTGGTCAAAAGTATACACCAGATCGCAACAAATGAGTTCGAAAATTGAAAAATAATATATTTCTGAGGGGGGTACATCCCTCCTCAGACTCCCCCTATTCGAGCTTTTAAACCATCTACACTTAAACCATGAAATATATCAGTATGCTCAACTTCTTTCGTGCTTTGATAAAAAGCACAATATTTATTGGAAATGAAGAGGTGGTTTTTCGATAACATTTTGGTCAAAAGTATACACCAGATCGCACAAAATGAGTTCGAAAATTGAAAAAATGTCTACTTCTCAGGGGGGCACTTCCCCCTTCAGACTCCCCTCTATTCGAGCTTTTAAACCATCTACACTTAAACCATAAAATATATCAGTATGCTTAACTTATTTCGTGCATTGATAAAAACCAAAATATTTATTGGAAATGAAGAGGTGGCTTTTCGATAACATTTTGGTCAAAAGTATACACCAGATCGCACCAAATGAGTTCGAAAATTGAAGAAAAAAATCTACTTCTTAGGGGGGTCCCCCTATTCGAGCTTTTAAACCATCTACACTTAAACCATGAAATGTATCAGTATGCTTAACTTCTTTCGTGCATTGATAAAAACAACAACATTTTATTGGAAATGAAGAGGTGGCTTTTCGATACTCATTTTGGTCAAAAGTATACACCAAATCGCACCAAATGAGTTTGAAAATTGATTTGTTTTTTGGTGTGCACCGCTTGGATGCTACCAGCACAATTTCATTTTTTTGGGCCCCACCCCTAAAAAAAATCTTGATCCGCGCCTGGGTCTTTTATCGTTAATTTCCCAGTTTATTTCAAATGCTGTTCGGGTGGATTTAAAACACAGTGCAAATTGTACAGATATTTTAATATGTGATCCTATACCTAAAATGAAATAAAGTTCAGGATATCATCTTGATCATACCCATGATTAGCTTTATACATCACACAGAAACATAGTGACAAAATCATGGACACGCTGTAGCCTGTATTTGTGCGCTATATGTGTGATTTCATTCCATAGCACACATTGTAGTCAATGTTAGAATAGGCTTCAGTGCGTTTAGGGTGAACATGGTTGTAGAAATTGTATATCTGTGCTATTATTTGGTTAATTTACACATAAACAGTACAGAATAGTATCTTCAATGTGATATTATTATCATAAGCCTTTCATAGCCTAGTCAGCTATCTTCAGTAGATAGTATACAAATATGGACTGCTCGTGAGGGAAATGGGGTGAAATATTGCCCCGAGGTGATCTGGAGACCGTAAGCCTACTATTTTCCCGAAGCCGGAGGCTGAGGGAAAATAGTAGGCTTACGGTCTCCAGATCATCGAGGGACGATATTTCACCCCATTTCACGAATAAAGAGCAGTCCATATTTGTTTTATATAACGCATGAAAATATTCACACTTGAACACATCTTTCTTAGTGAATATGCTAGTCGATTCTCGACAAAATCAAAAATAGGCCTAAGCTTACTTTTTAAGGTTGGTGTCAACCCTGTTTGGCGCCAAAATATCAAGCACTGTAACTTTTAAATTATAAATGTGATGTACATAAAAGTATACATTTTTGTAATGAAATGAGTCAGAGAATCCATTTTTGGTATCAAATTTTACTAAAATTAGTGTTTTTTACATTTTTGCCCAAAAATCACCTTTTTGGCGTCAAAAATTTTCAGACAACCTAACAATATCAGTTTTTGATTAAAAATTCCAAAATTTCACCAAAATCATCTGAAGTCAATTATCTAGGAGAGAATTTTTTTTTTTTGCCTAAAATTTGTTTGTTTTGAAAATATTGACCAAAAAGTGCCAAAAATGAGATTTTTGAGATAAAAAACATTTTTTTGGCACTTTTTGGTCAATATTTTCAAGCAAGTCGCCGAAGAAAAAAATACTCTGATGCTGAACTCATCTCATCGATAGAGGTCTAGGGGAGGATGGGGCAACTGGACCGGTTAAGCATATTTCATGATATACAAGCTTTTAAGCTTTTTAAGCTCGTTTTACACGAGCTTTAAAAAGCTCGTGTAAATATTTATGGAATTGCTATGAAAATATCACCCATGTAACTGTTTACATATAACATATAATCAATGTTAAAAAATATCCAAACAAAAGGCCAATTACCACTAACTAAAAACTTTACTTGGCACGGTCCAGTTACCCCATCGTTGGGGCAACTGGTCCTATATGTTCCAACGGTTAGAATACACAGAAATCATTGATTGACAACACGGTAACTAAGCAGTATTTTCTTTACAAACTCATTTCCATATTATTTAACGTGTAAAAATGATACAGGTCTCATGAAACCCCTGTTTTATACAGTTTTCGTGGTTAACGTGTAAAAAGCAGTAATACATATGGTGTACAAAGGAAGCGCAATTTTCGACTGCACGTTTATTATAGATAAAACGGTATGAACCTAGTTAAATGGTTACATGGTTGTGATATTCAGACGCCCCATACATTTGTCTATAAATACCCCTTTCTTCAATGATTTTATTTACTTCATATAATCATCATTTAGTACTTATAATAAACCATCTTGATATTTAGCCAGCTTTTCATGTTACAGGGGAAGTTAGTCAATATGACAATGATGACCCAACGGTTGATATACACAAAAAGCGGTGGATAAAATACATAAATCATGATATTTCGTCATAGCAAATACCTTTACAGACACCATTCAAAATATAATAAAGATGTAATTCATAATACCGAGGTTTTAAACCATTCTAAAGCAATTTCATGTCATATTGTAATCCTTCAATATCAGAAATAGTGGTATTAGACCCGAAATGCCCCAAAATGTCTAAGAACTTGAAGAATGTGAATTATTTCATATTCTATTCACATTTCAATACCGAGTCATGTTTTATTGACACTAACAACTCATTTTCAAAATGAATTTTACAATTTTGATTAAGTTTTTGCAGGCGGTCCAGTTGCCCCACACCCCTTCGGACCACTTACCCCAACAAATGACGTAGCACTTTGTCGAGATTTAAAACACGCCTGTTACGTAATACATTTTACGCCAAAATGTTTTAAAACATACCACCATTTGTCATAATAATCAATAACTCCAATACATTTCAGAAAAAAAGGCAAAACTGCATTTTTGTTTTTAGCCATTACACAGATTTCTGTAGCCAGTGAGTATCTTTGAATTCGCTAATATTACGGCGTTCGGGTCCTACAAGTAGACGAGTGTCTTTAGATAAGTAAGAAATGGTGTACTTTGTTATTTGCAAATTCATGAACTAATAACTCTACCAAATGAATACCCGTGATAATGATTTAAGTTGAAGCATTCTTTAAATGATAATATTGATCGGAAATCCAAACCATCAATGTCCCAAATTAGCAATATGCACCATTTTACGGTCATTTCAACCACAACCTATGGTTTTAATCATATTTCGGAAAGTCCCTAAGCACACTACAATATAGCACCCATCAAATGCAATATGCACCTAGTATCTTAAGACGACTGTACTGCATGTATATATTTACTGTTGCATATCTGTCAATCATATAAAGTACATTAAACATGATCTAAACCCATCTTCATATATCGCCCATACTATCTGTGAATTTTCAATCAGTCACTCAAGGAGTTAGCTTCAAAGATATGGAGAAAAATCGCATGTGTAAATACCCTAAAGTTCCAAATGTTTTGGATTGTAGAAGGTAAAGATATATGTCAAGTATCAACAAAAGTCGTATTGTTCAAAAGAAAGCAGTATGCCCATACAATTACAAAATCCTTCATTTCGGACCACTTGGCCCACGGTCCAGTTGCCCCATATTCCCCTATACCTCGTTGCAGAATGCCCTCAACCTCAGGTGAATTGACAACAAATATTTATGATTCATGACTAAGATTCACTGAATTGTTAATTCAGCCGATAAAAGAGTGCCAAATAATAATAATGCAATGCAGACGACTTGTTTACTTGTTTTGAAGCGATTCCTCTTTTGCTGTTGTGCACTGAGCGGGGTCCGTACACACAGATGGTGGTGGAATTTATTGCCAGGTCCAAAAGCTCCCATCAAAATGTACTATTGACCGCTTGACCCGTTATTTGGGTGAAAAGGTGAAACTATTTTATGTCACGTGATGCAGTTTCCACCAATAAAATGACAGGAATATTTTCATGCGTTATATAAATAGCACTATCTTCAGTAGATAGCATGGTCAATGAAAGAAAATTCTTTTTTCTTCACACTGACGTTAATAGACCCCAAACCCCGCTTTTAATAATGCGATTGATGTCATCTCACTCCTAGTAATTATAGACACATTTAGAGACTAATTACCACTGCCAATGATTGATATTTTAAAAAAAAGGTGCCACTAAAAATAATATTAAAAAATTAAAAAAATTGCCAATGATATACACACAAACAAACAAAAAACCTCACATAATACATACAATTTTTTTTTTTTTAAAAACCTTGTCACTTGCTTGACATCAAATATTGAAAAAAATTACACCTTTAAAAATACTAAGAAAAAAAACCCCAGCTTAAGGCTTAATGAAAAGAAGAAAAAAACTTTACCCCATTCATTGACCAAAAAAATAAATCTACCTGACCCCAACTTCCTTTTCCCCGCCCCCCTCTTGAAGTCTAATGGTGCGTCCCTAAACTCGGTCCAATCCAATAGTTTGTAATTAAAGGAATTGTGTGTATATCTTCAAATCAAATAAATAGGGAAATACAATTAAATACACAAACAATTATATTTTATTTATACAGCTTATCTCCGGCCTCGTTTCAACATCAATCAGTTTTTGCATTACAATTTCCTCCTAATTCTAGAGAACTATTGAAAAGGAACCGGTTTTCCAATACTTGGTTAATACATTTACTTTAGTTGTTCGATTTTCGAGGTTCGATTTTTAATCGTGTTTTTATAAACAGGCGTGTGATTGGCCTCTCGTTGTAGTTCAAAATGTTGCTTCTTTCATCATATCCAAACATAAATGCCAAAATATGGGGAGATAAGGCAACGAAAGAAGCACCTGTTCTACGAGAGAACGGCCCTCCCCGATAAGGTCGATCGGTCGGGCGTGTTTTTTTTCGTGAAAATAAAAACAAACAACTGAAAAACATGTGTTGGTTGGGCCCGTAGGACAGGTAAAAACCACAAAGCGCTTTACAATTTTAAACTACAATTCAAAAACAACATTTAAAAAACTACAATTTAAAACTACACATGATAGTGGATAAAAAATAAAACAACCAAGATATAAAAAAGACATTCTCTCCTGTGTGTAATCACGGTAATCACTCTTACAATTGTTAATTGGTACGTGTGCACATGAAGATCAGTTTCTCCTGTGTGTATACCATAAGTCAATGGTGGAAATAAATCAATGGAAGCTAGGTCATTTCACGGGATAGTTCAATTGTTCAATCCTTGTGAAGTGACCTGACTCATTCCCATCAGCTACGTCTACTTTGATCACAATTATATAGGTATGTTATTTTGTTAATGCACCAATTGTAACGTAACGTATCGATATTGAACGCAGCAGAACACTGAATGAGGAAACTCGCTCAGCCGAATCCCACGCATCAACAACTGTTACTCAACACAAAGCACCGTCAACAAATCCTCCGGAGGACACGCCTTCAGTGTGGTCAGATGGGGATGAAGACCCTGCTATCGCCAGTATCACTAATATCGACGAAAATCGCGCATGGTCAAAAGCACCGTGTAAATCAGATGCAGATGAAATTCCAGCCATCGCCAATGTCACAGTTGATACAGTCGACGAAAATAACGAAAATTCAAAATCACGCAAACCAACAAAAAGCAATCGCCGTAAGCTCAGGTCTGGCAAAAAACACAAATCGCACACCTGGCAGAAAACACCAACACGAGAACTCAGCAAACACAAACGCGCCCTATGATTATGGAACAGACAGCAGTGAGTTTGACGCAAGGAAATAAACAAACGAACAATGAATGAACAGTATTATAACAATAGTTTACAATCGCTTATCTTACTCATGATACATGTTATAACTCTTAATGTTAACGGTCTCAAAGACCGTGCAAAAAGACTGCAAATTTACAATTGGTTTTGCAATCAAAATGGAAATGTACTGTTTATGCAAGAAACACATTTCACAAATGAACTCATTGTAAATCATGATATATGCGATTGGCCTGATGGTGTTTCATATCATTCATGTGGTGCATCAAATGCCAGAGGTGTCTCAATCTTAATTAAATCCTCCGCAAATATAAAAGTAAACGATACACACTCTGATGAAAATGGTAGAATGTTGATGATAAACACGGTTATTGATGACCAAAAGACCCTCATGAATATGCTCCGAATAATATGAAGGAAAGGTATAACTTTTACACAAAAATGTTCAAGAAAATTGAACAACATGTTCCAGATGATCACGCCCTTGTTCTAGGTGGAGATTTTAACACCTGCTTGTGTGTCAATAAAGATGCAAAATATCTTAATGCAGAAATAAATAAACGTAACCTTCTAGATATGCGGAGGACATTTGACCTATCAAAAAGACAATACACATACAAAATAGGCAGAAAACACCACTTGTAAGAACACGAATCGATTTCATTCTCGTAAGTAACAATCTTGTAGATGTTGTCAATTCTTGTGATATAAGACCAAGTGTGCGTTCGGATCACCAAGCTGTTTCCTTGAAATTCCAAATCAATACCGAGAAAAGAGGGCCAGGTAATTGGAAATTAAATACATCAGTTTTAAATGATATCACATATGGAAAAGGTATACAAGATATCATCCATGGTGTCAATGGAAAAGCAGAATCTATAAATGTTGACCACTTATTATGGGAATATTGTAAGGTCCAAATAAGAGAATTCTCGGTTAGATATTGTGTGACAAACTACTACTTACTACTTATGTCGTTCTCGAACGGTCCTCGTGATGGCTCGCCAAACTACTCTGTCCCTCATACATGCTTTCATCTCCTCATCCTTCAGTCCTGTGTCTTTCGCCAAGACGTCCACGTATGTTAAGGCTGGGCGTCCGACAGATATATGTCCGTGCTTGGGTTTCCATAGCAGAAGGTCAGACACTATTTCATTTTCTCTTCTCATGCAATGCCCGGCAAATCTCATCCTTCGGTCTGTGAAGTTTTCTGATACCTTTTGTGTGACAAAACAGCAACAAAAACGTCAGGTTGAGAAGAATTTAGTGTCTCATTTAAAAGGTATAAATGCTATTCGTTTTACCGATGTAAGTGTTGTAAATGAAATTGATAGAGTAAACGGTATAGTTGACAAGATGTATGAAAATACAGTAAAAGAGCAAATAGTGAGATCTCGAACAAGATGGTAGGAAGACGGAGAAAAAAAGTAGTGCGTATTTTCTTGGTCTCGAAAAGTTTCACGCAATAAAAAAGTCGATCGCAAAACTCAAACCTGACGATTCCTTGCTTACTAAGCAATCAGACATTATGAAGGAAGAGGAAAGGTTTTACTCCAATCTGTATACAAGTGATAATGTTGATAGTGATAATATTAAAAGGGTATCTGAATAGTACAACATTTCCTGAGATTTTGACCGAAGAATAACAAGGTAAATGGGAAGGTTTATTGACGCACAATGAATGTAATGAAGCAGTAGATCAACTAAGACCGGTGTATTGAGCAAGAATGCTATCTTCCTGGGATAGTATCTTTGGGCGCAAAATTGTGTGAGTTTCAACCGTATACACTGTGTAATTCTTTTCTAAAGACAGCTCGTATCCAGTTTCTTGGCATCATCGCGTGTGTTGGCGTTATGAATGTGAGCGATGCGGACTTTATATTTAACCATGAATACCGTAAGTAGTACATTGTATTATCAGGGAGTTTAATAATAGTAATGGTATTGTATGGGAAGATTGGCTTCAAATTCGAATCAGACAAAGAAGATCTGACATACATAATCAACAGATCGGGCTTCAATTTGATATAGGCCCCTAATAATAATATAAATAAGCTTAGGTTTTAATTTAAAATTTGGTAACAATTTGTATGACAATTTGCAAACATTGCAAATGCAAGTCCAATGAATGCCAATACTATACTAGCCTAGTACAGGAAACCCATACGTTGGTGGTTTTTTTCTTCTTCCCATAGTATGGGGACAGATAGTGAAACATGCAAAATACCCTATGATGAATAATACCAACTGATGACAAATATGAAATATCCCTTAAAGTATGATTTGTTGTACTAATACTAGCCTGCCCTAGGGGATGACAATGTCATGATAGGGCCTAGTACTTACTAAGTTTATATTTGGCTGTAGTGATGTATGTAAGCATGTATAGGTCGCCAGGTCGGGGCGGACCTACGTCATGCCGGTGAAAATAATCAAATGCCGGTGAAAACAACTTGCGCAGAATTAAGGCAACCGCACATTGCGACTACTGCCAATCAAGTGTTGAGTGCGTGCATCACTAGTTGCCAAGTAAATTTGCTAAAAATAACTCAGTCCGCCCTTGCCTTATGATACTTACTACTAGTACATGTATTCTACCAATTGCATTACATAACGTGCACGCCTACATGTACTCCAGGCGTTGGCGTTTATAACACACAAGCGTTGAATGAAAGATGTCGGAACATGCATACTACGTGTGGGTCAAAGCTGCACCGGTTAAAGGGACATTAAGTGGGGTTGAAAATTTTAAATGTTTAAAAATTTACTTCAGAATTCAAGATGAACATTAAAAATTGCCATTATTGTTGTTTCTACTAACAAAAACACAGCAAAATTTGATTAAAACAATATCATCGCTATTTAATGAAAACGCCCTCTATGCAAATATGGTTCGCATTATGTATCATGCGTACTGCAGGGGGATACTGTCGGACGTAAAAAGCTCGTCCCGCGGGACGAGCATTTTTGAATCGATGTTTTCTTGTACAAAGAGAGCTGATTTTTTTAAATCCTTATAGGTGTAATAAGTTCATACATGTAATACAATTATAAAAATAAACTAATCTCAGTTTTTATCATAATTGAGGGCGCTGCCTCCATCCAACACATCTCTTAGTGTCCCTTTAAGTTACGATACTGTCCAAAGGAATCCAAATAGAATATGGCCTACATGTACATGGCTATAAGTTAACGTAAAACCAACAATAAACATGATAAACGACTACCGTACTTCAAGTATCCCGGGTCTGTATAGCTGTATTCATAGCTCTGTGGTAGAGCTAGAGCTATGGACAGGGCTCAAATTACATCGCGGCCATTGCCGCGATGCCCTCGCATCTGGCCGCGATGCCCTCGGATCAGTAAAAAATTCACGGCCATAATGGCCGTGCCCTATTTTTAACAGTGGCCGTGTGCCCTTTTGGCTCACGGTTGGGGGTTCCGATAAACTTAACTTTGATCAAATTATTCCAAGTTCAATCTGATTTTGAAAGGTGCAATGTGCTTTAAAATTTAACAAAAATGAATATGTGACAGTCCATTCGAGGTGTAAAGTTTTCATCTATCTAATGGTTGTTTTTAAACATGTATCCACCTTGTCTCTAGCTACGCAATTGCTCACTGCTCTGCTTACCAACAGCAACGTACATATATAACATCACAAATTCACAACATGACAATGATACAGTATTAAAATATGTTGATTGACAAAATAAACAGACTGTCTCGTTTCATGCTGTTATATTTAATAAAAGTCCTAGTGAAGTTTATATGTAAAATTATGGTATAAATAATGTAATATAAAATGGCCTTGGTGCCCTTTCATTCAAATATTGGTTTGGCCTTGGTGCCCCAGAACATGGCCTCGATGCCCTTCGAAATGTGTTATTTTTAAGGCCAAAGTGGCCGTGCCCCTAAATTGACGAAATTTGAGGCCTGGCTATGGAATGAAAGTATGAGTTGACGTCACGGATGTTTTGATGTTTTAATCAATATTTTTGCACTTTTCTGAATAAAATTAGTCAAACTTTTGCTTCACATATTGGTTAACTGGGCAAAGAAGGGGTCAAATTTGCCAAATTTACGAGAAACTCCAAGAAATGAGGGGTAACAAGACCCTGTAGAACGATCATGTGAAATCCCTCCGAATACAGAGAGAGAATAACTGAGAGGTCCTACTGGGTGAGGGGGAGGCACGTGCCAGGAGAGCCCTCCCCAAGGCCTTGAAACGGCAGAAAACCTACATACACTACAGGAGTCGCTTCCTCACAGGGCTAGAAATTTGGTGAAAATCTGATTCTCAATTGATTCTCGTGGACAGGTTTGCGAGAGTCTTAATTGGATTCTCCCAAATTGAAAAGATTGCACATAAAATCAATTGACGGGAATCTTGGATTCTCGTAAAATGGGGTTGCGAGAATCTGTTTGGATTTGGATTCTCCCGGTGCCCCCGGGTAAAAAGCCTGGCTATGCTACCAACATGGGACCGTTGAATTACGGGACAAAAATGATGTAAAATCATCTTCAGGATCTTCTTAACCCTAACCCTACTGCATCTTAACAAAATCATTGCCAGAAACCTCCACGCACGTGCTGCTGCATTGACTCAATTACGTCACCTACCACAGGCATGTGTGGGCAGGAAATTGCTGCCCGCATATGCGCTGGGAGCTTAGCTCAATCGGTAGGGGGACAGACTTTGGTGTGGATGGTCCCATGCAGGCCCGTAACTAGGGGGGGGGGCGGATGCCCCCCCCCCCCCCCCCCCAAATCTGAAAAAAGTCCTTTTTTTTGGTACCAATGTACCTTTTTTTGGTACCATGTAGCTTTTTTGGGTACCATGAATGTACCTTTTTTGTCACTAATGTACCTTTTTTGTGAAAACGCCCCCCCACCTACCCCATTTTCCCGATAAACACCACATTTCCCATTTTGAAAAGCATTTTTTTGGGCCGTTTGGGACTAAAACATATCCTAACCCCGTAATAACTGAATAACTCCGTGCCGGAATTTTTCGTAAAAGGTTGCCCCAAAATCAGTCAGTCACCTCGTGAATTTCACGTAAGTTGGGGGGGGGGGGGGGGGGTAGGTCAAAATAAATTGCACGGTCACAAAATTTCGCACGGTTACAAAATTTCGCACGGTCACAAAATTTCGCAGTACAAAAAGCACAACAGTCAACAATTTGTTGACTGATTGTTGACTGCTGTGCTTTTTGTAGTCTGCGAAATTTTCTTTCTTTCTTTCTTTCACTTTTTTTATTTTTATTTCTTTCCCCTTTTTTCTCCTTTTCCCTTTTTTTCCTCCCTTTTTTCTTTCACTCTCTCTTTTCTTTAATTCCCTTTCCCCCTTCTTTTCCTCTTTTCCTTTCCACCATTTTTCCTGGTGGGTAAGTTTGAATTTCCTGCTGAGTACCTTCAGGGGAGGGGGGCACTGTGCCCCCCCCCCCCCCCCGGCTGTTACGCCACTGCTGGTCATCCTCTCAGATTTGGCTGAAAATCATTTCTAGAGTACATCTATACATCAAATGAACACAAGCAAAAAACAAGCGCTCAACTCTAAGCGGATTTGGAAATACGGCCCGTTGAAATTTGACACCGACGCCCCCTTTTTGGCATCCTGAGTCGCGTTGTGAAATGAATTGAATTTTGAATCGTGCATATCTTAACTTTGGTAAAAGATACAAAGCTGAAAATTGCTACCTACATGTAGGTTGACTTCTACCCAAATAACCAGAAAATGACATCAGAAACAGTGTATCACATCAACTTATTGTGCTATAGGTCTACGAACATGCCTTCATTTTGCAGAAAATTGAATACATTTCATTTTTACACCCCCCTAAAACACGGAAATAGGATTTTATTTATTTTTACACCCCCTAAAACACAGAAATAGGATTTTCAGCCAAATCTGAGAGGGTGACCAACCAACCCATTTGTTGATTTAGCATGAAATGACCCTAATACAAATTATACGTATATAGTAATCAGTAAAGGTGATTAAAGCAAATGAATAAACAACATCAGAAATTTGAGGAGTATCAATAATCAATCCACGCAAAACACCTGAATTGAGATGGTGAATCCATCTTTTGCAAGGATTCTAGCAAAACTTTTGATAAACTTGTAAATCTTCCATTTGATCCTATTCCCTCCTTGGTATGCCACTGTGACTGTTTTGAATTGTTCATTTTTATACTGCATGCATGTGAATGCGGCAAAATGCCCCATGGTTGCTTACTAATTGAATTTAATGCATGCCTGTCAATTTAATAATAATAATAATAATAATAATGGCATTTATAATGCGCCGTCAATCTAGGTAAAACTATTCCGAGGCGCAACATATAAAACAAAAATACAAATTTAATGTGTGCCTGTGGATATTGCTTGCAGTTACATGTAACACTACACCGTTTTAGGTGTCTGACCAGCCCAGATTTTGTGATATTCGGATTTTTTTTTTAAAGATATATTATATATTCTAAATTTATGTAAAATCAACCGATATGTTTGGCCGTACATTTTTTTTCACAAATCTGATTTTTTGCAGATTTTGGTGACATTTTAGGGAAGAAAAACCTGACCGACTGACCCTACTTCACAGGTCCGTCCGCCCGTAAAACAGAGCGTGTTTTTTGTCGCCTTATGTGCCTGTGGTTATTTAATGGATGCAGGCAGGCCTCGAAATAAGTAGGGTCCTGCTGTGATCAAAAACCCTAAATAAATGGTGAGGACCCTTGACTCTTCTATCATAGGGGTCCTTTGATCCGGACCCACACAAATTAAATACAGAAAATTGTGTGCATTTCACTACATGAAAGATGTTGCTGATAAGAGATGTTTTATGACAATTACAGAATTACAGCCTGCAACATGATGATTAGATGCAAAGTCTCTTATTAAAATGTAACGCTAACTTATCCTATGTTTTTGGACCCTTGGAATTTCAGGAATTTCATTTCATGCCTGCGTTTATTTATTGCCTGTGGGTATGAAATGCTTGCGGGTATGGAATGCCTGCGGGTATGAAATGCCTGCGTCTATGAAATGCCTGCGGGTATGGAATGCCTGCCGGCAGGGCCGTAAACAGGAATTTTTAGGGGGGCATATTTTTTGAAAAAGGTACATCGGTACAACAAAAAATCGTAAAAGGTTGCCCAAAATTTTATTTTTAGTCATCTCACAACATTTTGAGAGGGGGATGGGCCTGCCTTGGGTATCAAATGCCTGTGGATATCTATGCCAGCTAGCTCAGGGTTAGATGTTCGTCAAAGGTGGCGATCGAGAATCCATTTAGATTCTTGTCAGGATATGGATTCTCCTTCATTCAAATAGTGGTGTTAGAAAGATCTACGAGAATCAACATGGATTCTCGCAACTTTTCCGTCTTCGCGAGAAAGGATTAGCGGATTCTTCTTGAATTTCTGACCCTGCGGCGCAGAAGGTATTAAATGTTAGGCGTTGGGCTGGTATCTTTCAAAGATTCTATTAAAATCTTGAAATAAATTATTTTCAATCAAAGCTAATTATTAATCACCATATTTGTTCTTACTTTATATCTTTTCAGGGAATCTGCATGTATCTCATTCTCATACATGTACTTGGACTATGATGACAATATTAAGGAACATATCAGAAAAAACAAGGCTTTTATTTTTGTTGTGTGGTATTTGTGGCCAACATTAAACTTGAGGCCGTACCATAACAATGGTTAATAATAAAGGTATGTTGTGATGTAATACTGGTGTTTATGTTGTTGAGGCTAAGTTATAAGCCTGCATTCGGGTTGGTAACTTTTACTGTAACCTGTCCCACTACATGTAACTGGTTGGGGAAAAAATTGATGGTTTCAAGTCAATGTAAACATTCTATATTTTGATTTTAATGCCTGCCTATAAATAAAGTACTTTACAAAATCATGAATGTGCCCTTCTTACGTTGAAATGACGCGCCATTGATATGTTCATCCACTCTGCAATTAGTAGTATTAATCACATCTTTCTCGCTGTTTACAGATACGATATCAAATTATATGGTGAAAGAGATTTTGTGTTGCTGTACGGTCTGAATGCTATGCCGTAGTTTTCAAATTCGCCAAACAATCTCTCACCACAATGATTATATCTCATTAAATATTGTATTGTAATTTCTTATCAAATTATTGCAGTAATTGTCTCCAGTGCTTTGAATGCGTCCTCGCAAGTCGCAATGTTGTTTAGTATTTTATAGATAATAGATGTATAATGCATTTTATTGTAGCTTGTACGAATATATAAGAATTTATTTATTTCAAGGATAAGTTGAACTTAATCATAGGATAGAAAAACAGAATTCTATAATTTAATATAATAAAGTAAATGCAACACTGTTAAATACAGATACAAATAAGAGGAGGTTGAATATTTCTCTAAATTGTATAAAAGTAATGTAAAAGTTACTGCTAATGAGTTAGATGATTTCTTTCAAGATACTGTATTTCCCACCCTGAGGGAGAATGATTGTCAAAGTTGCGAAGGTATTCTAAATAATGATGAATGTTTTAACGCACTTAGCGCGATGGCAAATAATAAAAGTCCTGGATACGACGGTCTAACGGCTGAATTCTACCGTAAATTCTTGCCCAAAATAAGTAAATTAGTTGTTGATGCGTTAAGCGATGCATTTAATTCGGGCTTATTCACTACCTGTCAAAATCGTGGTATTATTTCTTTAATACATAAAGGTAAATCCTTACCACGCGACTCACTCGATAATTATCGCCCAATCGCCTTACTGAATGTCGATTACAAAATTGACACTAAAGCTCTCGCCGCACGTGTACAAAACATTCTTCTCAAGTTAGTGGGTTTTTTTCTTCATTCATTTTATTTTTCATTCAGCTATAGTCTATACATAGTTATATAACATAATAACAATATGTGTGGTGGCATGGGAAAACCCTTCACATGGTCATTTTCTAGCAACTTGATTTTTTTCTTTGGCAGAGAGCTTCATACTCTACTGAGTATAGGACTGTTTAAATTTTTCAGAAATTCCATCTAGAGCTACAGTTATAGTATTTTAAAGTCGGAAAGTTTAAACGCATAAAAATTGAAACTGACAATTCAAAGGTGTACACAAAATCTTTTAAATGCTCTAATAATAATAAAACTACATTGTTATATCACACAGAATAGCTTGTCATATGAAAAGGACTTTTGATATGAACCTAGTTTTTTGCAATATTATAAACAATTGTAAGTTCTTCACTTTCAAAACCTTTACAATGCATTGTCGGAATTCACAAGTGGTTACCATGGTAACAATGTCATTTTACGTAAACATAGCATTTTACACATGAAATTTGATAAACAAGGATCAGAAAAGTACTAAAATAAACTTAACATCTGGAATTTTGCATAAAAAACTCCTGGAGACTAGAGTTCAAGGTATAATCTCTATCTTGGGACCAAAGTTGGAAAATTGACTTGGAACTCATTTGTTAGGAATATTTTGGTATGACCCAGATATCTCAATATTAACACAGCTACTTCCGACGGATTTTCCCATACCACCACACATATATTAAACATACTAGTATCAAGAAGTTACAAATATGAACAAAACATGACTCTACCAGCGAACAGCATGTACCCCCAATTATCATTAGCATGAAGATAGATGGCTCATGATCATCAATACGGTACATGACCCTCGCAGGTGAGTTGACAAACAAAACAATATATAATATGGGTTCGTGTACATGTGTTTTACAAGAAAAATATAAAAACCTACTATTTACTCTGTGCTATATATAGATTTATGCGGTTGAGTACCAATACGAATTAGAATAAATCTTATTTTAGTTTGGTTCGATAATGATTGTTTAGTGGTCCGAGACTTGGTGTATTGATAATGTCAATAGGCGTAAATCCGATTAAATCGATTTATCTAAGACGCAACTAGCGTAGCAAATGCCATTTAATGTGTATAGTGTTTGATTGAAGGGATATTGTTTGAATGTAGTTCAAAACTTAAGTAGGCTTTTGCCAATTTTATGCCACATATTTTCACTATGTCTCAAGATACTAATTCTCCATCTTAATTCGTATAGAAACCATTTAAATGCATCAACGTTTTTAGTATCAGTGATCTTGATATGTCTGGATCTATACAGAGTGAACGACGCCAGACTAAGCATTCTATTTAGCTTTATATTCAATACATTTTGATTATCTGGTTTATAACCAAGTACAATGATTTTTAACGATATCTCTGGACATGGAATATTGTTAGAAATAACAAATCTTTTAAAAACGATTCCAAAGCTATTTGACAAAGGACAGGCAATAAATGAATGTAGATAATCATCTGACGTGTTGTACACGAAACAATTTGGTGAGTTCTGAGTTCACCTTATTCCATTTATATAATTTTGCTTTGGTAGCGATGATTCTATATAATAATTTGTAATTGAACTCTGCACATTTTCTCTCTTTTTCAAGAATAGTTTTCATAGCCCAAATATCGTCCCATTTTGGTGACGTTGTCAGTTCCTGTGCCCATCTGTTCTGAATTATTGGCACGACTTATTTCAATAGGCATATTGTTGGCGTTTAATAAAGCAAAACAATACTTTGGAATTGATTTGAAAATAATAAATAGCTCTGCAATCCAGTTGTGCTTATTATTAAGCTTGTCAAGTATATATATAGTGGAAAATATACCATCGTTATTTATAAGGTCATTGATATTATATTATATCACTATCAATCCAATGTTTGAAATACAAGGTCTTACCATTGTACATGATCAGTTCATTTCCCCATATTATATGACTTTTGACCCTTAATGAGTCGTTGATTTGTAAGTTCCTATAATCATTATCTAGATTATGTCATGACTTTACCATATCTGAATAAATTAATGATGGGCCATTCTTTGCTTCCACAAAGTTCATATTTAAAATTAAAACGTTTGGACCATGAGCATTTAAATAGCGTTTAAAAAGGCATTTCCATTTACCATCATCATCATACATATAACGTTTTAACCATATACATATATGATTTTACTTATAACTTTCTTCAAACGATTTGCCAAAACCACTGACATTATTTTGTAGTCAGTGTTCAATAGACTTATTGGGCACCATTTTTTTAATTGCGGTTTGTCGCCTTTTTTTGTAAATTAAACTGATAATTGCCCTTCTTTGAGTGGATGACATGTGACCCTTTTCGAAGCAGCAATTTAATGAGTTAACCACTAAGCTACTTATACAATTCCAGAACACTTTATAAAATTCTGCTGGAATACCATCGCAACCTGGACTTTTACCCGGTGCTGCGCGCAAAAGTAGTATCTTTCGCAAAACTACTAGTTTTGGGCGAAAAATACCACCCAAAACTAGTAGTTTTGCGAAAGATACTACTTTTGGTTGCGCAAAACTAGTATCTTTCTCAAAACTACTAGTTTTGGTTGCGCAAAACTAGTATTATTTGGCGGCCGTTAATTAATACTAGTCTTGGTCGGGAAAACGTCGTGCACTTCGTGTTAGGCATACAGGTTGTTTGTAAACGAGCGTGTATATTTAAAAACATTGGCCGCTAATTTATATAAACAAAGCAGGGAAATAACTGTGTTTCTCGGACTTCTTTATCTTTATTCGTCATTAAGAAGATGAAAATGTTCCCAAATTCTGGGAGATTTTTGTTGTTTGTATTTATTTTCTCGCTATTTATTATTTATACCTTTTTCCGAAGGCTAATTGCTGTTGAAAGGAGATGACAAAAGTCAAAATGTGAATGGCATGAATGGGTTAAGCTTATTTGATGAAAAATTGGACATGCTCAGAATATGTTGATTCATATCTCATTTTAAAGAGCTTGAACAACCCTTTGAAATGATAGGTCTCCCATGGTCAGGGGATTCTTGGAATCAAAGTTATCGTAAATTTTCTTTCGCAGGTCTGACCCAATTTTAAGCAATTTGGAGCCATATATTATTGTGACCATGTACAAGTAAGACATGTACCGAATATATGCTAATTACAAATAATAATTTTAACCCCTTTTTACATTGAATGAATTTTGTTGAATAAATGAACCGTGATTAACACAAGGAAGTTGAATACCATTGTTTTCCATTCTGCTTATACAGAAACGGTCCTTTTTCTAAGTAAATTCAGTAATGGCCTTATAGCGATCAGACCAGCGATTGCACTGCGCTCAAATAAGTATCAACAACTGAATATAATAACACTCGGTGAGAGAGTGGAACTGTCCGAAATTGTCCATTTTAATAGTCAAGGTCACTAAAATCCTTTCAAATCCTGCTGCTATCAGGCCGCGCCTCTTGGATTACGCCGAAACATTATCAAAACGCCAAGCAAAGCGCTTCAAGAACCCCTCGTTGACACAGTGGGAACTGGCTGGCACGTCAGAGGGTGGTGAGACACAAGTGGTCACTCAAAATACAGACGATGCTGGCCACGGGCGCAGCCTGCACGGGCGTATTCACAAATATTGCGAATGAGGTTACGTGATCAAGTGAATGGGACGAACGCTTAACAACGGTTTAAATTCAAAAAATGATACTGACACTGGAGTTGGTTATAATATCCAACTCAAGGTCCAGCAGTTTTAGGAAACAATTTAGTTCCAACGTGTGATGAATTTTATGGGGTACTATAATTAAAATTCATTGTTAAATGAAAACAAACGGAAATTCACAAATAACAGCCGTTCGTGTCCACCGTCGTCTGTCAAAATACAGTTTCAGAGCACGCCCTCAATAGTGTGGTGCATGAATCTGCCTACATTGCTATTGGACATTCCTATATAATATGCACATTCTAGTACAAGTATTTTGCATGTTCAATAAACACCAATATAATGGGTTTCCTGCACTATGCCAATTCAAGTCACCATTTACCCCATTATCTGTTCGTAGAAAACCTGCGCGCATAGTACAAGGGATATTTTTACACTAATATGACATGAATTTAGGTTACTTAGGTTATATTTGAAAGAGGTTTCAGGTTATTTTAAAGGATGTTCTTCAGATCGAATATTAAAGGTATATTATGTGATCTTTCCAGGGAACGCCCTCAACATCGAAAAAAAAAAAAAAAGTAGATTTTCTTGCAGATTTACATTTCTGATCATAAATCGTACATACATTCCAAGTTACAGGGCGATACGATTCTTAATTACTTCAAAATCATGATTTTAGAGTGAAAATAAACTGTCGGATAACTCCGACAGTTTATATTTTAACTCTAAATTCACTCTAAAACCATGATTTTGAGGTAATTAGGAATCGTATCGCTCTGTAACTTGGAATGTATGTATGATTTATGATCAGAAATGTAAATCTGCAGGAAAATCTACTTTCTAAAAAAAGTAGTGAATAGAGGGCGCTATCTGGAAAAGATCACATAATATGCCTTTAAAGGGGGTTGACTATAAATGCAGCTGATGAAGCAACCTACACCCAACCTTAAACATTAGCTCAAAATGAGCCTCAATGCTCAACCAACATACATAGCGTATTAATCACTACGTTTTCACCAGCTCAAATATGTGAATGCTAAAAAACATGTCCTAAAGCCAGTGCACCTCTTCAACCCGCTAATGCAGTGTTTATAAATACTTTGGTGTGAGCCTGACATTTTTATCTCCTTGACAACTTTTTTTGCTTTCTTGACCCCCTTTTAGGGTTAATTTCTTATTCATGATTCACTTGTCCAAGTTACTGAGCAATATAAGGCTAATGAAAGTCAATTACAAGTTCCCTGTTACTTTTTTTTTGCTGAGTGATGAGGGGACTTTTTCATTATTTTATCAGATTTCATTATTGATATAATGCAAATGTTTGATCTACCCATATTGATACGAGGGCTTAAAGGTAGATGACCCGATCACATTTCCGATTTTCAACTTGAAGTTTTCTATTCTACATGAAAGGTCGTCCTTAAAAAAGTCGTGTTCCAAAGTTTGAGTGGCATAGCTCTAATGGTTCTTATTTTAGACGCACAAGATGCTGTGAACTGTACCCATTGAGTTGTACACAAACTATATCGGTGGTTACCACCATTCGCGGTAATTCGACGTTATTTCATCGATTTCTCCGTAATTATACCGATTTAGGCCGTCAAATTTCAGTATGATGATGAGAAAAATACAAGCTTTCATATAATATGAAAATCTCCGTATGTTTGAAATACTGACTCTAAATGAAAATACAACAAAGATTGGAGATTTGAATCCATACATTCATTATATGGAATCATTTAAGTCTGAAAAAGTGCCCAGATTTTGTGGGTCGTAACTTGGGATGTGGACAGGGGTACTGGAATTCTCCAATATTGGGCCTATGTTCAGTTTTGATATGTGTTTTTATATCAATATCCAAAACAATGTCCCATTTAGGCAATAAATGAATATGGGTACACGTATAAAGATGGGTAGCAAAAAGTGCCAAATAGATAAAAAGGTGGAGGAGACTTTTTAGTGTCTGTACAAAGTTTGGTTTCAGTTATTTTTTCTTAAATACACCGCTTTGGAGCCAACAATATTCGGATTAGTCTACCCTTGCTTGATTTATCTTCCCTTAATTCTCATTCTACTCATGTAGTAATTCAGGATGAGCCTTTTAAGGCTTAAAAGCCTTTTAAGGCTGAAACGTTCTGGGCTTATAAGCCCAGAACGTGTAAGTACAGTGTGTCCTCTCCCTCTTGCCCAAAGATGAATATTCATCTAGTATATTACACAGATAGAAACAGCTAACAACACATTCATTTTATGTTTTGTTTTCTTTAATGACCTGATGGAGAGCACATTTTACACTGATAATTGAATATTGCTTTTATTATGTAAACACCTTGGAATGAGTAGAATACCAATATAACTTTATCTTCAGGACACATTACAAATATAAACAAATCAGCAAGTTGAGGGTTCAGTCACAATATGGTAACCCCAAATTTGATGAAAAGATGTTGTTTATTTGCATGAAGAATGAAGATGCAGCAACACAAGACATTTTGACGCCACAAAATGGTACAGTGGAATTTTGTTCTCACAATTTTGCTGGGGCATCACAAATTACGTTATTGTGCTATCTTCTCAGGAGACGCCCTCTATCCTTGATTTATTTCTGAAAGCAGATTTTCTTGCAGATTTACATATCTGATCATAAATAAATTCTGAATTATGGGGCGATATGATTCCCATTACTTCAAAATCATGGAATATATTTAATATTCATGATCAAAATGTAAATCTGCAAGAAAATCGGCATAAACAAGAATCGAGGATAGAGAGTCTCCCCGGGAAATGATTGCATAATATGCCTTTAAAGAGTAAACACACATGTGTGTTGTCAATAAGCTATTTTGGAAAATGTAAGCTTCAGACCTCAACATTTTTGTTTGCATTATTAGGAATATATTGTTTTAACATAGTTTGTGCTAATGATTTCCACTGTATCTTCAAATTCCGATTCTGCTTTGGATGTTTAATTCCATGTCTACATAACTGAGACAACGCTATTTAAGGTTAAAGTGTATCCCTGGCATGCCTGGTCAAAGACAAGTCAAAAGAAGTTATAATTGCAATCAAAACTACATACTGCCAGCTATATTCCAAAATTGAAATGAAACAAAAAACTCTTTTTATTATGCCACGCACACAGAATTGTCATTACTGATAATTGATGTTCTTATTGCTCTTTCAAAACTTATTTCATGATGTCAATTTTTAACTTTTGATAAGTGGGGGGGGGGGGGGGGGGGGGGGAGGGTAGTGTTTATCGACGGGGTTATTTCAGGGGGGCACTGGACCCCCACCCCCCCCCCCTCCCTCCTGGGTACGCCACTGGTGGTACTCACAAACTTGGGTCTACTCCGAATCAAATCATGACATTTTGAAAACGATAAGGGCCGGGGGAGGGGGGTTCTCGCCTAATTAGGTATACGGGATGTTCCGCTCTATAATGGATCGCTTTTATGCAAAAAATCCCGAAACATAGGGTATGATTTGTGCTGGAAAATCCCTAATAATGGGGCCACTTGTTACAAATGGGTTTTTTTCTTCGTTATTTCCTAAATCACCCTTAGCAATGGGTAGGGGTTTTGAATCACCAGCAGCACCCCCACCCCTAACTAAACCAAATCTTGAGTATACCCACAACATAATACCTCCTTCCCCCCCCCCTCCCCCACTTATCAAGTTTTTGAGCTGACTGAAAGAAAAAATGGGATAAAACCTTTACTAATTTTTTTTGTCGGTACATCATGCCTTTCGTCGGTACAACTATGCCTTGCCCCTTCCCCCTGTCAGTGGCTTAACCAGAGGGGGCGATCGCCGACAGTTGAGATTGGCACTGTCGGTTTATTTGACCAGAGGAATCATGGAATTATGATGGTCAAAAGTACACGGATGAAATTTGTTCGCGCACTACGCGCGCATATACATGTATGTCCCATAAATGCAATATTCTTTGTAGTGATTTCTTTGGTACAAGCTTGTTTAGAGCCAAAATGTACCTCATTCGTACCAAAATAGGTGTAAACTCAGCTACGCCACCGCCCCTTGTTTCAAAAAGCTGGCTACACACCACTGGTCTAAAAGTCTATGGAAAACTCTAAAAATGTGCATCTCAAATTCAAAATATGCTGGATTATATAGTCTAGGATCTTGAAACATGCCATACATACATATAGGAGGTGCTATCATGAGCATGAATAATTATTTTTTAAACTAATAATTAAAGACAAATAAAAGAACAACAGACTATTTTGCCAAGCAATGTAAGATGTGGACCTCAATCCTGACATGCCCAAAATGTAAAATGATATTTCTTTGCACACTCAAATTTGTGTAATTCAAAAAGTATACATTGAACCCTAAAATAAGTAAGTATACATATTTACACGCAGCGGTGGAAATACCCACATGACTTTCCACCCGGGGTTGACTAGGATTTGTGGACTAAGAATATTTCTAACCATCGACGGTTATCCTTTATGTTCTAACCCAACATTTATAAAAAGAAATGAAACAGTTGACAGAGTGGTCCTAAGTGGGAATCGAATCATGGACCTCTGCATTGTAAAGCGTGTGATCCAGTGGATCAGAAGCAAGTCTCACGATCATGGGTTTGTGAGTTCGAGCCCCACTGCGGTCAACGTGTTTGTATCCTTGGGCAAGGTACTTAGTCTCAATTGTCTCGTGGTTCGGGAAGTCACGTAAAGCCGGTGGTCCCGTGTATTCAGACGCTTCACCCTGAACACGTTAAATAGTCACAGACCTTATCGTTAAGAGTAGGGGATCATCCCGGGCCTGTTACTTGTGCATTTAAGGTAGTCGTTGTACTGATAGGACCCTGCGCCATAATAGGCTGCAACCGTGGTTCTGACTATCCTAGGAATACAATTGTAAAGCGCTTTGAGATGGATATACATGTAAAAAGCGCTATATAAATGCCGTGTATTATTATTATTATTATTATTATTATTATTATTATTATTACGGAATAAAGCTATACTACTGTTATGATCAGTACATACAATACTCAATTTTAGTATTAATAAATATAGCTGCGACACACATGCTCGGGTTGACAGTCATGTGGGTATTTCCATTACTGCATTTACATATAGGCTTTTTCTTCACAGCATTCAAAAATGGTATAATGGTTGTGGCAGGGCTCACAATGTTATGGCTGAACAAAGTTCCAATTTCATTTCCAATCTCAGTTTCAGATAATGTCAATTTTCACCCCAGTTTTTTCCCTATGAAGCATAGATGTGAACCCAAAAAAACTATACATATTTGGAAAGGTCTTGGCTTGAGGAATCCGAATCTGGCATGTAATTTCATGTATTAAGAAAACAGAATGAAAATCTGGAACATTTATACAACACACTTTTTTGGCAAAATTCTTCACTTCTTTTGAATACAACATTTTAGGATTTGCCCCTATCATAAAAATAGTGTCATATTTTGGAATCCCTGGACAATTTCCTTTCCAAAAAAGTATAGTTTGGCTGGGGTATGGTCTATACTTCCAGCTACAGTATTTTAAATGCACAAAGACATAGTTTTAAAGAAATTTTAAGTGTGTCACGAAAGAGGTTCCCACCTTAAAACGTGTGGCCGTTTACCCTATGGCCATAAGGTGTTGAAATTCATCCAATGTTTTGAGAATCCTTGGGAGATTAATTATGCTAAGAATTTTGAATCTTTGGATTCTTCTCCAGTCAAATAGTGTGTTCTGCAGATTTTCTACAAGAATCAACTTGTGATTCTGCAAATTTACTGGAAGCAATCTTAGAATGGATTTTTGAATTCTCTACCAATTTCAATACATGGTGGTATTGATGGGAGAGGGTTCCCTGGTCACCCTTGAGAGCCAGAGTACTGCTCTTGTTCTCACATTCTACTGTGAATAGGCCAGCATGCATCCACTCATCACATTATCATGGCACTCTTAGCACTCTTACTTTCAAGTCTTACAAGCTCTCACTATACACTTCCATAATGCTTTAAATGTTCTCAGTGCTAGTCCATTCTCATATTTGCACTACGTTCTCTGTGTGTGTATTAAGAAAGTATAAACAGAGCCTTCTGCATGCTCCAGTCATTAGTTCATTTTGGCGCTTGAAGAATAAACATAGCATTAAATAACATTTAACAACATAGTCCCCACTGTACAAGTTGGGTTGTATTGTAAACCTGCTGCAAATGCCAGAAGAACACTATATGTCATGCTTGACTGAATAAGCACCATAGTATCACAGTAGCAGCATCATGGGGATGTTCTATTGGGTAGCTGGGTGAATGAGCTAGGCAGCCATAAATCCAAATGCATCCTAGATATTTCTTCCACTTGCATGTTGTAAGTTTCTCATGCTTCTGCAGCACTGCACTGTCAGTACCTGAAATATTGAATACAATTAAATAAATTATCTTTTACATGAATTAACTCATATAATTAGCTGTAGCATCCATCTGTTTACTGTCCACATACAGGGTGTATCAACAAAAATAGGACTCTGTTTCATGATGGTGTAATCTTATTATAATCATTGGACCATGACCAATTTAATCTCATTGTAAAGCCCAATTAATTATTAGATATCCGGAAAATATAAGATCAATCCGATGCAAAATAAGAAAACTAGCGTACTTTGCATAAACCATGTCATTTACTGGTTTGTACCCCGGGAGGTCAGTGAACATACAAAGCGGGTACACATGCGCGTCCAAGCACCTCTGAAATGGACCCTAAATGGCGTAAACCAGAACACTATTTTGATACCCCTAAATGGCGTAAGCCGTAATACCCCTGTCACACATACGGCGATCAGGCCTTGCGCTCTCGTTGCGCTGAAAAAAGCCATGCAAAACACAGTAAGGTCTCTAAGAACCGAATGGGGAAGCAGTGGACACCATCTAGAGCGGGGTAGGGTCCCCATGATCGCCCTTGAGGCCCATACAAAGCGCCGCGCTTGTTTATGCTCTGCTGCGATCAAATTGCGCTTATAAGTCGCTGTCTGCGTTACTAGTACCTTCTCAACACGTTTTCAAATTATATACAATCCTCAAAATAAGTTACTACCTAGGTTATACATATACAACACATACATATAACACATATCGGCCGAGTACACCACTTTATAGGGAGGTAAGCTTCACTAGCAGCCCTAACTGTAGCGTAACTTAATAACGATGTAATTCTGAGAGCAAAACTGCCGAGTAACACCAGAATAGTAACTAGCGAGGTAAATGTCCACATTATTCAGCATCGTCCCCTAACAGATTAAACTAAGCATCCAGTATGGGTTTCACCTAAAGCCAAGCAAATGCCCAACTGCAATTGACTTTAATATTGGGGAAAACATTGTAAAAACTGTTGATCAGGACCCAACGTTTCCTTGGTTCGCTGATAACATCAAAGAAAAAGATGTGTATGGGGCAAACAATAAATTGTACAATATTGAGCAATCACTGGTTCGCAATGAGTTCAAATTGGCTTTATACACCCGTTATTGTCTTCCTTCCTTAAGATTTTGCCTCACTGTTCATGATCTCACCAAAGCCAGCCTCCAATATCGCGACTCGCAAGTTATTAGCCTAGCAGCTTATACCCCGGTTTGGTGCTCTCAAATGTTTTGGTTACGCCCCAGTTACTAGCGAGGTAGCGCTATTCTTCAGCTACTCGCCATTGGTGTACTCGGCCGATAGTTTTGAGGTGAAAGCATATTACCTGGTCAGTTACTTATTTTGAGGACTGTACATTATACTCCTTGTAGTAGATACAGAAGGAATAACAATGACCAACGTTTAAAGCTCTAATCTGCTGATCACATTGCCGATATGGATTGTTATTTAAATCTTATTTAGAGAGCATTATCCTAGCTTAGCGTAATGCGATAATGCTAATTTTATATAGCCATGATAATCTGTTGGCGCGGTTTAAACAGGTGGGTATCAATAACATTTTTGATTAATCTGAATACATTAACATGATATAATAGGGATAATATCATGATGTGTTTGTCTCCTGACAGCAAAGGTTTGTTCACACTAAAACGTTATTTACTGTGCGGTGCGGTACGTTATTGCAATGGAGTTAAAACATATTTAACTGCCATTGCGGCAGTCTGCGACGCATTGCGTTGACGCTGACGCTCTCATATTTTGCCAAACGGCACTGAATGCCATCGCATGCGGTGACCTGCGTTGACCCGGCGTGACCCGCGACGAATTACCGTACATTGCGGTGGAAGTACGGCTACCGCATCGCATCGCACTGCAAACATGGCCTAGTGTGAACGAACCTTTACTGCAGTCGCAGTGGACAAGTAGTTTGTATGCGTCCTTGCTACGTCGACGGGACGCTCACTTTTCGCTGCTACTGAGTCATTATAGCGCTCTGAACAGAACGCGGGACCACCACGCTTGTTTTGTGCATGCACAAAACAAGCGTGGTGCACTGGCGCTCAAGGGCAACCATGGGGACCCTCTCACGACAACCTGAAGCCCCAGCCAGTTCCCACTGCGTCACTGAGGGGTATGTGGAGATCTTGATGCGTTTGGCTTGGCGTTTTGATAATGTTTCAGCGTAATCCAAGCGCCGGTCTGATCGCAGCAGTTTGTGAAAGGGTTTTGGTGATATTGATTTAAAAATGGACAGTTTTCCGCGCTATCACTGCGTGTTATACACTTTTTATAGCGCAGTGCGATCGCTAGGCTGATCGCCGTATGTGTGACAGGGCCTTAACACATACAAACCCTACCCTAAATCAATAGTGCACCCCTAAATGGCGTAATATATGCTCAAAATAATCTTAATTCATAATCATGTGATATGCATGATGTAGCGATTACGGAAATATTAAAAGAATTGTTTCAACATTTTGCATGTTTATTGAAAAGTCACACATATAGAACAATTAGTACCCCTAAACGTCGATCTACCTGGATGGCTACGCTACCGATATTAAAAGGAAAAGTACTGCATTTCATGATCGGGAAGGGGAGAGGGACAATTCTCTTCTTTTTGTTTTGTCCTGATCAGGCCCTTAAACCAGGAATACTCTGCAATTCCAAAATGACTTTGTACCATTTTCCCAATTATATGTACTCGAAAACATCGGCCCAAATTAGTTTGAATATTTACATGACTCTGGTCATAATTAAGGTATTAAATTAATATTAAACTAGAGCGGTTCTCGGCTTTCGCGGTTCTCGGGGTTTGTGGTTTGAGATTTTGAACAAAACCTGACTGGGTCCTGTTAGTGAATAGAGTTGGTCTCATCCTTTGTATATTTGTAAGGGGAACAGTCTTTATCAGATTTCAGACGAACTTATATAATGAGATGAGTGACAATGTCCCCATTGAAATATTAAGGTTACCGTGGGGTATGCTGTTTTACTGAATTGGTGCATAAACATGGTTATTAAAAAATTGAGTTGATGGACATGACATATTTACAAAGCTAATCATATTATTTTCAATTTTGTATATATATTTTAATTGGCGCATTTAGTGGATGTGGGTTATGTAAAGTGAAAGTGGAAGCAGCGATTTAGCCAAGAAGGGGGTGCTATCTAGTTTGATTGGACTCAAAATAATGGGACAAGTGTATGATTTCTTTGCCGAACAATGTTTATTATGCACACATACAACATCTTTACTATAAAAATAGTTGTAGTTTGTTCATTAAAAACGAAATTTCTAGGATATATTCCTTCTGCGATTATTTTTAGTGCTATAGTTTACTTAGTTCCAAATTGGCGGAAACTGTTTACATATGATTTAATTTGTGGAAGAGTAGGCAATTAAAACACTTGCATTTTTGTTTTGTTTGCAAAAATCGTTCTTATAGGCTTGGATAAATTGTGTGCGCGGATTGATAATAGCTGAATATACAGGGTGAGTCAAAAAGACTGCAATAGTGGAAAGAAGCCATTTTGTTTTCAAAACCAAAATTAATTTGAACCTTTTAATCAGTGCACCCATTTCACACGTGTGTCCACGAGATACCCAAAATATGCATCAGATCGCAAAATGTGTCACTCGGTCAAATTTGGAAACTTAAAGTTCATTTGTGATGTTATTGGAATTTGATGGCATCCTTTCTTGTTTACATGTAACTTACCATAATCAATTATAATCATACCTATGCTATGAAAGCGTATAATATTCTAAATTTTAATAAAAAAGTGACATTTTCCTTTTTTTTTGGCGGGATATTCAAATATGAAAATGCAATGTGTGCCATTTCAAATGAAAATCCCTGTGCTCGTGGACAAACAGGTATATTTGGTTGTGCAGCAAAGAGGGTCACTGCCAAAGACAAACGAAAATGCGATCGACTTCATTTTTTCACACAAAGTTAGGATTAAATACATCATTCTTGCAACGTTTAAAGAAATTTTAAAATTCATTTTGGTTTTGGAAACAAAATGGCTTCTTTCCACTATTGCAGTTTTTTGACTCACCCTGTATCTTGCTATGATGGAACTAATTAAACTATATAGCTTATAACTATATTCTAAATCTGTTTACAAGAACAATATTGCAATTTAAGGAATTTGTGTGCTACAAGTAAAGCAAATGTTTATATTTTAGTCTAATTGTCACGATGGACCACAGTCATATGCATAACACCGTTTGAAAGGTAAGTACTGTTTGTATTTGTAAATGGTCATCTTTTATTACTTCAGTTTCCATAAAGGAGGTTTTGTTACATTGTAATAAAATGCCAGAACCGGTACTTAACCACGTAGAATTGACACTAATGATCTTTACTAAATATTTAACGTTGAATTAAGTTCTGCATACTTCCGCCCCCCCCCCCCCCCCCCCCCCCCCTCCCTCTCGGTAGGACACGGGGTCTGAAATGTTCTAACATGTCATTAGTAAAGATACATCTCCACGTGGCATTGATACTACAATATGTCATTTTTTAGAAATTTTGTGAACTTTTGAAATGTCGTCTACAGACGCATGCCGCGTGGAAAGTGTTAATGACACTAATGATCTTTACTAAATATTTAGCGTTGAATTAAATTCTGCATACTTCAGCCCCCACCCCTCTCGGTACGGCACGGGGTCTACAATGTTCTAAAATGTCATTAGTAAAGATGCATCTTCACGTGGAATTGATACAATATGTCCTTTTTAGACATTTTGTGAACTTTTGGAATGTCGTCTACAGACGCATGCCGCGTGGAAAGTGTTAATGACACTAATGATCTTTACTAAATATTTAACGTTGAATTAAGTTCTGCATACTTCCGCCCCTCCCCCCCCCCCCCCCTCCCTCTCGGTACGACACGGGGTCTGAAATGTTCTAACATGTCATTAGTAAAGATACATCTCCACGTGGATTTGATACTACAATATGTCATTTTTTAGAAATTTTGTGAACTTTTGACATGTCGTCTACAGACGCATGCCGCGTGGAAAGTGTTAATGACACTAATGATCTTTACTAAATATTTAACGTTGAATTAAGTTCTGCATACTTCCCCCCCCCCCTCTCACCCCCCCCCCCCCCCCCCCCTTCTCGGTACGGCACGGGGTCTACAATGTTCTAAAATGTCATTAGTACGTGGAATTGCTACAATATGTCATGTGTTTAGACATTTTGTGAACTTTTGGAATGTCGTCTACAGACGCATGCCGCGTGGAAAGTTTCAATCGGACACTAATGATCTTTACTGAATATTTACGGTTGAATTAAGTTCTGCATACTCCCCCCTTCTCGGTACGGCACGGGGTCTAAAGTGTTCTAAAATGTCACTAAAGATATATCTCCTGTTCTATAAACCACGTGGAATTGACACAAATGATCTTTACCAAATAGTTAAGATATAATTCAGTTCTGCATACTCCCGTCTGCCTCTCCGTGCTCAGGCTCATGCCAGAACCGGTACACACAAACTTGATTCATCTAATTTGGAGCATTTTGATCCATATACAGCTTAATAGACAACAAAATTGAATTGGATTTTGTTACTCAAAATTATTAATGCACTTATCATGATTGCATCCCCTGCCCCGGGGGACCCGGGTATAGCGGGGATTAGGGCCGGGACGTACAAATTGCCCATGTGACGTACGTCCCGGGTGTCCCCGCAGGGCCGGGCACCATTTCTTGTACACGTCCCCGCTACAGTCCCGGCCCCTTGTCTGGGACAAAGTGTACACGGCCACCCATTTCCCAGGACAACGTATTCACTACAGTCCCAAGGTCGCTTACTTCTTTCTGCAACCATAACGGAATGCATTTCTATGTGTTCAATATGGCTTATTCCGTCAAGCGCATCGCATCTCTAGCTTATTCATAGCAAACGTCCGGGGTGTACATTTGTTACCTTAGCGTACGTCCCCGCTACACGCCTCGGCTAGCGGGGGCACAGTTTGTACGTCCGCGTACACTCCCCCGGCCGCATAGGCCTAGCCGGGCACCATTTTGTGTAGGCCTACACTCGTGTACGGTCCCCGCCATGCCCGGCTTGCAATTGCATAAATAACAACTAATGCAACAATGGAAATATTTATGCTTGACGTATTGAGATTGTTTTAATAATCATGTTTGGTGTTTAGACTAACCCTAACTAACATTATATGCTCTACATATTGTTAGGGTTTGGCAGATTTTTTGTGTCTTTAAGGCAAAATTGATGGGTAGGATATTTAAAATTTGGGCTGGTAGTTCCCCCCCCCCCCCCGACAGAATTTGTTGTGTGCCCCCGCCTCCCTTTGTGCCCCGCCCCACTCTCTGGAGATAGTGCTTTTATGCGTCTTAACGTTTTAAAAATAACATTTTCCCTTTTTTTTAAATACTGTAAATAAATGCCATTTTTTTTGAAAAATTGATTAAAATCCTGCGGATTGGCCATTATTTGTTGACTGTGCTGCTTTTGGACTGCGAAATTTTTGGACCGTGCGAAATGTGTGGACCTTATTTACGAAGGTTTTTGAAATCTTGCCTCCCCCCCCCCCCCCTGAAAAAAATCCTAGCTACGCCACTGACGTGTACGGTGTACCCCGGGCGGTGTACACACATTTATTGGAAAGCAGTAGGCCTTGACAACAATGAATGACTGGATTGAGGAGGAAAAAACACATTTCTTGAGACCTATTTTTTTCTTGAGAAAATCAATTCTTTATCGAGAAAAACAGTTTTTAACCAGTATTTTTGCTATTCAGTTGGGACTGGTTTCGTATATTGTATTATTTTTTTGCCAATCAATAAAAAATACCAGTTAAGTTTCGAATTTCTAAGACTATTCTTATAGGCCTTCAAATATTTGCTGTGCTAACATACATTGTAAACTGCTCACAAAAAGTATCGTAACACTTTAAAATGATCCAATATATAACGGCTCAAAAAGGTATGCATTAATCGAAGCAAATAACCAAGTGCATAATTTTGTTCTGCGTATTTTGACACCTCGATCGATGAGATACGATGTTGCAGAGCGGAGTTATTGTCATTTCAATGGTCGTGGGTCCAGTTTCAAAAGTGACAATCACCCTATAGAAAGAGGTTTGCATTACTGTTTAGAATGATCAGATTCGTGATTTTCAATAGGGATGAGTGTCACCTTGGAAACTGGACCCACGGTCATTAAAATGACAATAACTCCGCTCCGCAACATCGTATCTCAACGATTGAGCTGTCAAAATACGCAGAACAAAATTATGCACTTGGTTATTTGCTTCGATTAATGCATACCTTTTTGAGCCGTTATATATTGGATCATTTCTAAGTGTTACGATACTTTTTGTGAGCAGTTTATATAAGCCTACGTAGATACGGCATATGAGTGCCCCCCCCCCCCCCCCCCCCGGCAAGAATGGCTGTAGCTTCCCGTGCGCGATGACAATCTAGTCATTAATTTCAAGTACCGTCAATTGATGAGCCAATAAACCACTCAAGTACGTATTTGGGCTAACACGCCGCTATTGTCTTCAACAAGCGTTATATTTGCTTTATGGCTTCTAAACATTCCGTCGCTGTTCTGACATACCGGCACATCTCTTTACTTATTTCTGTTGTAATGTGCCGGTATGTCAGCAGAACAGCGACAATTCCATCAACACTGTTGTCATATATCCTGATTTCTTGTAAGCATGTAATGTATTTGTGTTTAAAGCTGAATATTCCATTAGACTTCAAGGGGTAAGGGCTGTAGGAAGTTTGTTATAAAATACCAGCACAAAAAACTTCGCCTATAATACTGATAAAAAAAAATTAAAAATTGACCACGGTATCAAAAAGGGGATCAGGTACAGAGGTAGAGCTGAGACTTATATTAGTCTCAGGGTAGAGTACGAACTGAACCAAGAGATTTTTTTATGACGAACAAATATTTTTAAACTGATTTTATCGATGTCTTTAAAAAATGGGGCTTTGTAATGAAAATGTTCGCGATTTTCCTCCAGTGTTTTGAACACCTTTCCAACGTCAGTGCCCTCCCTCCCCGGGCATTCGCCCACTTGAAAATACAAAAACAACAACACTTTGCCACCCAACTGAAACATAGGTCCTTCCCCCGGTCTTTCGAGTCATTGCGACCGCGCGAATTCCTGGCTTCAAAGTTGATAATATCGCGAGCTTTAGAAGCCACAGTTTCCCTTTGACTGACTAACCAAGAACGATGCACCGTAGCACAGAGAGGATCAACAAGTTTAATGATTAGCATAATATTTATGATTTCCGGTTGGTCATTTCACCGTCAACAGAATCCAAAGTCTACCTTCGACCAAGCGTCACACATTACCGCCGACGTTTGCACAGGGGGATTAGATCCTTGAGACATGCAAAAGCCAAATACTGGCCACGACAAACTTATATACGGATTAGCGCCTTTGATAATAAACTCGACCGTAACCAACAAGGTTCTCCCCCAATCAACCGTAACACATGATATAATGACCTTAGTACACAGGATCGTAATATAATTGGGCTACTTATTGTCGTGAGCCGCGGTTTAGAGCACACTTGGGCCGCGGTTTGGAACATCACGGTTGGCAACACTGTTTGAGACTTTTTTAAGACTTTTTTGAGACATGTTGCCTACACCACGGTTTGGCCGCACTATTGGGCTACTTTTGTCCCCTGCACCGCGGGCAAAAAAACGGGGGCCACGGTTTGGGAAAACTGAGACTAATATAACTATATATTATTATTAGTCTTAGGGAAAAGTCAAGCTACACTGTATTTTCTATGGGAACACAACAATTTTTGTCGCGGGTCGCGGTTTTAGAGGACACTTGGGCCGCGGTTTTGAACTAATCTGAGTTGGCAACACTGCAGTCCTTGAGCCATGACTCAGAGCTCGTAAGACGAATTCAATACTGGGATGGACCCAGTAAATATTCCTAGACATATGCGCTGGACAAATGGGAGCAATCATCTGCAATGCAACCAAATAGGCACAATTCAACTGAATTGATAGCCAAAGGTGCAGCCCCTCCCCCAGTAGCATAACCAGGGGGAGCAAGGGGGAAAGTGTCCCCACCCCCTGAAAAAATTGACCGGGAAATGAGACAAAAAGGGAAAGAAAAGGGACAGAAAGGAATACAGGCAAATTAGTAAGCCAGCTTGTCATTTACTCGACTCAAAAAGTTACATGAAAATCCTGGCTACGCCACTGGGTTGAAATGGTGTTCACCGGGGAAAAAAATACCCTTTGCCCCCATTGACAAGTGACTCTGGCTACGCTACTGACTGAATTTCATTTCGGTATTTTGACAGATTACAAATCAAAACCCAAACTCCATGATAATATGTGCCATATAAATATAATGATTACTTTGGTGCCATGTTTGTTTTCTTCATGAGTTGAGACTTTCTTGCTCTCTACCCTCAAAATTAAGGACGTAAATCTTTAGCCTATATAGTCATTGTATTATTACTTACAGTCACATGCATTATTGTGATCTCTCTTTTTTGTCTGGCTAATGCAGTAAAAGTAGGATGGCTAAAAAGCTTCAACGGCAGTCATAGATCAATATTACCACAGTTCCTGTTTTAACAAAAAGAAAAGAACAAGCAGATGTATCCATTCAAACAGTTAATGGTTTTGCAGATTGATATAAGTTTTATCTAGGATCATATTTAGGTCAAAGTTTCAGATCATTTCTAACACTAGATGAATTGAATATGGGTTTTGCAACCAAAACCAAATTAATTGGTTCAAAAATCAATATTTTTTTTCGAAAATGGGATCAATGTGAATGCTGTATGAGGCCATCATTTTATCGGTGTTCGAAATTATATGAAGTTATGACCCCCCCCCCCCCCCCCCCGAAATAGCCCACATCAATAATAAATTGCATGACACTTTCTGACAACTTTGTGTATCTAGTAACAGAACAGAACCATGTCACACCTTGTTTTCCTTGAGGGGTTTTGTGGTCTTCAAGAAAATTCTATGGCATTCGGGAGACAGATCATTCGCATTGCAACCTATACTGGATAGAATGAACTACAAAAATGTAGGCATATAGGGTTCAGCAGAATCCGTGAACACAGATTTCATGGCATAATTCACGGATTTCATACTTCATGGATTTGGGAAATTGCACTGTAAAATCTCGGAAATGCTAGTTCAGCCTTCAGTTTCAGTTTTATTTGATAACAAGAATCACAAATTATCCGAATTGAGGCTTTTTAAGAACTACACTGTGTGATTTTTTGTATATCGCCCTTTCCTTGTTTTTTGTGTTTTTTCCTCGCATTTTTATTCTGGACAATCTAACACTTATTTATTTACTAATGTCCCTTGAGTAATAGATATTTGTAATTGAAAATATGAACGTGCGGATTTCACGTGTCATTTCCCACGGTTTGATATCGGTTTTGCTCAAAGTCACACTAATCACGGATTTTACACAAACTGCTCACGGTTTTTGCCTTAAAATATCTAAGATTCTGCCGAACCCTACCTATAAATATCAATGGCGCGCCATTTCAACGTAACATATCAATGGCGCGTCATTTCAACGTAAGAAGGGCACATTCATGATTTTGTAAAGTACTTTATTTATAGGCAGGCATTAAAATCAAAATATAGAATGTTTACATTGACTTGAAACCATCAATTTTTTCCCCAACCAGTTACATGTAGTGGGACAGGTTACAGTAAAAGTTACCAACCCGAATGCAGGCTTATAACTTAGCCTCAACAACATAAACACCAGTATTACATCACAACATACCTTTATTATTAACCATTGTTATGGTACGGCCTCAAGTTTAATGTTGGCCACAAATACCACACAACAAAAATAAAAGCCTTGTTTTTTCTGATATGTTCCTTAATATTGTCATCATAGTCCAAGTACATGTATGAGAATGAGATACATGCAGATTCCCTGAAAAGATATAAAGTAAGAACAAATATGGTGATTAATAATTAGCTTTGATTGAAAATAATTTATTTCAAGATTTTAATAGAATCTTTGAAAGATACCAGCCCAACGCCTAACATTTAATACCTTCTGCGCCGCAGGGTCAGAAATTCAAGAAGAATCCGCTAATCCTTTCTCGCGAAGACGGAAAAGTTGCGAGAATCCATGTTGATTCTCGTAGATCTTTCTAACACCACTATTTGAATGAAGGAGAATCCATATCCTGACAAGAATCTAAATGGATTCTCGATCGCCACCTTTGACGAACATCTAACCCTGAGCTAGCTGGCATAGATATCCACAGGCATTTGATACCCAAGGCAGGCCCATCCCCCTCTCAAAATGTTGTGAGATGACTAAAAATAAAATGTTGGGCAAACTTTTACGATTTTTTGTTGTACCGATGTACCTTTTTCAAAAAATATGCCCCCCTAAAAATTCCTGTTTACGGCCCTGCCGGCAGGCATTCCATACCCGCAGGCATTTCATAGACGCAGGCATTTCATACCATTTCATACCCGCAGGCATTTCATACCCGCAGGCATTCCATACCCGCAAGCATTTCATACCCACAGGCAATAAATAAACGCAGGCATGAAATGAAATTCCTGAAATTCCAAGGGTCCAAAAACATAGGATAAGTTAGCGTTACATTTTAATAAGAGACTTTGCATCTAATCATCATGTTGCAGGCTGTAATTCTGTAATTGTCATAAAACATCTCTTATCAGCAACATCTTTCATGTAGTGAAATGCACACAATTTTCTGTATTTAATTTGTGTGGGTCCGGATCAAAGGACCCCTATGATAGAAGAGTCAAGGGTCCTCACCATTTATTTAGGGTTTTTGATCACAGCAGGACCCTACTTATTTCGAGGCCTGCCTGCATCCATTAAATAACCACAGGCACATAAGGCGACAAAAAACACGCTCTGTTTTACGGGCGGACGGACCTGTGAAGTAGGGTCAGTCGGTCAGGTTTTTCTTCCCTAAAATGTCACCAAAATCTGCAAAAAATCAGATTTGTGAAGAAAAAAATGTACGGCCAAACATATCGGTTGATTTTACATAAATTTAGAATATATAATATATCTTTAAAAAAAAATCCGAATATCACAAAATCTGGGCTGGTCAGACACCTAAAACGGTGTAGTGTTACATGTAACTGCAAGCAATATCCACAGGCACACATTAAATTTGTATTTTTGTTTTATATGTTGCGCCTCGGAATAGTTTTACCTAGATTGACGGCGCATTATAAATGCCATTATTATTATTATTATTATTATTAAATTGACAGGCATGCATTAAATTCAATTAGTAAGCAACCATGGGGCATTTTGCCGCATTCACATGCATGCAGTATAAAAATGAACAATTCAAAACAGTCACAGTGGCATACCAAGGAGGGAATAGGATCAAATGGAAGATTTACAAGTTTATCAAAAGTTTTGCTAGAATCCTTGCAAAAGATGGATTCACCATCTCAATTCAGGTGTTTTGCGTGGATTGATTATTGATACTCCTCAAATTTCTGATGTTGTTTATTCATTTGCTTTAATCACCTTTACTGATTACTATATACGTATAATTTGTATTAGGGTCATTTCATGCTAAATCAACAAATGGGTTGGTTGGTCACCCTCTCAGATTTGGCTGAAAATCCTATTTCTGTGTTTTAGGGGGTGTAAAAATAAAATAAAATCCTATTTCCGTGTTTTAGGGGGGTGTAAAAATGAAATGTATTCAATTAGTAGTAGGACCAGTAGGACCTCTCAGTTATTCTCTCTCTGTATTCGGAGGGATTTCACATGATCGTTCTACAGGGTCTTGTTACCCCTTATTTCTTGGAGTTTCTCGTAAATTTGGCAAATTTGACCCCTTCTTTGCCCAGTTAACCAATATATGAAGCAAAAGTTTGACTAATTTTATTCAGAAAAGTGCAAAAATATTGATTAAAACATCAAAACATCCGTGACGTCAACTCATACTTTCATTCCATAGCCAGGCCTCAAATTTCGTCAATTTAGGGGCACGGCCACTTTGGCCTTAAAAATAACACATTTCGAAGGGCATCGAGGCCATGTTCTGGGGCACCAAGGCCAAACCAATATTTGAATGAAAGGGCACCAAGGCCATTTTATATTACATTATTTATACCATAATTTTACATATAAACTTCACTAGGACTTTTATTAAATATAACAGCATGAAACGAGACAGTCTGTTTATTTTGTCAATCAACATATTTTAATACTGTATCATTGTCATGTTGTGAATTTGTGATGTTATATATGTACGTTGCTGTTGGTAAGCAGAGCAGTGAGCAATTGCGTAGCTAGAGACAAGGTGGATACATGTTTAAAAACAACCATTAGATAGATGAAAACTTTACACCTCGAATGGACTGTCACATATTCATTTTTGTTAAATTTTAAAGCACATTGCACCTTTCAAAATCAGATTGAACTTGGAATAATTTGATCAAAGTTAAGTTTATCGGAACCCCCAACCGTGAGCCAAAAGGGCACACGGCCACTGTTAAAAATAGGGCACGGCCATTATGGCCGTGAATTTTTTACTGATCCGAGGGCATCGCGGCCAGATGCGAGGGCATCGCGGCAATGGCCGCGATGTAATTTGAGCCCTGTCCATAGCTCTAGCTCTACCACAGAGCTATGAATACAGCTATACAGACCCGGGATACTTGAAGTACGGTAGTCGTTTATCATGTTTATTGTTGGTTTTACGTTAACTTATAGCCATGTACATGTAGGCCATATTCTATTTGGATTCCTTTGGACAGTATCGTAACTTAAAGGGACACTAAGAGATGTGTTGGATGGAGGCAGCGCCCTCAATTATGATAAAAACTGAGATTAGTTTATTTTTATAATTGTATTACATGTATGAACTTATTACACCTATAAGGATTAAAAAAAATCAGCTCTCTTTGTACAAGAAAACATCGATTCAAAAATGCTCGTCCCGCGGGACGAGCTTTTTACGTCCGACAGTATCCCCCTGCAGTACGCATGATACATAATGCGAACCATATTTGCATAGAGGGCGTTTTCATTAAATAGCGATGATATTGTTTTAATCAAATTTTGCTGTGTTTTTGTTAGTAGAAACAACAATAATGGCAATTTTTAATGTTCATCTTGAATTCTGAAGTAAATTTTTAAACATTTAAAATTTTCAACCCCACTTAATGTCCCTTTAACCGGTGCAGCTTTGACCCACACGTAGTATGCATGTTCCGACATCTTTCATTCAACGCTTGTGTGTTATAAACGCCAACGCCTGGAGTACATGTAGGCGTGCACGTTATGTAATGCAATTGGTAGAATACATGTACTAGTAGTAAGTATCATAAGGCAAGGGCGGACTGAGTTATTTTTAGCAAATTTACTTGGCAACTAGTGATGCACGCACTCAACACTTGATTCGCAGTAGTCGCAATGTGCGGTTGCCTTAATTCTGCGCAAGTTGTTTTCACCGGCATTTGATTATTTTCACCGGCATGACGTAGGTCCGCCCCGACCTGGCGACCTATACATGCTTACATACATCACTACAGCCAAATATAAACTTAGTAAGTACTAGGCCCTATCATGACATTGTCATCCCCTAGGGCAGGCTAGTATTAGTACAACAAATCATACTTTAAGGGATATTTCATATTTGTCATCAGTTGGTATTATTCATCATAGGGTATTTTGCATGTTTCACTATCTGTCCCCATACTATGGGAAGAAGAAAAAAACCACCAACGTATGGGTTTCCTGTACTAGGCTAGTATAGTATTGGCATTCATTGGACTTGCATTTGCAATGTTTGCAAATTGTCATACAAATTGTTACCAAATTTTAAATTAAAACCTAAGCTTATTTATATTATTATTAGGGGCCTATATCAAATTGAAGCCCGATCTGTTGATTATGTATGTCAGATCTTCTTTGTCTGATTCGAATTTGAAGCCAATCTTCCCATACAATACCATTACTATTATTAAACTCCCTGATAATACAATGTACTACTTACGGTATTCATGGTTAAATATAAAGTCCGCATCGCTCACATTCATAACGCCAACACACGCGATGATGCCAAGAAACTGGATACGAGCTGTCTTTAGAAAAGAATTACACAGTGTATACGGTTGAAACTCACACAATTTTGCGCCCAAAGATACTATCCCAGGAAGATAGCATTCTTGCTCAATACACCGGGAACGAGACGAGCTGGATTGAAGGGTCAATAATTTCTATTCCATAAAAGTCGTATTTCTATCTCTACGAGAAATGTCCATGTAGGGGAGGATGGGGCAACTGGACCGGTTAAGCATATTTCATGATATAAAGCTTAAAGCTCGTGTAAATATTTATGGAATTGCTATGAAAATATCACCCATGTAACTGTTTACATATAACATATAATCAATGTTTAAAAATATCCAAACAAAAGGCCAATTACCACTAACTAAAAACTTTACTTGGCACGGTCCAGTTACCCCATCGTTGGGGCAACTGGTCCTATATGTTCCAACGGTTAGAATACACAGAAATCATTGATTGACAACACGGTAACTAAGCAGTATTTTCTTTACAAACTCATTTCCATATTATTTAACGTGTAAAAATGATACAGGTCTCATGAAACCCATGTTTTATACAGTTTTCGTGGTTAACGTGTAAAAAGCAGTAATACTAATGGTGTACAAAGCAAGCGCAATTTTCGACTGCACGTTTATTATAGATAAAACGGTATGAACCTAGTTAAATGGTTACATGGTTGTGATATTCAGACGCCCCATACATTTGTCTATATATACCCCTTTCTTTAATGATTTTATTTACTTCATATAATCATCATTTAGAACTTATAATAAACCATCTTGATATTTAGCCAGCTTTTCATGTTACAGGGGAAGTTAGTCAATATGACAATGATGACCCAACGGTTGATATACACAAAAAGCAGTGGATAAAATACATAAATCATGATATTTCTTCATAGCAAATACCTTTACAGACACCATTCAAAATATAATAAAGATGTAATTCATAACACCGAGGTTTTAAACCATTCTAAAGCAATTTCATGTCATATTGTAATCCTTCAATATCAGAAATAGTGGTATTAGACCCGAAATGCCCCAAAATGTCTCAGAACTTGAAAGAATGTGAATTATTTCATATTCTATTCACATTTCAATACCGAGTCATGTTTTATTGACACTAACAACTCATTTTCAAAATGAATTTTACAATTTTGATTAAGTTTTTGCAGGCGGTCCAGTTGCCCCACACCCCTTCGGACCACTTACCCCAACAAATGACGTAGCACTTTGTCGAGATGAAACGTTATTAAAACACGCCTGTGACGTAATACATTTTACGCCAAAATGTTTTAAAACATACCACCATTTGTCATAATAATCAATAACTCCAATACATTTCAGAAAAAAAGGCAAAACTGCATTTTTGTTTTTAGCCATTACACAGATTTCTGTAGCCAGTGAGTATCTTTGAATTCGCAAATATTACGGCGTTCGGGTCCTACAAGTAGACGAGTGTCTTTAGATAAGTGAGAAATGGTGTACTTTGTTATTTGCAAATTCATGAACTAATAACTCTACCAAATGAATACCCGTGATAATGATTTAAGTTGAAGCATTCTTTAAATGATAATATTGATCGGAAATCCAAACCACCAATGTCCCAAATTAACAATATGCGCCATTTTACGGTCATTTCAACCACAACCTATGGTTTTAATCATATTTCGGAAAGTCCCTAAGCACACTACAATATAGCACCCATCAAATGCAATATGCACCTAGTATCTTAAGACGACTGTACTGCATGTATATATTTACTGTTGCATATCTGTCAATCATATAAAGTACATTAAACATGATCTAAACCCATCTTCATATATCACCCATACTATCTGTGAATTTTCAATCAGTCACTCAAGGAGTTAGCTTCAAAGATATGGAGAAAAATCACATGTGTAAATACCCTAAAGTTCCAAATGTTTTGGATTGTAGAAGGTAAAGAATATATGTCAAGTATCAACAAAAGTCGTATTGTTCAAAAGAAAGCAGTATGCCCATACAATTACAAAATCCTTCATTTCGGACCACTTGCCCCACGGTCCAGTTGCCCCATATTCCCCTATAACGGTAATAATATCCAGCTACTAGTAGTTTGAAATATGAAATAATATTCTGATGGTCAATAATATCAGGGACAATCAAATAGAGGGACAAGAAACTATTGTACTATTATATAAGTATGCGTGTGGCGGGGGTACAAATATCATCAGTTGAGCAAGCATACACAATACATTCATGAATGGGCACTGGTACAAAACTCAGCAATCATACTGCACGACTCGCTGTGTGTCTTGATCGATACGGATGGACCCTTAGTCGGGTGAAAGCTCGATATGACCGTGAAGTATGGTACAAATGTTATTTTCTTGCTGAAAATCATGGATGAGTAAGTTTAGATTCACACCACCGGGTGCCAAAATGGCACTCTTTGGCAACTTTTTTTCGTTATTGACGTCTTAAGCTACACACTCTTTATCGATTATGTTATAATAATGACAAATATATTTGCAACACAAACATATCGTGTTTGGTATGAAATTAAAGCACGGCCTATAGATTCAAATTCAGGCTAATGACGCAATTCTTTTTTATCTGAGCATTTTTAGTGTCTTAGCTGTTCTCAATGTTGTTAGTTTCAAAATATAAGTCTTTGCTTCTATTTCCAGCTTATTTTGAATCACTTTACCCGCAATGTTGTGCTATCCCACAGGGTTTCCAAATTAATGGAGGCCTAATGTTGATATACCTGCCTGTACGCAACTATTCATATGTCCTTAAGAAAATTTGTGGAGAAGTAATATAATGAGAATACTGGTAACTGCAGTATAGGGGTTTCTTATGTTCTGAGGGTGGAATTGTTAAGTATTATATCACTTACCTCTTGTATTGCTAAAATGTTTCGCCGAAAGGCTTGGCCATTACCTAACTAGTAACGTGTATATTGACCCTACTATCCAAAAAGCTTTCCTAAAGGGTGTCAACGGGTGCATTGAGCACAATCAAGTTCTACAGGAAGTTTTATCACATGCTAAAGACCGTAAGAAAACTATTCACGTTACTTTTTTCGATTTGGCCGACGCCTTTGGGAGTGTCAGCCATAATCTGATATCACATTCCATGGATCGTTACCAGCTTCCTGAAAATGTCAAGAATTATGTCACAAATCTGTACTCTGGGCTTAATTAATGGTCATATCCAAGGGCCAAACTGGTCTTCAGAACCATTTAATTTCAAAACGGGGACATTTCAGGGAGACCCACTGTCCCCAGTGATATTTCTCATGTGTTTTAATCCTCTCCTGGAATATCTTGAGAGCGTGCGGCTTACTCACGGATTCAGCCTTGATGGCACCAAAATTATTACTACCCCATACGCCGACGATTTCAATCTTATTACAAACAATAAGATTCAACACAAGAAAAAAATAAACGAGCTTCATAGACGTGCTACTACTATGGGGCTAACCCTGAAACCTTCCAAATGCCGCAGTCTCTCGCTGTCTGGCGGCAAGCCAACTTTGGTCGATGAAGATCCTCAAATGTTTCTCGGGTCGATGGTCACTTTTCATGGAAAAGAACAAGAAATTTACGATCACATATTTTCTCAGCTCAACAGTAAACTCAATAATATTGAGTTGGCTTTAATTCGCAATGAGTACAAATTGGCCATATACACCCGTTATTGCCTCCCATCTCTTAGATTTTGTCTTACTGTTCATGATCTTACTAATTCCAATCTCCAACTTTTAGACCGCAAATCTGAGCAGATCCTGAAGAAATGGCTTGGAATTCCAAAACATGGCGCTAACACTGCCTTGGTTCACATGTCACGAGGTCTCAATATCCACCGCATTTCTGATGTATATCGCCAAGCTCATTGCGCCTCATACAGCAGATCTAGATGTAAAGCTGATCAGATAACTAACCTGGCTTTAGACCTTAAACTTCAGCGCGAATCTGCCTGGGTTCGTAAGATCTCAATTACCAAACAATGTCATAACATACATGCTATTGCTTCGACGAACTCCGAAAATAGTTCTTGGAACAAAATCAAACCGGCAGTGCAAAAATCTCTGAAGGATGAAACCAATAACTACTGGAAATCCATAATTGAGCCCCTCTTGAGCCAGGTGACCTCCCTAAAATTTTAGAAAAATGTGAAACAGACTTAACATGGAAATCTATGATTTACTCATTGCCAAAAGGTGTGTTGAAATTTGCTATAAATGCCTGTATGGATTCTCTGCCTTCTTTTACAAACCTAAAACGCTGGGGTAAACGACTTAGTGACATTTGCCCTCTGTGTAAAAGCAAAGGTTCCTTATTGCACATTCTCAATAATTGTCAAAAAATGCTGGATAGATACCTCTGGAGACACAACAACATAATCCGTATTCTGCTTTCAGTGTTCAAGGACTCAGAATTATACAAGAGTGGTAATCTACTTATCTATGCCGACATCAAAAATAACACTGTCGGAGGTGGAACAATTCCACCCAACATAATCGCCACCTCCCAAAAACCTGACATTGTGTTATTCTGGCCTACATGTGTTATTCGGTGCCATTTGAACCCAACATCGAGAAAGCTCACCGTACCAAAAACGAACGGTACGCATCCCTTGTTGCCGACATTGTCGACGCCGGGTTCTCTTGCACTTTAATCGCTGTCGAAGTAGGATCAAGAGGGCTTATTGATACCGACAATAAAGGCAGAATAACTCGCTTGTCCAAAGAACTTCAAACTCCTACCACATTCACTGTTCTGAAGAAACATATCACAACATCTGCGATAAGTTCTTCATACTCCATTTTTAATGCCAGATATGAACCTCAATGGAACGTTCATGAATTTATCTAGTCTGTTTTCCTTCCCGCCATGGTATTTATTTTCTTCTTTTTCTGCTTTCTTTCTAGTGTTTAATTATTAGTTGTTTGTCTTTGTCTAATCCCTGCCTGAGATCGGAATGGATCTCAGTTGTTCCTGGGCATTGTATGTTATCTTCTTTTGTTGTTTAATAAAGATGATCTATATATATGTCCCTTCAACAAGGCACGGTTTTAATTAATCAAAATAACCACAAATAATGAAGACTATAGTCTCAATCTACTTGTATTAAATATTTGAACGTTTTCAAAACATATAATTATCAGTATGCTGATGTGCCTCTAACTCCAAATATATTACAAGCACCTGATGTGTATGGAGACAGGCATTGATGAAGTTGACAGTTTTATTTGTACCATGGATCACATCTTCAAATTGACAGGCAGGATATAGCGTTTTATGAAATTACAGGTGACATGAAATTACAGGTGACATGACCTGTATGAATACATTTTAATCAAGTTTGACCTCTTTTGACTTTTTTATGTATTTATTATATCATTTTATATGTATTCCAGGAGTCAACAGCTTTAATTTGATACCAAACATGATATTTTGTTTATAAGACAAACTATATTTGTCATAAATATAACATTATCGAAAAGGGCGTGGCTTGACGTCAATAAAAAAATATTCTGAATCTAGACATCCTCCCCCATGTATCATTTTCAGCAATAAAATTGCATTTGTATCCTACTTCACGGTCATGTCATAATTGTGAAGATATCCACTTGACTACATACCTGTGCAATTCCTACTGAACTACTATACTCTAGAAATGCAAATCTATATCATCAAAGAACATCATTTTCCGATTAATTTGGATATTGGAATCAATAGGAACAAAATGTCTATAGTTTAAACTTCCCAGGAAAATTATTAATTACTTTGTTCTAGCATGTTTTCACAGTTTTTATAAATCTAAAATTATCACATTTTCTCAAATATACCGATTATTATTAACACTAGAACGTTATTTTTTGAACAAATCACGTATAAATTGTATTCACTTTGACCTAGGCCCCCAAGTTTTTTGGAAAATTATATTTTGATCATTTTTCGAAAGATTATAGGGCAACCTTTGAGTTCCTTGAATAAAAACACACCGCAACTACTAGAGCTAACCCGCAACACGCATGGTTTTTTTAATTTTTGTAATTGAATACGATGATGTAACGATACAATAGGCCGTTTCTAGTCCCTCCATTCGATTGTCCCTGATAATATCAATCCCATAGCAGTTGTATTGGAAATTCTTCTAAGGGAATTGTTGACCTTAAAAGACTTTATAGTATTGCAGTACACATAGGTTACGTTCTTATGTTTTTCCTATAGTTATACCTACTGCCCTCAATAGTCGAGAAATGGTAATAATGTTACCGTTGATTGCCACATCCGGGTAATTTGAGTGTAACGCTATGGGAAAACATACAACTTCTTGGTGGCTTTTTTATGAAAAAATGCCGGACATTTCATCCATAAAATGCATAACACTTTGAAGAGTGGGACTAAGGCTACCGGCTAGCTGGAATACTTTGGGGATAGCATACCTTTTAAAAGGTCAGTAAGGTGGGGAACACCGATGTCATGCGAAATACGTGAAACTTCGTACTTGCAGATGGCATTTCTCAAAGAGAGTAGTTTTAATCACAGAATAAGTTATTGTAGCTGATAAAATGTGTTTCAAGCTTTCCATTGATATCAAATATGTGGTATTTACCAGCCAAATAATGTGCTAAATAAGTAAAAAAAGGTATACCTTTAGATTTGACCTTTAGTAAGGGATGTACAGCAATGTACAGCTATGCACAGTCTCACGGTAAACTATAGGGGCATGTACATTCCTATGCACTCCATGTATTTGTAGTTGGCGCGCATATTTAGGGGGACGTCTCTATAGTCCGAAGGGTCTATAATCCGAAGGTTCTATAGTCCGAAGGTTCTATAGTCCGACGCACGTAATTTACCATTCGCTAGTCCGAATAAGATAAAAGGTTCTTTAGTCCGATAAAAAGGGTTCTCTATTACGAAGGTTCTCTAGTCCGAATATAAAAAAGGGTTCCACAGTCCGACGGTTCTATAATCCGAAAATAAAAAGGTTCTATAATCCGAATTCTTAAAATTGTTAAAAAAGGTTCTCTAGTCCGAAAATAGGAAGGGTGTTCTTTACTCCGAATAATAAAAAGGGTTCTTAAATCCGAATATTGCAAAGGGTTCTATAGTCCGAAAACTGGTAAAGGGTTCTCTAATCCGATAGTTAAAAAAGGTTCTTTAGTCCGAATTAAAAAAAAGGTTCTATAGTCCGAATTTTAAAAAGGGTTCTCTAGTCCGAAAAGGTGTCACTGTTCTTTAATCCGAATCAAAATAAAGGTTCTATAATCCGAAATTTGAAATAGCGTATTTTGCAGTGCGCCCTCTATGGATATAACACGAAACATTCGCCATTTCAACCTACAGAGGGTGCTGCAGTGGCAGATGCAGACGATGCTGGACACATGCGTATTCACGAATATTTAAGGTTAAACTTGATCTTTTTGAAATTATCATGGTTCAAGAGTAAGACCATCACCACAATTTTCACTAGACGTCAATATTGTCAATGATTTAAATGTAATGCCACTTTCCACGTGGCAGGCGTCTGAAGACGACATTCCAAAATGTCACAAAATGTTTACGTAGGCCTATACCCTATATAAGGCTATAAGTCAGAAATATTGAATTTCGTTGCCATATTTGGAATCGCCGTGAAATATGAATCAAGATAAGTACAAACATGCCTAGTATTGGTTCAGAGATATACTTTAAAAATTGTGAACGGTTTGAAAATTCTGTATAATTATGGTAGCCGCGTGGAAAGTGTTAATTTTGCTGATTTTCAGGGGCGTAACTATAGCTATAATTCAATATGGGGGGAGCATCAGGGGAACATGACCTCTGACTGGGGTTGGGGGGGGGGGGGACATATCCAGTGGCGGCGCCAGCATTAAAAAAATGGTTGGCAAACGGGGGACACAAGATACATGTGTTTGGTCTAAAAGTAGGTATTTCAGACCATTTTAGGGCTATTTTCTACTTTAAAAGTCAAGCCACTGGACAAATTGTATTTCGTACAGCGTATTCGTCATATTTCATTTAGGGGGCATCGGGGAGGCATGGCTTCTGACTGGGTGGGGAAATGCAACCCCCACCCCCTCTGGTTACGCACTGCTGATTTTTAAATAAACTTAAGTTATTATCTATAATCGGATAAAAAGTTACGACGTTCATCGTTCACGACAATGTCAAATGTCAGATATCTAGGATGCGCTGCGCACTTCGATAAATTCTTGAAATTGCATGTACCAAAAATGGTCTAAAAACTATACAGTAGGCTATGCCTATAAATTACAAAATCGACATTTTCCGGTCACATCACTGGTGAGGTCTTCCCACTTCTCACTTTTTTTGTCACAGGCGCGAACACGTGGGGTGTATAATAGGGTGTACCCCGGGTCTGTCAAAAAAGGAAGAAAAAAGGCGAAACTAAGGAAGAAAAATCGAGATGATAAAAAGAGAGAGACGGAATGAGATTGAAAATAAATACAAATAGCCCACCCCTTTTTTTTTTGCTGAGCAACCAGACACTTATATTATATCTTATAAAATTAAAATGAGAGTAATTGAAATGGCTTTAAGCAAAAATGCCGGGCAAAATACATACATACATACATACATACAATAAGCTTTTATATACCGCCATTTCATTTAGATCACAGCGGTTTGTGATGATACAAAGAACATTACAACCTAGCAAAGTAAACAACGTGATAAAAACAACACATTATATATACAAAGAGCCAATATCAATAAGGAAATAGGTGAGTTTTCACTTGTTTTTTGAAAACATTCACAGAGACCGCAGAACGAAGAGTATGTGGGACATTGTTCCAGAGAGTAGGCGCTGCCAAAAAGAATGAACTGTCAGCAGCAGATATAAGTTTGTGACTCTTGACCATAATAGGCATATTAAAAGGCTTCCCCCTGTTGCCCCCCCCCCCCAAATGAATGAAAAACTCTATTTAACTCTATGTAAATCAACAAAACATAGTTGGTATAACGCCCCCCCCCCCCCCCTCCCCCACACCATCACAGACATGCCGCCTTCAAGGACACTAGTTTACGCTTCTGCTCGGCGCATCGCCAGTACCGTAAATTCAAAATCAAAAGTGATGACTTTTTACCACAACAATAATGTCGGTGCAATTTCGTCATTTTTTACCAAAAACTTTTTTAAACGATGGTTTAATTAGACTCGGTGTTTTGTTAATACATCATACACATTGTCTAAATCTTCTTTTCATATTTCCTTTGCCTCTGTTAATTTTCTTCTAGGACGTTGACCAATTTTTTTGTAATATTTGTTTAAAAGATGCGCAACTATGTGTCCGTTT
>CM069448.1:20851442-20947654 GCA_035610835.1 Ophiura sarsii | reverse complement strand
CTTTCTAGCCCATTTATAGGGACTTTTTTCTTCATTTTATAACATACAACAATAAGTTAACAACATACAAAAATATAAAACACTACAAAAAATATAGACACAGCATTAGCAGTTTTTGAAATAATTTCACGACATATCGTGAAAATCAAATAATCATATTCATAATATAAAACTAAACACTAATTAAAGGTTCACACTTTTTCATGGATATTCAGTTTGCCGTTTTTAGCTGCGATACTGTTCTATGTTTTTTTCAGTGTGTATGATGTAACCTTTAAAATCAAGAAAAACTGGTTTACGTTCTTGCAGTCTGCATTTGCAAATATACCTTTTGCCAGTAACAATACCATATTCAAAAACATTGAGTGTTTGTGTAGTGGTCATGGTAACCAAAACACATTTCCCAGTACGTAACATTGGCATCAACTTTCAAAACAACTACATAACTATGAGCCAACTATAGATCCTTTCATATTAAGGATGTAATCTTACATGTCCACATTAGATGCTTCATGACCTCCTCCTTATCATTACAAAAAGAGCACCTGTCATTATCTCTAATACCGATTTGAGTGAGAAGAACATTTATGTTCCAAAAGGGATCAACTCCACTAGTGTCCGAAAATAAAGAATGACGTAGGAAATACAGTGAAAATCAAAAAATGAAATCAAACCTGTTTTTAAGCTTACACGTATGGTATCTTTCATATGGCAGAAAATTAGTATAATCAAAGAAGTGCAAAATCCTTAATTTAAAAAACGTCTATTTTCTCCTATTTCACTTATATGGAGTTGATCCCTTTTGGAACATAGCTCTTCATTGTATCATCACATTTCATTCTCAAATTAAACCAAGCATTCAAAACATCTCTAAGGAAATAAAGGTATTGCCAAGATTGCCATACTTGAAATCTGTATTCTTTTTTGGGTTTGCACAACCATATCCACTTATCATTGGCAACCTTATCAATCTCCCTTCTAAACAAAATGTTCCATTTCCCATTGTTATCATTGCCGAGATACCCTTTTCACCCAAGCAATTTTTAGAGCATCAATGAAGTGGTTAATATTTGTCATTTTAAGACCACCCTCCTCTTTACTATTTTAAGTAGTATCTCTATTAATTTTGTCTGGTTTGCCTTTCCAAATAAATTTAAAAAGCATCTGCTCTAATTTTTCAATAAATGTATTGGTTGGGCTGGGTAAAATAGAGAATAAGAATGTCCTTTGGGAGATAGCCAAAGTCTTAATAATCTTTTCTCTGCCAATTGGAGTTAGGTCCCTCTGGGACCAAATACGAAGAGTATTCGGCAGCTTATCTAGTTGGGGATTGAAATTCAGATCACATAACTCCTCGTTCTTGTTCAATGAGATATTGATGCCAAGAAATTTTACTGTTCCTTTTGTCCACCTGTAACTACTATCAGAAACAAATTCTCATCACAATTACGCAACGCACCGATATTTAGAAAGGTTGATGATTTGGAAACATTAATCTTCAGCCCGGAAATCAGACCACATTTCTTAATAGTCTTAATAGCATTTGAGATTGATGTTTTGGAACCATCCAGAATTAAAGTTGTGTCATCTGCAAATTTACTATGATTCTGTAGCGGAGATTCAAAAATTACAATTGGGAAACATTTCATGAGACTGTCATATATAGCAAAGTTATTTCATTTTTTCAAGGGTTCTACCAACATGTCATCGAGTCCATTATCCAAAAGTGTCAATGTCGTATAAGTGTGGCAACCGCCACCTACTTTTACCGCCACCCACGCCACCCCACCAACCAACACCCCCAAAAAGGGTGCACGTGTTTCTATGTCATTGCCCTCATTGATTATACTCAGTATGTGCCTATAATATTAATATAATCTAAAAGATAATGTGGTTGGCAATCAAATGCCGTTGATTTGATTGTGTTTGGTATGTGTAGATGTCAATTTCAAATGTTTAATGATGAATGATGACAATGACACATTCCACAAAAATCATGTTTTTCTAAAAATGGCACATGCCCGATTTTGTGTACTCGTTACTGACTGTAGATTGAGAAAATTAAACACAACCAAATAAACGGCATCGGAAAGCCAACTAAATGTGTCTTTAATTGTTTAAAGTTTACAGGCAACTACTGTATACTCAATCAGGGCAATGACGTGGAACACATGCACACTTTTTTAGGGACACCCTGTAATGCAATAATACGCTGTCTAGCATTTGTTATACTTTTTCTATGCATTCAAAATTGTAACTGTGTATTACTATATTGATAAACATGAACAGCATGTACAGGATGTCTCAACCGATATTAACGTAATTTATATAAAATATCTGGTAATTTAAAGTTTGTCTTACACAATGATGATGGAGATTGGAAAATAAAGAAACCGTATAGTTATACGAGCAGACCAATACAATATTCTCGCAAACGTTGATTTATAGCTAGGAGATAGATACAGTATTTCGCCCGAATAGTCTCGTAATGTTAGAGGATGAAGCATACATATTATGATAACAATAAAGAAATACGTATAAAACCTTCAAATATTCTTTGTATAAATAACAATCACTTAATATAGATGAAGTTTGAGCTGGGAAAGTAATTGTGAAAACTACGCTGTATCTAGTTACCATGGTAACATTGAGTTATTATTAAATATTTATCCATGATTTATTGTATTCAACGTTATCAAAATAGTATACAACTTTAGCGGGTTTGATTTAAATTACTCTTGTGTTTATCAACGAAACGGTTACCGATGCATCTCCTCGAAGAATGGTCTACGTTTACAATTTGAAAACACTGATAAACTTCTAGACAATACTTGATCCAATCCAAGGGCAGTTATTTATGTACGCACAATCAGTTGGTCGTAATTGAACGTATACAAGTTTATGGGGAAAATGTACTGTACGGAACACCAGTAATGTTCGATATTGGTATTTACCAGTATTGTTCAATACTGGAACAAATCACAGGTATAACATTGTGTACCAGCATTGCCCGATAGTGGAACATAAAAACCGTAGAACAGTAAAATCGTACCTGTATTGCGCGATACTGGCAACCATTTTGTTCCAGAATTGGATGATACTGGTATACAATATCTGGGACCAAAAGTACACTTTTTCCTATTTTTTTTTGTTTCTTAAAGTTTTTGCAGGCGGACCAGTTGCCCCATACCTCTTCGGACCACTTGCCCCAACAAATGACTTAGCACTTTGTCGAGATGAAACATTATTTAAACACGCCTGTGACGTAATACATTTTACGCCAAAATGTTTTAAAACATACCACCATTTGTCATAATAATAAATAACTTCAATACATTTCAGAAAAAAGGCAAAACTGCATTTTTTAAGCCATTACACAGATTTCTGTAGCCAGCGAGTATCTTTGAATTCGCAAATATTACGGCGTTCGGGTCCTACAAGTAGACGAGTGTCTTTACATAAAATAAGAAATGGTGTACTTTGTTATTGGTAAATTACCAAATGAATACCCGTGATACTTATTTAAGTTGAAGCATTCTTTAAATGATAATATTGATCGCAAATCCAAACCACCGATGTCCCAAGTTAGTAATATGCGCCATTTTACGGTAATTTCAACCATAACCTATGGTTTTAATCATATTTCGGAAAGTCCCTATAAGCACACTACAATTAGCACCCATCAAATGCAATAGACACCTAGCATCTTAAGACGGCTGTACTGCATGTATTTATCTACTGTTGCATATCTATCAATCATATAAAGTACATTAAACATGATCTAAATCCATCTTCATATATCGCTCATACTATCTGTGAATTTTCAATAAGTCACTCAAGGAGGTGGCTTCAAAGATCTGGAGAATATCACATGTGTAACTACCCTAAAGTTCCAAATGTTTAGGATTGTAGCAGGAAAGGATATATGTCAAGTTTCAACAAAAGTCGTACTGTTCAAAAGAAAGCAGTATGCCCATATAATTACAAAATCCTTCATTTCGGCCCACTTGCTCCATAGGACTAGTTGCCCTATATTCCCCTACATGTATATAGTATATACGAATGTTAATTCCACACAATTTGCGTAAACTTCACATACTTTTAGTTGCGCATCGGCGATATTGTCATCAGTTTGCGAAAACTTACACAATTTGGTATTTCTAGATATTATAGATGTAGGCTACCATGTTTACTGATGGTCTCTTACTAACATTTACGTAACATTGAAATGTGAAGTTGTAGTGTACGAGTGCTATCGGCGTTTACAAACTATAAACGAGGCTGAATATCACGCTCCTTATTATAAGGATGGAGATAGTCACGCTCGGTTGCATTCTCTGTCAATGAAAACGGCAAGTGATGCAAAATGTGAAAACCCGCTTTATCGTGCATAAATTATGCAAAAAAGGTATTATATGTGTCAAATAATATTTGAAATTAGAATTATTTCAATACAGCTGTTTGTTCACTTCAATATCCAGGAAACCAATAAATCCCAACCATTTCCGTTGGGGTTTTATTGTAAAATTGGGGAAAATACATTTTTAAAGAATAATACGTCAAATTGACTATAAATTGGACAAAAAGTGCATTTTCGATATATGCTTAATATTGCAGAATTCGCTATGGAAACTACAAAGGGTATACTTTAATTACATACCAATAACTCCTGGTAGTACTCTTAACAAATTATCACGTTATTACGTTAACTAGAGGTCTTATGATCGATCTCTCTCTCTCTTCCGGTAAAGTACTGGTGTATCTGGTGTATTGCGTACTGCGTTGATTGCATGCATGCAAGGGTGTGATATATACAGTGCAGGTAAACAGCAAACATAAGGTGCGGCTAAAAAAACAATTCGGCTGGCTTAGCGGAGCTGGACGGATTGCACACCCTGCTTGAAGCTTTCAAGAGATGTGCAGTTGATCAGAGCTTGGGGCAGTTCATTCCAAATCCTGATGCTATCCGGAAAGAACGACTGTCTGTAAACACCTATTCTGTCGAAGGGTATGGTATCTGGAAAAATGTCCCCTCAAAGCAACGGTTGGTGTCAGGAGTGTTTGTGGTACATCAACAATGTTATTTACTATTCTGTACATCATGGTAGCCTTGGCCTGTGCACGCCGCTCTTGAAGAGTTGGCCACTGAAGTTGGTTGATCATGTCTCTAACACTACTGGTGGTTCTATAGTATCCACACATAAAGCGTGCATAACGCCGCTGTACCATCTCCAACTTATGAATATAAGTAGCTGTGAGAGGGTCCCATATGATGCTGGAGTACTCTATAATAGGGCGCAATAAGGACTTGTAGCACAGCTCCTTTGTTTTCCTGGGACATTGGTACATGTTGCGTTGCAGGAAAGCCCTGGTGGAATTTGCTTTGTTTGTAATAGAATTGATGTGATTGTTCCAACTAAGGGTTTTGTGGATATTAACGCCAAGATATTTGGCCGAGTCAACTTCTTCCAGAGTGTGGTTATGGATTGTGTAACGTTGCTGAATGAATTGCTTTTATTGGTGCAATGGATTGCTTGACACTTCTTAGGATGAAATTCCATTTTCCAATCACTCTCCCATTACTGTAGATGGTCTAAGTCCTGCTGCAGAATATTTGTATCTTCCTCTGTCTTGATAGTCGTCCTCTTGGCCTAATCTATATTTATCTATTTCATATATTTGTAATTAATCAAAAATCCTGTATCTAGACTAGATGTAACTATTTAATATATTTGTAATTAATCAAATGAAGCATGTTTATTTGAGCGCCCATTCCTTTTAAAAGGAATTTTTATTTCCCTTATAGTCGGCTGTGCATCTCTTCAATAACCATGCGAGGTTTATATTTGGTGACATGAATCAACCTCTCAGATTAGCTCTGGTAATAGTCTTTCTCAGGTTGTCAAAAAACCAACGCGGAAGGATGCAATCCTCGACAAAATATTCACTAACATAGCTCACTATTATAGCGAGCCCGACATTTTCTCACCAATCGGGAAGAGTGATCATTCGTGTGTCTTATGGCGTCCCCTGACCAGCTTTCCTACAAAAGTCAACAGAACACTGTCGCGTACTGTTCGACAAATGAAAGACTCAAATATCCGGGAATTTGGTCAGTGGATAACTGGTTGTGATTGGGCAGATGTGTATGACCAGCAAACAGCAGCTGGCAAATGTAATGTGTTCTATGAAAAATTACAATGTGGTATAGATCTGTACTTCCCAAAGAAAACAATCAGGGTCCATTCATCTGACAAACCTTGGATGACTAACTACGTTAAGAGTCTAATCAGTGATAGGCAACAAGTGTTTCATCGAGAAGGACGTTACTCAGGTGGAAACGCTTGCATAACAAAGTTCGTCGCGAGATTCCAAAAGCCAAGAAAGACCATTACAAATCCAGAGTTCAACGACACAAAATGGCGAATCCGGGTGAATGGTACCAACAAATCAAATTCATGGCAAACCTAGGTAACACTGACACAAGTATTCAACCTCCACCGGGTATTGATGTAAATGACATTAAGGGTATTGCTAATAGTATTAATGACATCTTTGCTTCAGTGTCCAAAGATCTCGAACCACTTGATATTACCAAGCTTCCTGCATATATGCCTGACTCCAAACCAAGCCCTATTGTCGAAGAGTTTGAGGTTTTTCAGATGTTAAATAAAGTTAAGGTGGGGAAAGCATGGGGACCTGATGGTATTTCTGCCAGGTTGATAAAGGAGTTCTCTTATGAATTAAGCAAACCACTTACATATATCCTAAATCAGTCTTACAAGGAAGGGTCTGTGCCAACTCAGTCGAAAAGGGCTGTGGTTGTCCCAATTCCAAAAACCAAGCCTGCAAAGTGGGAAAAATTAAGACCTATTTCCCTGACTGACCACTTCGCCAAGGTAGCTGAGGGTTTATGGCCAAGTGGTTATTAAAAGATTAGGAAAGTAACATCAACCCCAATCAATATGGGAATAGGAAGGGTGTTTCCACTACCCACTACCTTGTGAAACTGATGGATGCTTTGCTGAATAATTCTGATAAACCTGGTCACTTAAGCTCTGTTGTTATCACTGATGTCAGCAAAGCATTTGACTTAGTCGATCACAATCTCTTAATTAACAAATTCATCACTCTTGGTGTGCGTCCATCTGTTATTGCATGGATTGCAAACTTCCTGATGGACGTGAACAATGTGTCAGGTATAAGGGACATAATAGCAAGTGGTTGAAACTCAAAGGTGGTGTTCCACAAGGAACACGGATAGGTCCATTTGGATTTGTCACTTCGGTCAATGACACGGCTACCGATAATGCTCTTACGACATTGAAATATGTCAATAATCTTATTGATCACGTGATAAACCTCCGGTCATACAAGATCATCTTGACAAATTCAGTGATTGGGCCAAGAACAATCATATGAAGTTGAACCCTTCTAAATGTGCTTACATGAAAGTTATCTTTCTTAAGAAACAAGATGAGGATCAAATTCCTACAATTGATCAAGTGCCACTTCAAGAGGTGTCGACAGCAAAAATACTGGGTGTCCATGTCAGTTCAGACCTAAAATGGAGTAACCATATCTGTGAGGTGCTCAAAAAAGCTAACTCCAGACTGTATCTACTGAAGCTTCTCAAACATTTCAACTTGCCAACTGATGATCTTGTAACCATATATTCAGGATTTGTTCGCCCAATGGCTGAATACGCTGCCCCTGTGTAGCATCCTGGGCTTACTGTTCATGAAGATCTCGCTCTTGAACGGATCCAGAAGAGGGCATGCAGGATCATCGTTGGCAAACACTACACAACTTATCATGAAGCCCTTGAGCTTTGCCATCTTCAAGCTTTACATGATAGACGTAAGCAGCTTTGTCTGAATTTCTTCAACTCTCTTATCGAGTCCGAGCATTTCAACAGTTGGGTGCCACCCAAGAGAGGCACCATACATGGTAGAGAGTTACGAAACTCGGACAAACTTGCCCTGCCAAAATGTAGGACTGTTCGCTTCCAGAACAGTCCACTGCTGTACATGACCAAATTGTTTAATGACCACAATGAAATTCCACTTTCAAATCTCATGTGACTTAAATGCATCTTATGTGTCTTATTGTGCAATTTTTCCGTGTGGGGGGGGGGGGGGGGGGGGGGGGGGGGGGGGTTGCGGTGTGTGTCTTTGAGTTAAAAGTTGGTGTAAATGTTTTTAATTTTTGTGAGGGTTGTGTTTCGTTAAGTGAGTTTTGAAGTTGGAGTATGCATGACTGTTTGATGTGTGCGGGCTCGGGGTTTTCAATTGTTGATGTTTTAAATTCTATGTGCATTATTTCATAATCTAATGGTCTTTTATATTATAACTATAATGTATTTTTTATTGTATGTATTGTTATATCAATGTTAATTAACCAGTCATGAATGAATGAATGAGCCGAGTCTGAATGGTAGGGGGGGGGGGGGGGGGGGGGGGGGGGGGGGTGGATGGGATGTGTGTGTGTGTGGATGTTTTTTTTTTTTTTTTAGTGTTGGTTGTTTTAGTGGTATTCGGTGAGTGTGAAGATTGGGTTCATGTAATTAATTTTAGTAGATTATATTGTTTCCTTTAATCATTGTATTTTTATATGTAAAATTGTTGTAATTCAGCTACTTTGTATTTGCTGCAAGAACAGTTTTAATAAACCTTTTATGAATGAATGTTTACAGCGTGTCCCAGAAAACTTATTTTGACGATAAGCTCTTCCCTTTTACACCAAGCTTATACATTCTGGAAACCTTCAGAATCTAAACGTTTTATTGCAGTGCTAATCAATATTATTGGATTGATTTACAAAGTGTTGCCGTGAGTAAAGAGAGAGAGAGAGAGATTTCGGAAACCAGTTGAACAGATTTGTTGTGAGATGAGATGCTGCTCTGTGCTCCCCGATCACAAACCGGCAACTTCACATTACATTGACAGAGCTCCAATTTTCTTACACACCATGGATTGCAATCATGTTTTTCCACTCTGGAAAACTTTAAAATATATTTCTTGATTCTGAAATTTGTCATTTTACGAATGAATCATGTAGCCTATGGCGACATTCAGAAACACGTTGATAGAAAGTATTCCTATATTGTAGCCTCATCACTGAATATTTTATGAACGACAAACCATCTTGACTCATCCTTCTCTTCTATTATTGTAATAATATTAATAAAGCAGCAGTCTCTGGCTTTTTCTTTCCACTCTCACAAATCAAGGTCTTTCCCATTTATACCGGTTTACATAATAACAAACTTTTTGCATCGAATCATTAAGATTAGATGTACATTATTTATCTTGGAATATAAAAGATAATATTAACCAAAAATGAATTCAATAATATTTCATATTTCATAGAACTCATAAGCAGAGATTATTCCTCTGGCGTAGGAAAAAAAAGGAACTAGCAGAGCGACTGGCAGCAATTGTGTTCGTAAAAATTAATTGATTTGTTTGAATAAAAAATCACCGGAAGTGATAGAGCTAGTTTTTTTCCGTCGGACACACGCTGATTTTCTATCTTTTCTGTTCCATTATGGTGTCATAGTTTACCTTTCTTGTTGGTCGACGCACAGAAATACCGGAAGTAGTTTTTGGAGATATTTTTGAGGGGGATTTTTTTGGGGGAGGGGGGATTTTCTCTGTTTTTGGTCAAATTTTCCGGGGGAGATTTTCAAAGGGGAAGGGGGGGGGGGGGCGATCGCCACCGTCGCCCAACCCTCCCCCCCCCCCCCCCCCCCCCCCCCCCCCCATCTGACGGGCCTGACATACGAATTGCGCCATTTGAAATATGTTGATATTTGGAAATATTGGTTTAAAATTATGATTCGGTAAAAAGAACTTAATAATGATATAACTTTGAAGCCACCTCCTTCCTTGAGTGACTAATGGAAAATTCACAGATAGTATGGCATTTATGAAGATCAGATTAGATCATGTTTATGATTGATAGATACGCAACAGTAAATTACTAAATCAACATGCAGTACAGTCATCTTAAGATGCTTAGTGCATTATTGCATTTGATCATATGCATTGCTATGTTGTGGTGTGCTCAGGGACTTTCATATACCGTAGGTTGTGGTTGTAACGATCGGTAAATGGTGCGTGTTGCTAACTTGGGACATTAATGGTTCGGATTTGCGGTCAATATTATCATTTTAGAATGCTACATATTAAATCATAATTATCACATGTATTAATTTGGTAACCTCCTCTCACTCAGTCCATTGGCTCATACACAGCAATATGCGAGAAGTCCCATCCCGTACATGGATGGTCAGGTTGAAAAATAAGTTTTCCCCTTAATTGTTAATACACATGATGGAATATCTAGCTCAATGGATACAGCTAATGTGTTCAACAGGGGTTCAACAACTATTTCACTTCTACAGGTCTAAACTTTGTGAGAAATGTATTAATAATGTACAGCAAAATTGTCCATGTAAAAATTCATGTTCAGGTTATGATGACAGTACTATAATGTACATACTTGAAGCAGATTCACATTTTATGAAATATCGCCAGAATTTGTAATCATTCAAATTCGACACTTGAGTAATGATAAATCAACTGGATTAGATTAGTGTTAGGTTACTTAAATTAGCTGAACCATATATTTCAGAATCTCTTTCCTATATTTGCAATCTATCATTATTAAGTTCTGTTTTTTCGGAAGTGATAGAGCTAGTTTTTTTTCCGTCGGAGACACGCTGATTTTATAATTTTTCTGTTCCATTATGGTGTCATAGTTTACCTTTCTTGTTGGTCGACGCACAGAAATACCGGAAGTAGTTTTTGGAGATATTTTTGAGGGGGATTTTTTTTGGGGAGGGGGGATTTTTTTTTGGGGAGGGGGGATTTTCTCTGTATTTGGTCAAATTTTCCGGGGAAGATTTTCAAAGGGGGGGGGGGGGGGGCGATCGCCACCGTCGCCCACCCCCATCTGACGGGCCTGACATACGAATTGCGCCATTTGAAATATGTTGATATTTGGAAATATTGGTTTAAAATTATGATTCGGTAAAAAGAACTTAATAATGATATAACTTTGAAGCCACCTCCTTCCTTGAGTGACTAATTTCAGTATTACCAATTGTATCTAAGATTATTGAAAGAGATATTCATGATAAGTACAGATATTCTTTCTAGTGCTCAGTCTGGTTTTCGTGCATATCATTCAACAACCACAACTCTTCTTTACTTTCAAGATTTTATTCTAAACAATTTGGATAATGGTTATGCTACAGTTGTTATTTTTCTTGACTTAAAGAAAGCAGTTGACACTGTCAACCATGAAGCAAAACTAAAGTAATGATTTTGGTACCACTCATATGTTAAATAGATTTAGTTTAGCTATGTAACTCTCTCAGTTATTATAAGAATTCTATGATTGAAATGGTAGATGATTTCAAGTATCTTGGTGTAAAATTTGATAAGACTATGGCATGGTCATCACATGTTGTTGATTACTTATCAAATAATATTACAAAGAAAATTTGTATTTAGACGTGTTAAATATTATCTTCCACGTATATAACGCTTTTGTAATTCCTCATTCTGATTATGCTACCCGAATGTATGGTCAAACTGTTCTCTGACATACCAAACTAAGCTGCAAATTCTCTATAATCGTTTAGCCAGAACAATACTATCTGCTGATATTAGGATACCTATTAGTGGCATGATGAATTTACTAAACTAGGTAAAACTAAATGAAAGGTGGACTAATCAAATGCTTATCATTGTATTCAAATGTTCAAGAAATATCAGTCCTTATCAATTTTGACTTTGTACATAACTCATACAACCAGAAATAACACTTTGTCCAAAATGGTTTGGTCCAAAGGTCCAATGAAATATTCGTCCATTCGTATTTTAGTCCAAAATTGTTTTGGCGAATTTTGTTTGTACCAAGATTCTTATGCCAAATATATTTAGGCAAATTTGTTTTCGTCCAAAGATATTTAGGCCAAAATTATTTAGGCCAATTTGTTTTCGCCCAAAGATAGGCCAATTTTTTTTTTCTCGTCCAAAGATACTTTGTTCATCATTATTTAGGCCAATTGTTATTCGTCAAAAGCTATTTTGTCCAAGATTACCCGCTACGTGTTTGACTGGAAGGAAGCATCAAAACATGACCCACCTTCCCTACTAAATCATGCAAAAGCGCCATGAGCGCCATTTATGGCGGATACCGGCGCTTTATAAGTTTTCATTATTTTTTTATTTTAAAAGGTTTTGACACCACCTCTCTCCCTCTGGAATGTAGAAAAAGTTATACCCCCGGGGCCCTTTTTATTTTTACACACACACCCCTACACAATAAGCATACACAATTGAAAAGGGTTGGGTGAAATAGCTCCAGGGTGTATGTAAGGGGGGCCTGTCCCCATAACAAACTGAAAGATTTTGTATTTTTGAAACTGGATTCATGCGATTTGGTGAATACATTTAGTCATCATTTAGATAAACTCCTGTGGCCCTTTCATTCATATATACTAATCGCCCCGTTTTGGTTTGATTGCTCGACTCGAACCTTTTACAATGTAAAGTTATGTCTTCTTTAATAAATTAGTAGAACAATTGCTTTAAAAACAACAGAAAATGCACATTTACCATCGCTATCCAAGTTTATAAATGTTATTTGTACAAAAACCGAAGACAATACCAAACTAGAGTGGTTCTTGGGTTTCGCGGTTCTCGGGTTTTGCGGTTATCGGGTTGCATGTTTTTTGGTTGAGTGATTTCAGTAGACATGGTTTGTGGTTGGTACTTTAGGATCCCAGGGAACCAGAGTCGATGACTGTTACATTGTTAGCGATGTGTTGTTATAATATATAGTTTGATAGTTTGTACACATGTTTACTAAAAAGAGGTTTTTATTGTTGTGGTGACAAATTTAATTGGTGCAGTAGCAGGCAGCTAATATTGTTTTAGTTGGATATTATCTGTTTATGTTGTAGTTAAAAGAGAGAGGTTATTAGTAAAAAAGGATGGCAGTAATCGGAGGTTTTACGCGCATAAACAGGACAAATGCAAGGTCACTTGTTCTTTGTTTATATATGATTGTGTCAATCATCTTGGTTAATCCTGTGGCTGATGAATACAAATGTATAGTTTAGTGGGGTCACTGTAATATTGAGCGTAGCACAGCAATTTTTAAAACGCTCAATAAAACTGGTGTACAGAAATGTTATCAGAAAGGGGTCGTCAACAATTATTGCCTTTTTCTCATACGTACAGGTCGTAACTTGGTACCCTAGACTAAATTCCTGGAATTTTGTTTTGTAATCAGATATGTTGCCAGTTTGACCGGTTAGCTACACAGACTTTATACGTAGCTCAAAATGTGAAATCATCCAAAAAATCAAATCGGGACACATTTGATGGTGTCCGTTATTTCTTAGGCTAAATTGCCCACATTTTTTTATGCGTCAAATGTGTTGCAGTTTGACCGGTTAGCTACATAGATTTTATAAGTAGCTCAAAATGAGAAATCATATAAAAAAAACAAAATTGGGAAACATTTTATTGGTTTCCGTCATTTTTTAGGCTAAATTGCCGGACATTTTTTTCTCCGTCAAATGTGTTGTGGTTTGACCGGTTAGCTACTACACAGATTTAATATGTAGCTCAAAATGTGAAATCATATCAAAAATCAAATCGGGACACATTCTATGGTGTCCGGCATTTTAAAGGCTAAATTGCAGCCATTTTTTTCTCCGTCAAATGTGTTGCGGTTTCGATCGGTTAGCTACCCAGACTTTATATAGCTCAAAATGTGAAATCATATCCAAAAAAATCAAATCGGGACACATTTTATGCCGTCCGTCATTTTTTAATCTAAATTGCTGGCAATTGTTTTCTTCTCCAAATGTGTTGCGTTTTGATCGGTTAGCTACACAGATTTTATACGTAACTCAAAATGTGAAATAATATCCAAAAAATCAAATCGGGACAAATTTTATGATGTCTGTCATTTTAAGGCTAAATTGCCGGCAATCTTTTTTCTCCGTCCAATGTGTTGCGGTTTGACCGGCTAGTAGCTCAAAATATCCCAAAATTCAAATCGGGACACATTTTATGGTTTTTTGTCATTTTTTAGGCTATATTGCCGACAATTTTTTTCTCCGTCAAATGACTTGCGGTTTGACCGGTTAGCAACACAAACTTAATCCGCAGCTCAAAATGTGAAATCATATCTAAAAAACCAAATCGGGACACATTTTATGGTGTCCGGCATTTTTTAGGGTAAATATCCCAGCAATTTTTTTCTCTCCGTCAAATGTGTTGCGGTTTGACTGGTTAGTGACACAGACTTCATACGTAGCTCAAAATGTGAAATCATATCCAAAAAATATCAATTTCTTGTGTCAGTTATTTTTAAGGCTTAATTGCTGGCAATTTTTTTCTCCATCAAATGTGTTGCAGTTTGACCGGTTAGCTACGCAAACTTAATATTTAGCTCAAAATGTGAAATCATATCCAAAATATCAAATCAGGACATATTTTATGGTGTCTGTCATTAATTTCAGACTAAATTGCCGGGAATTTTGTTTCTCTGTCAATGTGTCACAGTTTGACCGGTTAGCTACACAAACTTCATACGTAGATCAAAATGTTAAATCATATCCCAAAAAATCAAATTGGCTCATTTTATGGTGTCCGTCATTTTTTTAGGCTAACTTGCTGGCAATTATTTTTTCCGTCAAATGTGTTGCGTTTTGACTGGCTAGTATCTCTAAATGGCCTGTCAATGTGTCACAGTTTGACCGGTTAGCTACACAAACTTCATACGTAGCTCAAAATGTTAAATCATATCCAAAAAAATCAAATCGGACACATTATATGGTGTCAGTCATTTGTTAGGCTAAATTGCTGGCAATTATTTTCTCCGTCAAATGTGATGCGATTTGAACGGTTAGCTACACAGATTTTATACGTTACTCAAAATGTGAAATAATATCCAAAAAATCAAATCGGACACATGTTATGGTGTCAGTCATTTTTAGGCTAAATTGCCTGCAATTATTTTCTCCGTCAAATGTGTTGCGGTGTGAACGGTTAGCTACACAGATTTCAAAATGTGAAATAATATCAAAAAAATCAAATCGGACACATTTTATGGTGTCCGTCATTTTATAGGCTAAATTGCCGGCAATTATTTTCTCCGTCAATTGTGGTGCGGTTTGAACGGTTAGCTACTCAGATTTTATATGTTACTCAAAATGTGAAATAATATCAAAAATAATCTAATCGGACACATTTTATGGTGTCCGTCATTTTTAGGCTAAATTGCCGGCAATTATTTTCTCCGTCAAATGTGTTGCGGTTTGAACGGTTAGCTACACAGATTTTATATGTAACTCAAAATGTGAAATCACATCCAAAAAACAAATCGGGACACATTTTATGGTGTCCGGCATTTTTTAGGGTAAATTTCCCGCCAATTTTGTTCTCTCCGTCAAATGTGTTAGGTTTGACAGATTAGCGACACAGACTTCATACGTATGATATAAAAGACATGATGGTATATGAAAAGAATGAAACCCGGTTTGACACAGAAGACACAATGTCACAGGCAAAAAAGTAAATGAATTTATGATATAAAATACATAATGGTATATAAGAAGAATTAAAACCCGGTTTGGCACAGATGACATAATGTCACAGGAGAAAAAGTAAATGAATTTATGATATAAAAGACATGATGGTATATGAAAAGAATGAAACCCGGTTTGACACAGAAGACACAATGTCACAGGCAAAAAAGTAAATAAATTTATGATATAAAATACATAATGGTAAAGAAGAATTAAAACCCGGTTTGGCATAGATGACATAATGTCACAGGAGAAAAAGTAAATGAATTTATGATATAAAAGACACAATGGTATATGAAAAGAATGAAACCCGGTTTGACACAGAAGACACAATGTCACAGGCAAAAAAGTAAATGAATTTATGATATAAAATACATAATAGTGTATGAGAAGAATTAAAACCCGGTTTGGCACAGATGACACAATGTCACAGGCAAAAAAGTAAATGAATTCATGATATAAAATACATAATGGTATATGAAAAGAATGAAACCCGGTTTGACACAGACGACACAATATCACAGGCAAAAAAGTAAATGAATTTATGATATAAAATACATAATAGTATAAGAGAAGAATTAAAACCCGGTTTGGCACAGATGACACAATGTCACAGGCAAAAAAGTAAATGAATTCATGATATAAAATACATAAAAGTACATGAGAAGAATAAAACCCGGTTTGGCACAGATGACACAATGTCACAGGAGAAAAAGTAAATGAATTTATGATATAAAAGACACAATGGTATATGAAATGAATGAAACCCAGTTTGACACAGAAGACACAATGTCACAGGCAAAAAAGTAAATGAATTTATGATATAAAATACATAATAGTATATGAGAAGAGTAAAATCCGGTTTGGCACAGATGACACAATGTCACAGGAGAAAAAGTAAATGAATTTATGATATAAAAGACATTATGATATATGAAAAGAATGAAACCCGGTTTGACACAGAAGACACAATGTCACAGGCAAAAAAGTAAATAAATTTATGATATAAAATACATAATGGTAAAGAAGAATTAAAACCCGGTTTGGCATAGATGACATAATGTCACAGGAGAAAAAGTAAATGAATTTATGATATAAAAGACACAATGGTATATGAAAAGAATGAAACCCGGTTTGACACAGAAGACACAATGTCACAGGCAAAAAAGTAAATAAATGTATGATATAAAATACATAATAGTGTATGAGAAGAATTAAAACCCGGTTTGGCACAGATGACACAATGTCACAGGCAAAAAAGTAAATGAATTTATGATATAAAATACATAATAGTATAAGAGAAGAATTAAAACCCGGTTTGGCACAGATGACACAATGTCACAGGCAAAAAAGTAAATGAATTCATGATATAAAATACATAAAAGTACATGAGAAGAATAAAACCCGGTTTGGCACAGATGACACAATGTCACAGGAGAAAAAGTAAATGAATTTATGATATAAAAGACACAATGGTATATGAAATGAATGAAACCCAGTTTGACACAGAAGACACAATGTCACAGGCAAAAAAGTAAATGAATTTATGATATAAAATACATAATAGTATATGAGAAGAGTAAAATCCGGTTTGGCACAGATGACACAATGTCACAGGAGAAAAAGTAAATGAATTTATGATATAAAAGACATTATGATATATGAAAAGAATGAAACCCGGTTTGACACAAAAGACACAATGTCACAGGAAAACAGGTAAATTAATTTATGATATAAAATACATAATAGTATATGAGAAGAATTAAAATCCGGTTTAGCACAGATGACACAATGTCACAGGCAAAAAAGTAAATGAATTTATGATATAAAAGACATATTAGTATATGAAAAGAATGAAACCCGGTTTGACACAGATGACACATTGTCACAGGCAAAAAAGTAAATGAATTTATGATATAAAAGACATATTAGTATATGAGAAGAATTAAAACCCGGTTTGGCACAGATGAAACAATGTCACAGGCAAATAAAGTAAATGAATTTATGATATAAAATACATTATAGTATATGAGAAGAATAAAACCCGGTTTGGCACAGATGACACAATCTCACAGGAAAAAGTAAATGAATTTATGATACAAAAGACATAATGGTATATGAAAAGAATGAAAGCCGGTTTGACACAGAAGACACAATGTCACAGGAAAACAAGTAAATTAATTGATGATATAAAATACATAATAGTATATGAGAAGAATTAAAACTCAGTTTGGCACAGATGACACAATGTCACAGGCAAAAAAGTAAATGAATTTATGATATAAAATACATAATGGTATATGAGAAGAATAAGAACCCGGTTTGGCACAGTTGACACATGTCACAGGCAAAAAAGTAAATGAATTCATGATATAAAAGACATATTGGTATATGAGAAGAATAAAACCGGTTTGGCACAGATGACACAATGTCACAGGCGAAAAAGTAAAACAATTTATGATGTAAAAGACATAATGGTATATGAAACGAATGAAATCCGGTTTGACACAAAAGACACAATGTCACAGGCAAAAATGCAAATGATTTTTTTATAATAAAAACATAATAGTATATGAGAAGAATAAAACCCGGTTTGGCAAAGATGACACAATGTCACAGGCGAAAAAGTAAATGAATTTATGATATAAAAGACATGATGGTATATGAAAAGAATGAAACCCGGTTTGACACAGAAGACACAATGTCACAGGCAAAAAAGTAAATGAATTTATGATATAAAATACATAATAGTATAAGAGAAGAATTCAAACCCGGTTTGGCACAGATGACACAATGTCACAGGCAAAAAAGTAAATGAATTCATGATATAAAATACATAAAAGTACATGAGAAGAATAAAACCCGGTTTGGCACAGATGACACAATGTCACAGGAGAAAAAGTAAATGAATTTATGATATAAAAGACACAATGGTATATGAAATGAATGAAACCCGGTTTGACACAGAAGACACAATGTCACAGGCAAAAAAGTAAATGAATTTATGATATAAAATACATAATAGTATAAGAGAAGAATTCAAACCCGGTTTGGCACAGATCACACAATGTCACAGGCAAAAAAGTAAATGAATTCATGATATAAAATACATAAAAGTACATGAGAAGAATAAAACCCGGTTTGGCACAGATGACACAATGTCACAGGCAAAAAAGTAAATGAATTTATGATATAAAAGACATATTAGTATATGAAAAGAATGAAACCCGGTTTGACACAGATGACACATTGTCACAGGCAAAAAAGTAAATGAATTTATGATATAAAATACATAATAGTATATGAGAAGAATTAAAATCCGGTTTAGCACAGATGACACAATGTCACAGGCAAAAAAGTAAATGAATTTATGATATAAAAGACATATTAGTATATGAGAAGAATTAAAACCCTGTTTGGCACAGATGAAACAATGTCACAGGCAAATAAAGTAAATGAATTTATGATATAAAATACATAATAGTATATGAGAAGAATAAAACCCGGTTTGGCACAGATGACACAATCTCACAGGAAAAAGTAAATGAATTTATGATACAAAAGACATAATGGTATATGGCCGTGTGTCTTGAACTCGCCACCCTTACCGTTGCATGTCCAGATTTTTACATTTTACAACATCTGAGATTCGAATTAGCATATCGCAATAACTATTTGTTCTACCCCATAAAAAGTATATATTTTCTGAACGGTAATCTCACAAGGAATCCAAATATGCTATTAGAATTTAAATAAGACCTAATGGTAACATGTTGTGATTAAGAATGTTCAAAAAATATCGATTTTTTTCATATTTTGATTTAAGCTCAATAATAATTTTATACCTATCCCAATCATAATTTTACTGTGCATATTTAAGTTCCTCATGCAATTACCCACCAGAACATAATAGTTGTTAATGGTAAACATGTTGAAATATACTATATCGAGAAGTAAATGAGCACAAACGTTTAAATTTCATATTTATTAGCGTTTACAAGTATATTTTTTTTGGTGTGCACCCTATCCTGATTTAAACGGCATTTTTGGATTCCCCTATTTGAGAGCTTTCCAAAAATGTATAATTTTGCTATCATCGGTTAAATATTTATTTTGTTATAGTCATGTATGTAAAACCGATGAATTAGGGCAAGTTCACTGTGTAGCGAATAGGGAAAAGCCAAGGACAACGCAATCGATTCATGATTACAATTGTTGCACAATAGTTGTCACATTTGTTGAAACAGAATCTTATAGAATATAAAATAATCTATAAAATGAGAGCAAAATCATGTTTGTACCATACAGGGATGAGAAGTTATAGTAAATTGAACGTAGAATTGGAAACATTTTCTATATTCCCCATAGAGATTGCACACAGCGCCGCCGCCACCGCCGCCGCCGCCACCGCCACCACCCCTGACTTTCACAACATAATCAATCATATCTCAGCCAAACATTTATAGAAATACCTGATTTATTAACACAATGTAGCTAGATAAATAGGCTTTCACATGACACCTCAACCATAGCTCTACCACATTTAGTTGTTGAGTTAATAGAGAGAGATGGATGATTTGTCACCAAAAATGCAACGCCACCACCCATTTTGGGTGGTGAGTTCAAAACACATGGCCATATGAAAAGAATGAAAGCCGGTTTGACACAGAAGACACAATGTCACAGGCAAAAAAGTAAATGAATTCATGATATAAAATACATAAAAGTACATGAGAAGAATAAAACCCAGTTTGGCACAGATGACACAATGTCACAGGCAAAAAAGTAAATGAATTTATGATATAAAAGACATATTAGTATATGAAAAGAATGAAACCCGGTTTGACACAGATGACACATTGTCACAGGCAAAAAAGTAAATGAATTTATGATATAAAATACATAATAGTATATGAGAAGAATTAAAATCCGGTTTAGCACAGATGACACAATGTCACAGGCAAAAAAGTAAATGAATTTATGATATAAAAGACATATTAGTATATGAGAAGAATTAAAACCCTGTTTGGCACAGATGAAACAATGTCACAGGCAAATAAAGTAAATGAATTTATGATATAAAATACATAATAGTATATGAGAAGAATAAAACCCGGTTTGGCACAGATGACACAATCTCACAGGAAAAAGTAAATGAATTTATGATACAAAAGACATAATGGTATATGAAAAGAATGAAAGCCGGTTTGACACAGAAGACACAATGTCACAGGAAAACAAGTAAATTAATTGATGATATAAAATACATAATAGTATATGAGAAGAATTAAAACTCAGTTTGGCACAGATGACACAATGTCACAGGCAAAAAAGTAAATGAATTTATGATATAAAATACATAATGGTATATGAGAAGAATTAGAACCCGGTTTGGCACAGATGACACATGTCACAGGCAAAAAAGTAAATGAATTTATGATATAAAAGACATATTTGTATATGAGAAGAATAAAACCGGTTTGGCACAGATGACACAATGTCACAGGCGAAAAAGTAAAACGATTTATGATGTAAAAGACATAATGGTATATGAAACGAATGAAATCCGGTTTGACACAGAAGACACAATGTCACAGGCAAAAATGCAAATGATTTTTTTATAATAAAAACATAATAGTATATGAGAAGAATAAAACCCGGTTTGGCAAAGATGACACAATGTCACAGGCGAAAAAGTAAATGAATTTATGATATAAAAGACATGATGGTATATGAAAAGAATGAAACCCGGTTTGACACAGAAGACACAATGTCACAGGCAAAAAAGTAAATGAATTTATGATATAAAATACATAATGGTATATAAAAGAATTAAAACCCGGTTTGGCATAGATGACATAATGTCACAGAAGAAAAAGTAAATGAATTTATGATATAAAAGACACAATGGTATATGAAAAGAATGAAACCCGGTTTGACACAGAAGACACAATGTCACAGGCAAAAAAGTAAATGAATTTATGATATAAAATACATAATAGTGTATGAGAAGAATTAAAACCCGGTTTGGCACAGATGACACAATGTCACAGGCAAATAAAGTAAATGAATTTATGATATAAAATACATAATAGTATATGAGAAGAGTAAAACCCGGTTTGGCACAGATGACGCAATGTCACAGGCAAAAAAAAAGGAAATGAATTTATGATATAAAATACATAATAGTATATGAGAAGAATAAAACCGGTTTGGCACAGATGACACAATGTCAAAGGCGAAAAAGTAAATGAATTCATGATATAAAATACATAATAGTATATGAGAAGAATAAAACCCGGTTTGGCACAGATGACACAATGTCACAGACGATAAAGTAAATGAATTTATGATATTAAAAGACATGGTAGCATAGGAAAAGAATAAAAACCCGGTTTGGCACAGATGACACAATGTCACAGGCAAAAAAGTAAATGAATTTATGATATAAAAGCATAATAGTATATGAGAAGAATTAAAACTCGGTTTGGCACAGATGACACAATGTCAATGGCGAAAAAGTAAATGAATTAATGATGTGAAAAGACATTATAGTATATGAAAAGAAGTAAACCCGGTTTGGCACAGATGACACAATGTCACAGGCAAAAAGGTAAATGAATTTATGATATAAAAACATAATAGTATATGAGAAGAATGAAAACCCGGTTTGGCACAGATGACACAATGTTACAGGCAAAAAAGTAAATGAATTTATGATATAAAAAGACTTAATAGTATATATATGAAAAGAAGAAACCCGGTTTGGCACAGATGACACTGTGTTACAGGCGAACAAGTAAATGAATTTATGATTCATAAATACATAATAGTATATGGAAAGAATAAAACCCGGTTTGGCACAGATGACACAATGTCACAGGCGAAAAAGTAAATTAATTTATGATATGAAAAAACATAATATTATATGAAAAGAAGTAAACCCGGTTTGGCACAGATGACACAATGTCACAGGCGAAAAAGTAAATGAATTTATGATATAAAAAGACATATTTGTATATGAGAAGAATAAAACCGGTTTGGCACAGATGACACAATGTCACAGGCGAAAAAGTAAAACAATTTATGATGTAAAAGACATAATGGTATATGAAACGAATGAAATCCGGTTTGACACAGAAGACACAATGTCACAGGCAAAAATGCAAATGATTTTTTTATAATAAAAAACATAATAGTATATGAGAAGAATAAAACCCGGTTTGGCAAAGATGACACAATGTCACAGGCGAAAAAGTAAATGAATTTATGATATAAAAGACATGATGGTATATGAAAAGAATGAAACCCGGTTTGACACAGAAGACACAATGTCACAGGCAAAAAAGTAAATGAATTTATGATATAAAATACATAATGGTATATAAGAAGAATTAAAACCCGGTTTGGCATAGATGACATAATGTCACAGAAGAAAAAGTAAATGAATTTATGATATAAAAGACACAATGGTATATGAAAAGAATGAAACCCGGTTTGACACAGAAGACACAATGTCACAGGCAAAAAAGTAAATGAATTTATGATATAAAATACATAATAGTGTATGAGAAGAATTAAAACCCGGTTTGGCACAGATGACACAATGTCACAGGCAAATAAAGTAAATGAATTTATGATATAAAATACATAATAGTATATGAGAAGAGTAAAACCCGGTTTGGCACAGATGACGCAATGTCACAGGCAAAAAAAAAGGAAATGAATTTATGATATAAAATACATAATAGTATATGAGAAGAATAAAACCGGTTTGGCACAGATGACACAATGTCAAAGGCGAAAAAGTAAATGAATTTATGATATAAAATACATAATAGTATATGAGAAGAATAAAACCCGGTTTGGCACAGATGACACAATGTCACAGGCGATAAAGTAAATGAATTTATGATATTAAAAGACATGGTAGCATAGGAAAAGAATGAAAACCCGGTTTGGCACAGATGACACAATGTCACAGGCAAAAAAGTAAATGAATTTATGATATAAAAGCATAATAGTATATGAGAAGAATTAAAACTCGGTTTGGCACAGATGACACAATGTCAATGGCGAAAAAGTAAATGAATTAATGATGTGAAAAGACATTATAGTATATGAAAAGAAGTAAACCCGGTTTGGCACAGATGACACAATGTCACAGGCAAAAAGGTAAATGAATTTATGATATAAAAACATAATAGTATATGTGAAGAATGAAAACCCGGTTTGGCACAGATGACACAATGTTACAGGCAAAAAAGTAAATGAATTTATGATATAAAAAGACTTAATAGTATATATATGAAAAGAAGAAACCCGGTTTGGCACAGATGACACTGTGTTACAGGCGAACAAGTAAATGAATTTATGATTCATAAATACATAATAGTATATGGAAAGAATAAAACCCGGTTTGGCACAGATGACACAATGTCACAGGCGAAAAAGTAAATTAATTTATGATATGAAAAGACATAATATTATATGAAAAGAAGTAAACCCGGTTTGGCACAGATGACACAATGTCACAGGCGAAAAAGTAAATGAATTTATGATATAAAAAGACATAGTAGTATATGAAAAGAATGAAAACCCGGTTTGGCACAGATAACACAATGTCACAGGCATAAAAGTAAATGAATTTATGATATAAAAACATAATAGTATATGAGAAGAATTAAAACCCGGTTTGGCACAGATGACACAATGTCACAGGTAAATAAATTTATGATATAAAAGACATAATGGTATATAAAAAGAAAAAACCCGGTTTGACACAGATGACACAATGTCACAGGCGAAAAAGTAAATGAATTTATGATATAAAAAGACATAGTAGTATATGGGAAGAATAAAACCCGGTTTGGCACAGATGACACAATGTCACAGGCGAAAAAGTAATTAAATGTATGATATAAAAAGACATAAGAGTATATGAAATGAATAAATCCGGTTTGACACAGATGACACAATATCACAGGCGAAAAAGTAATTAAATACATGATATAAAAAGACATAATAGTATATGAAATGAATTTATCCGGTTTGACACAGGAGCCACAATGTCACAGGCGGAAAAGTAATTAAATGTATGATATATAAAGACATAATTGTATATAGAATGAATTAAACCCGCCGTGTCACAGATGACTAAATGTCACAGGCAAAAGAGTAATTAAATGTATGATATAAAAAAGACATAATAGTATATAGAATGAATTAAACCGGCCGTGTCACAGAAGACACAATGTCACAGTCGAAAAAGTAATTAAATGTATGATATATAAAGACATAATAGTGTATAGAATGAATTAAACCCGCCGTGTCACAGATGTCACAATGTCACAGGACAAAAAGTAAATAAATGTATGATATAAAAAGACACAACAGCATATAGAATGAATTATACCCAGTTTGACACGTAGAGTAGTACATAGAATAAATAACACCGTATGAACATACATGAAACAATACACCAGTAGGTATAACGATGGTAATACCATTTATATTAAGTCATATAGTTCGTGCTATATTACATGAAGGATACACCCATATTCTGGACTGTACTTGTATCGTCAGATACTGGAACACCCAATATCGGGCGATACTGAACAAAAAGTATGTACTAGTATCGTTCAATACTGGAACAAATTACACTGGTAGCATGTGTACCAGTATCGCCCGATACTGGAAAATAAAACGTTCCAGTATCGCTCGATACTGGAACACAATTTGGTGTTCTAGTATCGACCGATACTTGAATAGTAAAATCGGACCATTATCGATACTGGCAGCTTTTATGTTCCAGTATTGAACGATATACCAATAGCTGTGACCTAAAGTACACTTTTTTCCATATCTTGTAATGGATTACTAAAATAAGGGAGAACTAATCTCTTAAAGCTCTTAATCTCTAATCCCAGTCTTCCACCGGAATAGACATCCATGAACCCTACCTTATAACAGAATTTCCCGTATTCAAACCATCCGTCCGCACACTCCGGTAACGGTTCTTGCGTCGTAGCCCTCGAACTATCGCCTGGTTGACTAGTAGTATGGATCTCCGTTGTGTCACGAGATGTTCGTACTGTAGTCAAGTTGGATTGTCTGGTTGAATATTCCGTTGTGAAATTGGATGACACGGTTGCTGATTCTGTTTTTGAGGTTGAGGTGTCTACGGTAGCAGTACCTAAGCACACAAATAATAACAGCATTTATTTTATGATTACTATGAGTAGTGGTGTGAGTACGGTAGTTGTCAATATAATAAGTCAGTATTATTTCATACTTAATAACATTGAAGAAAACAATGAAAACGTAGCCTTGTGGCTTCTAAACTATGTATTTATATCCTAAATATGTTAAATAAATATCAGCATATGATTTGAAAAATATTTAAAAAACAAAACAATCCAATCCGGCTTGAGATTTCTAAATCAGGTACAAATATATTATTTTTATTTTACAACAAATTTATAAACAGTATGAAACGTCATGTGTGTATAAAATGCATTTACATCTACTTAATCAGAAACATCAAATAATCAGCTCATAAACCTAGTATATAATCATTGTTAATTATTTACCTAATGGTCCAACAAGAAAAAGAAATAAAATCATCATCTTCATGGTGATGCACTCCTCTTCATACAATGCACCAAAATGCTATGCAGCAGTTGCCGGCCATACGTTTTCTAAAGAGTCAGACATTTCCGTTAAATCAGTCTCTCCACGACGAGAATCTGTTAGATAATGGAAGCGGTGACAATGTTTTCCGATTGAAAAATAAATCTCGATTTCTCACTAACGATACGATCCAGGCCTTCTTGTATTCTTGTTTCTATATTACCATGCATATGATTGAAATAACTCTAATAAAGATAAATTGATGTTATCGTTTGTAAAAGCCAGTTGCTTGTTTTATTTATTCTGTAAATGCGGTTCGACTTACAATCAATCAAAAAGAATGTTTATAAAACAAACAAAACGTGCTTCTTTCAGTTGCAACTGCAAAAAGGTTTTTCTTTTATTAATTGATACTTATATTTGAGTGAACTTTATTCTTCATGGACGACTGTTTATTTAAGCGATTAGGTAGTCTTATCATATGCGACATTTGGATCGGAAATATGTTATAGTATCTGCAAACATAAAAATAAGGGCTTGTGGTGTAATTATCAAGACTGCAAAGGTGTACAAAAACAAAACCTTGCTTAATTGACCCGTTGGGTTGTTTATTGTCCTGATTCCTAAATAGATTTCTCTTAGATTTATAGTATAAAACATCTTTAAAATGATACAACAATTGTTTTGGGTTGCTAGAGAAGCGGCCGAGTGCACCACATTGACGTAACATACTGTAGAGAAGTAAGCTACCTCACTAGTACTTATGCCCTAACTGCAGCGTAAATTACTAGCGATGTAATTTTGGTAGCAAAACTGGAAAGTAAGATCAGAATAGTAAATAGCGAGGTAAATATCCATATAAATTGATATCGTCCCACTTGAAAAATACATTCTACATATTATTATACATATTTTCCATACATTGGAGAGAAGATTTTTGACATTAATGGTTTTCCGTCAAATCAAAACATGTGTCGTCAGTAGCTACGTCACTCCAGGGGTCAAACACTTAAACAATGAAGCCCGACGAGTCGGTCTGCGAGTCGGTTCAAATCACGCCATTTTCATTCCAAAAACATGGACCATTATTACATTTTGAAACAGTTTTTGTTCGAGATACAAAGGTCACAAACTAAATTGGTTCCAGTCAAATGTTACCACTACCATAATTCTCTCGTGTACTCGTATTCAATTATCTGGCAACAAATGATTATCCAGCTTTATTTTACGAATGTCGTACACCAAGGGTGGTTTAAAACTGGCTGTAAGTAGCGCAACTCCAACCTTCTCCTCTACCACTAATCTTCCTTTCCCTATCTCATATCTCTTTCTACTCTGCATGCTTCTTCTATGCAACTGTTTCCATACTTTGCTTTGCTCTAGGTTGTAGATACAGGAGGCACCTCCATCAGCCCACCTGTCCCTAATCGCTTCCCTTGCAGTTACCCATCTCCACGTCCTCGAAGACTAAGATGTATTGCAATGTAGTGCATGTTAGTCGCGTGCCACCTGGATAGCCAAACCTTGCGGTTAATGCTAACTGACGGAGCTCTGGGGGGCAATGGTCGGTAGATCTAAGACTATTGGAGTAGTCTGAAGGTCTATTGAACATAGCTTACTAGGTTTCAATCTAAAATATTGAGACTCGGGTAGAATATACTCATTAGCCTTGGCTGGCAAGTATTCTAGAAGAAGGACAACTTTGATAATAAACCATGCTGCAGGAGTTGCGACCGCAGTGATTATAGCAACAGAAAAACCATGATGTCAAACCAAACCAACACTAGGGTTAAAGTCCCTACTAACCTAACGTCTCCAGGAGCAGACTCGGATTTTTCAAAATCAACTGATGACGGCATGCCCCCAAACCCGGAAGCACTGAAAAGGACATCAAAACACGCAAGGCAGCTGCATGGAGAGCTTGTGGCAAACTTAGTCAGCTATGGAAGGCTAAATCATTATCCAGAAAGCTCAAGGAAAGACTGTTCATAGCTACAGTAGAATCCGTCCTCCTTTATGGATGTGACGCATGGACAGTCACCCCAAAGCTTGGTAAACAACTGGATGGATGCTACACTAGGATGCAAAGATCTGTGTTCAACATCAACTGGAGTCAGCATGTGACAAATAAGGACCTGTATGGGGATATGCCAAAAGTCTCGGACAAGATCAGAGAACGCAGAGCAAGATTTCCTGGACACTGCTTCAGAGGGTCCAAGGAGCTTGTACACAAACTTATACATTGGATCCCAAAGCACGGAGCAAGAAAGCGTGGTATACCAGCCCTGACCTACATTGACATACTCAAACGTGATACAGGACTGCAGGTGAAAGAAATCAAGACAGCTATGTTGGATAGGAAGATCTGGAGAGGCATTGTGGTTCGGAAAAATCATCCGCCCTAAGTCAAGTAAGTAAGTCACGTACACCAAGGATATACCCAATTCTCCACGAAAATATTTGGCGTTGAAGTTGACTTGTAAAAAAACCAATATATACTACCGCTTGTAATCGCCGTCCAATACGTTGGACAAATAGTAGGGTCATCTCGAGTGAACCCTTGTCCACGACAGCGAAGGTTCATTTCTCAGCGGATCTGTCTTCTAGGAAGGTTATTTAACAAATTTAGCGGGGCTTCCCTTGCAAAAGAGTGGGCAAATTGCTTCAACTAACCTGACAAGCATACCAACTTGTTCGTCTGAGCACAAGGATTCCAAAAATGTATAGTTTGCCCCACTTCCGATGTTTGGTTATACACCGTTACCCAGTTATGAAGCAATACGTGAAAAGGTCGTTGACCTTTGCATTTATGTTCAAAAGTTGAAATTGCTCCAACGAGTTAGATAAAGGTAGAGCGCCCTGCTCGCGAAGAAAGTGAAGCCGATCCACGAGTCATGACGTCATCACCTATGTCGTCTGCTTCTCTCTAAATTTCATGAAAACTTCATTGTTATACAAAATTGGTCACACAAATAGGTAGATGCATCTTGCATGAACATATTTTGGCTGAGGACCCCTCATCAAGATAGATGAAAACGGGCTGAATTTTTCAGTTGTTTGAGTGCCGTCAGTTCGTTAATGTATTTGTTTACATGTCGCGTTGCCGTTCTGTCAGCAAATCCACTAAATTTAGTCGATTCGTTCATGACCAGTTACTGATTTTGGAGGGCAATGTCGATCCCCAGTCGATTTAATGCACACCAAAATTAGCAACTGGTCATGAACGAATTAACTGAATTCAGGGAATTTATCTGCTGTCAAGTAATTTAGATATTCAAAACAAAAGCTGATAGATATTTTTACATTTCTAAGGTATAACCATGTCAATTTACATTATTCTAGAACAATTTAGCGCTGGTCTGTATTTTTACCTGATTTCGAACACGAGATTTAGGATTGCATTGTAAATGGGCTGGCAATGGCCCTAGATTCAGTCTAGATTATTGGTTGTTGTGGTTAAAATGTCATAATGGCTATCATATTATTGGAAGAATTGTTTTTCCTCATGTCTGACTCTTTATTTCAGATATGTATAAAATACATGTTAACACATTTTTTATCTAAAGTTTCTGCCTTTATTATGTAACATAGAACCATAGACAACAACAACAGAAAAATACAAATGCCCACATACATTATACTTATCAATACTACGATAATGTACATGCAATCAGAGGCGTTGTCATACATCAGTGTTTACCCAGAAACAAGCACTTTATTACGCCAATGATTTGCATACTATACACCACACAACTCAACACCCATGACACCTGTACCACGCGGTATTAGTTTATTCATAAAACATTCTGTATTGCATTATAAATTGATAAGTTACAGATTTTAGTCAATTAGCTGTTACTTGGAGCGACTATTTTATCTACAACAACTCACACAATTCGCAGTGCAGGCTTTAAAACCCGAAAGGCCGCTTTAGCGGCCGCGCGGAGAAAACGCTATAACCCGAAAGGCCGCTTCTGCGGTCTTAGAACAGGTGACACATTGATCATATGAATTTGAGTGGTCATATGACTTTTAAGTCATGTGATGTTTACCCGATGTGAAATACCTTGTTTCGCTAGATTTACGTTGTGTTTTGATGTCATTTGGCTGAAGAAAACTGTCAAAAATAGCACGAAATTGGATGAATATGCACTGCATTAGAATATAACTGAGTATAAGTGCTCGCCGAGTGTTTGTTAAATCTTCCTCGTTCAAGGTTGCATTATTCATTAAAAGAAAAACCTATTTGATTCATTGTGTCCAATATTTTCGAAAGGGTTAACTTTAAAGAACTCGCAAGTTGTTGTTGTGGTTTTTTATATACATGTATATATTTATTTAAAGACAAATGTGGCCGATTTGCTGTTGAATGACATCATTTGCGACCTTGCCTCCTATCAATGATTTGCACCGGCTTATAATAACAATAGATAATTTAGGGAATAGGCAGTTATGACTTGAATCAAAGATACTCAAGTATAACGACTTTGACGTTAATTACCATCTGTAATTCGTTCCTACAAAAAGCAACTACCGTATCGCGACTGTTACCGAGACCGTATAGAGTACTCACCCTAGTACTCAATACGACGGGACAATAAATAGAATACAGCTCTATTTACATACCGCACCACTTGTCCCGTCGTATCGAGTACTCAATACGACGGGACAATAAATAGAATACAGCTCTATTTACATACCGCACCACTTGTCCCGTCGTATCGAGTACTCAATACGACGGGACAATAAATAGAATACAGTTCTATTTACATACCGCACAACTTGTCCTTCGTATAGAGTACTCTATACGACGGGACAATAAATAGAATACAGCTCTATTTACATACCGCACCACTTGTCCCGTCGTATCGAGTACTCAATACGACGGGACAATAAATAGAATACAGTTCTATTTACATACCGCACCACTTGTCCTTCGTATCGAGTACTCAATACGACGGGACAATAAATAGAATACAGCTCTATTTATATACCGCACCACTTGTCCCGTCGTATCGAGTACTCAATACGACGGGACAATAAATAGAATACAGCTCTATTTACATACCGCACCACTTGTCCCGTCGTATCGAGTACTCAATACGACGGGACAATAAATAGAATACAGTTCTATTTACATACCGCACAACTTGTCCTTCGTATAGAGTACTCTATACGACGGGACAATAAATAGAATACAGCTCTATTTACATACCGCACCACTTGTCCCGTCGTATCGAGTACTCAATACGACGGGACAATAAATAGAATACAGTTCTATTTACATACCGCACCACTTGTCCTTCGTATCGAGTACTCAATACGACGGGACAATAAATAGAATACAGCTCTATTTACATACCGCACCACTTGTCCTTCGTATCGAGTACTCAATAGGACAGAACAATGAATAGAATACAGCTCTATTTACATACCGCACCACTTGTCCCGTCGTATCGAGTACTCAATACGACGGGACAATAAATAGAATACAGATCTATTTACATACCGCACCACTTGTCCTTCGTATCGAGTACTCAATACGACGGGACAATAAATAGAATACAGCTCTATTTACATACCGCACCACTTGTCCCGTCGTATCGAGTACTCAATACGACGGGACAATAAATAGAATACAGCTCTATTTACATACCGCACCACTTGTCCTTCGTATCGAGTACTCAATACGACGGGACAATGAATAGAATACAGCTCTATTTACATACCGCACCACTTGTCCTTCGTATCGAGTACTCAATAGGACGGGACAATGAATAGAATACAGCTCTATTTACATACCGCACCACTTGTCCTTCGTATCGAGTACTCAATAGGACGGGACAATGAATAGAATACAGCTCTATTTACATACCGCACCACTTGTCCTTCGTATCGAGTACTCAATAGGACGGGACAATGAATAGAATACAGCTCTATTTACATACCGCACCACTTGTCCTTCGTATCGAGTACTCAATACGACGGGTCAATAAATAGAATACAGCTCTATTTACATACCGCACCACTTGTCCTTCGTATCGAGTACTCAATAGGACGGGACAATGAATAGAATACAGCTCTATTTACATACCGCACCACTTGTCCTTCGTATCGAGTACTCAATAGGACGGAACAATAAATAGAATACAGCTCTATTTACATACCGCACCACTTGTCCTTCGTATCGAGTACTCAATTCGACGGGATAATAAATAGAATACAGCTCTATTTATATACCGCACCACTCGTCCTTCGTATCGAGTACTCAATTCGACGGGATAATAAATAGAATACAGCTCTATTTACATACCGCACCACTTGTCCTTCGTATCGAGTACTCAATACGACGGGACAATAAATAGAATACAGCTCTATTTACATACCGCACCACTTGTCCTTCGTATCGAGTACTCAATTCGACGGGATAATAAATAGAATACAGCTCTATTTACATACCGCACCACTTGTCCTTCGTATCGAGTACTCAATACGACGGGACAATAAATAGAATACAGCTCTATTTACATACCGCACCACTTGTCCTTCGTATCGAGTACTCAATACGACGGGATAATAAATAGAATACAGCTCTATTTATATACCGCACCACTTGTCCTTCGTATGACTACTCAATACGACGGGACAATGAATAGAATACAGCTCTATTTACATACCGTACCACTTGTCCTTCGTATCGAGTACTCAATACGACGGGACAATGAATAGAAGACAGCTCTATTTACATACCGCACCACTTGTCCTTCGTATGACTACTCAATACGACGGGACAATGAATAGAATACAGCTCTATTTACATACCGTACCACTTGTCCTTCGTATCGAGTACTCAATACGACGGGACAATGAATAGAAGACAGCTCTATTTACATACCGCACCACTTGTCCTTCGTATCGAGTACTCTATACGACGGGATAATAAATAGAATACAGCTCTATTTACATACCGCACCACTTGTCCTTCGTATCGAGTACTCAATACGACGGGACAATAAATAGAAGACAGCTCTATTTACATACCGCACCACTTGTCCTTCGTATCGAGTACTCTATACGACGGGATAATAAATAGAATACAGCTCTATTTACATACCGCACCACTTGTCCTTCGTATCGAGTACTCAATACGACGGGACAATAAATAGAATACAGCTCTATTTACATACCGCACCACTTGTCCTTCGTATCGAGTACTCAATACGACGGGACAATAAATAGAATACAGCTCTATTTACATACCGCACCACTTGTCCCGTCGTATCGAGTACTCAATACGACGGGACAATAAATAGAATACAGCTCTATTTACATACCGCACCACTTGTCCCGTCGTATCGAGTACTCAATACGACGGGATAATAAATAGAAGACAGCTCTATTTACATACCGCACCACTTGTCCTTCGTATCGAGTACTCAATACGACGGGACAATAAATAGAATACAGCTCTATTTACATACCGCACCACTTGTCCTTCGTATCGAGTACTCAATACGACGGGATAATAAATAGAATACAGCTCTATTTATATACCGCATCACTTGTCCTTCGTATGACTACTCAATACGACGGGACAATGAATAGAATACAGCTCTATTTACATACCGTACCACTTGTCCTTCGTATCGAGTACTCAATACGACGGGACAATAAATAGAATACAGCTCTATTTACATACCGCACCACTTGTCCTTCGTATCGAGTACTCAATTCGACGGGATAATAAATAGAATACAGCTCTATTTATATACCGCACCACTTGTCCTTCGTATGACTACTCAATACGACGGGACAATGAATAGAATACAGCTCTATTTACATACCGTACCACTTGTCCTTCGTATCGAGTACTCAATACGACGGGACAATAAATAGAATACAGCTCTATTTACATACCGCACCACTTGTCCTTCGTATCGAGTACTCAATTCGACGGGATAATAAATAGAATACAGCTCTATTTATATACCGCACCACTTGTCCTTCGTATGACTACTCAATACGACGGGACAATGAATAGAATACAGCTCTATTTACATACCGTACCACTTGTCCTTCGTATCGAGTACTCAATACGACGGGACAATAAATAGAATACAGCTCTATTTACATACCGCACCACTTGTCCTTCGTATCGAGTACTCAATACGACGGGACAATAAATAGAATACAGCTCTATTTACATACCGCACCACTTGTCCCGTCGTATCGAGTACTCAATAGGACGGGACAATAAATAGAATACAGCTCTATTTACATACCGCACCACTTGTCCTTCGTATCGAGTACTCAATAGGACGGGACAATAAATAGAATACAGCTCTATTTACATACCGTACCACTTGTCCTTCGTATCGAGTACTCAATAGGACGGGACAATAAATAGAATACAGCTCTATTTACATACCGCACCACTTGTCCTTCGTATCGAGTACTCAATACGACGGGACAATGAATAGAATACAGCTCTATTTACATACCGCACCACTTGTCCTTCGTATCGAGTACTCAATAGGACGGGACAATAAATAGAAGACAGCTCTATTTACATACCGCACCACTTGTCCCGTCGTATCGAGTACTCAATACGACGGGACAATAAATAGAATACAGCTCTATTTACATACCGCACCACTTGTCCTTCGTATCGAGTACTCAATACGACGGGACAATAAATAGAAGACAGCTCTATTTACATACCGCACCACTTGTCCCGTCGTATCGAGTACTCAATAGGACGGGACAATGAATAGAATACAGCTCTATTTACATACCGCACCACTTGTCCTTCGTATCGAGTACTCAATAGGACGGGACAATAAATAGAAGACAGCTCTATTTACATACCGCACCACTTGTCCTTCGTATCGAGTACTCAATAGGACGGGACAATAAATAGAATACAGCTCTATTTACATACCGCACCACTTGTCCTTCGTATCGAGTACTCAATAGGACGGGACAATAAATAGAAGACAGCTCTATTTACATACCGCACCACTTGTCCCGTCGTATCGAGTACTCAATAGGACGGGACAATGAATAGAATACAGCTCTATTTACATACCGCACCACTTGTCCTTCGTATCGAGTACTCAATAGGACGGGACAATGAATAGAATACAGCTCTATTTACATACCGCACCACTTGTCCTTCGTATCGAGTACTCAATAGGACGGGACAATAAATAGAATACAGCTCTATTTACATACCGCACCACTTGTCCTTCGTATCGAGTACTCAATAGGACGGGACAATAAATAGAATACAGCTCTATTTACATACCGCACCACTTGTCCTTCGTATCGAGTACTCAATAGGACGGGACAATAAATAGAAGACAGCTCTATTTACATACCGCACCACTTGTCCCGTCGTATCGAGTACTCAATAGGACGGGACAATGAATAGAATACAGCTCTATTTACATACCGCACCACTTGTCCTTCGTATCGAGTACTCAATAGGACGGGACAATAAATAGAAGACAGCTCTATTTACATACCGCACCACTTGTCCTTCGTTATATTTAGACAAGGTTTATTATAAGCTACTCGATGAATCATGACTTGCTAATCAAGACTGGTCGTGATATTTTCTTTCAAATCAGTCTTGATAAAGAAATAATCGAGTCGCGATACAGTCACGATAATTTTATCGAGTATAAACTGCATATAAAAGGCTCACCACATTATTATTGAGGGTCTTTAAGAAAAAAATGCCGAAATTGAATTGAGTGCAATCAAGTCATCCGTGATTTTCTGAAAGACCCTTTATTTTTTTGGAAACACACATATGTTAGGTTTTTTTAAGGAGCTAGATTGAAACTAAATTTGGCTAGAATATGTGTAAAGGTCATCATCTCATTGAGCGTTTAAGTTCATCCTCATCCTAACTGTAGTAGATGCATAAATATTGGCCGATCGGTTCCTAATTTGGTCATATTCTATTTAACATCAGAGGAACCGCAATGAACCATTCGTGACAATTACGGCATCCAATGGTATGGCTGCAAAATAATAGACTTAAAAGTGTTAAGAAATTCAACCGTCGCAAAAAAATCATGCGTCTTTGCATGAAGCTTATCGTGCTTATTCATTCCAGGTCAATTACGCGCTATTCAAACGCGCCATCTCAATAAGTGACACATTATGATCAAATTAAAAAGAAAATCTGTTTGGATGATGGCACTTTGTCACTATTCTGGATTAGCTCAATCTTTAGAGCCTTAACGGTCCCGATCTTAATGTAGACGGGTCCCTCTTGATGACAAGAAAATAATCTGCACAAACACACGTGCACTATCATATGTCTTTACCGGGTCGCTACCGGGTCGTTAACCAGCCGGTTTTGCCGGCTGATCAAAACTCCGATGGTCAGTGGAGATATATTGGTTAGTGAAGTTGAGCAGTAGTGCAGCCAGTAGGGAGGTCACGCTGCATGTCATATTTTGTTATACGCAAGAAAACAATGGAGTCTCAGTGACTGAATATTTGCTAGAAATAGCTTCGGAAAATGGTCTATTTGGGCATCTCAAAAACTGAGAAACGTCTTAAAAATCATGTAGAATTTTAGAGGATGGTCAATAACATCTGCAAAACGGTAAAATGTATAGTTTTAAACACGTTTGGTGACCAAATTTATGTCGTAAAATGTTGGAAAATTCACGTTTTGAAAATCCGTGGTCTTCAAAATTACAGGAATCCTAACTCATTCTAAACCTCACCAAATCATGAAATGAACCCTCGTCTACAAAAAAAGTCCATGTACGTATTGCTCTATCTGCTTGGAGATAGCGAAGACCACGGAAACCTCATAGCTTTATACCGCGGAATGAAATCTGCCATAGACATTACATGGCGAAAATCGTACAGATTTGCACTGCAGACCTCTGTGTAGGGAGTGTTGACAATAGCATGACAATAGCAAGGTCGTTTGACTATTGTGTCTGTGCATGTTTGTGACGACTGACCCCGTTTAACAATCTTCATAGCTTTCATATAGGGCTTGGGTGACCTAACTATTGACTGAGTGGAGGTACATGGTCAGTGGATATACTAGTATTGGTCAGTGGAGTTGAGCCGTAGAGGGTGTACATGGTCAGTGTAGATAAGAGCAGTAAGCTGTTTAATAGTGATGAGGCGGTTTTAGTAACGATGACGTCGCAATGTTGGGTATGTATGGCTATCCCATCAGCACTTTCGACACGTACAACCAGGCGCGAATTTCTAAATGGACATTTCTGGCCCCTAAGATTTTACAGAAATAGTGAGAAAAATATAAGGATTCTTCTGATATCAAAATATGTTGATGTGAATAAATAAATCAGAACCAACAAATAGTGATCAGAACATACATCTTTAAAATAAAATAAATTATGTCAGACAATAATAACACGGGTACGGTCTCAAAACAATATTTTTATTCTCTAATTATAGTGCACACTACAAGATGATGGACACGGCAGTGGTCGTAAATTCCGAATCCCGAATTGGTGCGAGGTTGAAGTAAAAGGTTTGGCCTTGTAATAAGAAAGTTCTAAATACAATCGCGGTTTTGCTGACAGGTGTAGAGCTGCTATGTACGTTGCGATCCGAAACACGCGCATAGCTTTAAGAAATAAATTCCATGATGGCCGCACACGTACACGTACACGTACGCATGTTTCTGTCACCGTATTTTAAATCTTCATATTAGAACGTAATCGTTGCATGACTTTCTCTAACATTTCCGCATCGTTGAGTCTGACCCCATGAACATGTGTGACATCGTCATTTCTATTTTCATTGTGTTGTGGTTCATTTCTTGTCCAGGAGTTCAGAATAGAACTGCTATCTGGTAACATGAGGAAAGCACGACGAGATCCGTCGGGTGTCTGAAAATAAAATTGTATCAGATGAAGTTATCAGTGTTTCATAGGTACTTACGGATATGAGTGTATCCCGTGAGACGCTAGTTTCTTTACCACCGTGTGCCCAAATTGGTCGACATATCATGAAACAGGTGTCTTCTTTCCGAAAATGTTAAACACTATTCCCGACAAGATGGCAACAAATCCAACACACGCATAACCTCTATTCATTCCTCCACCGTCACTCTTAAAGAAATGTAGCCTACTGTGGGGTTTTCTTATATGTAAAAAATGCAATGGATTATTGTAACCATCTAAAGTTTACCTTAAGTAAGAAATGTCATTGGTGATTTCTAGACCACTAACTACAAGGTTAGATCGACAATCAAGCAAAAAGAGACCATCAGCGTTTCATCGTAACGGCAAGCCTTGTGAATCTGTTAGAAATTAACCCCTGAACAACTTTACAACCAGCAAACAGTCAATAATTGACTTTCCACTCTTACGTAATTTCAAATCGTTGAAATCGCTGATATAGCTAACCTTGATTGAAGAAATTATTAATTTGACATTTAACATTGTGTAATAACTTGATAGTTAGCTAATTCACGCCCATTAAATTTACCTTTTCGATGAGAATAAAATCATCTTCTACATTGCCATGCATGGTGTGCATCTTTCCGAGATATTCAAGAGCCTCTTTCAGGTTGTTCTCTATGTTGTTGATGTCATCGTGTGTGAAAGAAGACATACCATTTTTGATGTAGCTGGAGAGAAGCATCGAGCGACATTTTGCGTGCTCCATATATGGCAATACATGATTTTGTTTCATGTTGCTGAAGGCTTTGGTGGCAAATGTAAGCACATTTGAATCTGCAACAAAACAACCCCAATATAGTTTTCTTAAGATAAATACATAACATTTCAAATAGTATTCGTTTGCTAGTAGTTTCACCGTTATTATAAAGTAATACAAGTGTATGTTCTAAATATATACCGGTATAACACTATTAATGGATACACGGAAACCTGTAAATAAGGACATTTCGTCGTATGAGAACAGCGCCTTTGGAGTAGCAGAACAATCTGAATGCAGCCCGCTCAAGTTGGAATTATAACATTTAGAAATGGCTATGGACGGTACTTAGGCTATGTATTACCATTTTTTAATCATATTTACCATAATCGGTGTTGTCTAACGTTGATTGTTCCACAACCGAAGTGACGTTCGCCTTAGTGGTACCCTTCATAACAGATTTTCGATTTTGCCTTTTGGACAGCTCTCGTGTAAGAATGGTAAACAAATATGGATTGAGTGATGAATTGATTGGTAATACAAAAACAGCTATCCATACGTAGACGATAGCAGGTACTTCAACGGCTCCAGTAAGTGACAACAATCCCATGATGATGATAGGCATCCAGCATACGAAGTCTGTGACCACTAGAAATGCCATCCGAAGAGCAAATTCTATTTGCTCTGTTTGATTTTTACCACTTCTCTGAATCTTGTTTGCTGACAATTTAACCACGATATAAATGCCGGCGTAGCAAATGAAGATAACCATAAATGCAACCATATTAACTCCGAGAAAAAGTGCAACTGAATACTCCCAACCAGCGGGTTTATCTGTTGTCAAAGGCAAGGCAAGACAAACACTTGATCTTCCATAAAATTCATCTCCGAAATAGTCTTTAATCAAAACGGGCATTAAACTTAAGATAATGCTAGCAACCCACACACTGCTTACCGCAATTTTACTAGATGCAGGTGTTAGGTTCAACTGGCTAAACGGAAGTGCAATACACAGGAATCGATCAACACTGATAACTGTCATGAAAACTACTGATGCTTCACTTGAAAGTACAGACAAAAATCCTGCAATTTTGCATATATAACTCGTTTGCCATTGTTCCGCATACGCGATGTACACATTACGATAATACATGTCAGCAGATGCGATTATAAGCATATACACTCCCATAAAACCGTCCGCAATCGCCAAATTTAATACAAGAATTGACTGTACATTGTTAGATTTTCGACCGCTACTTCGTTTCGTTGGCCGTAGTCGCCAGAAAACTACAAATCCATTTCCAAGGAGAGCACTTATACCAAGAATCCAAATAAATACACGGAGAGCGCGGATACGCATCAAATCTTCGCACGAAGAAAATTGGTCTGGTTCCGGTAGACATTCCGAAACAGTTTTAAGATCACGTACAAGACAGCAAAACAGGTATCGATCAGAGAACCTGGAGAGATGTGAATATTTATAATATTATTAATAATAAGCATTTATAAAGAGCATTAGACAAGTGGTACCTATGCGCTGTACAACTATAAAACTACAAAAGACCAATATTAAAACTAATACAAAATATTTATAGAAGAATGAGTATTGTGATACAGTTGATATTTAACAAAACTAGTATACGTAAATGTGAGTGAGGTCGATGCAGGTGTTGATCATTTTGTCAATCGTTTGTAGGTAAAGCAGAGAAAATAACTTTGAAGACGTTAATCGGATAAAGTGTACTTTTAAGGTCTAAATGAATGCAGTTTTTCGGTATAAACCATTCTGAGACACCCTGTATTAATATTCAACTATGGTTCATGTCACGAGACATAGCAAACTTGATTTTTTTTATATTAAATCCAATGTTTTCCTAAGTTAATTTCTTAATTTCCACGGCTTTCTCAACTTTAATTTGTATTTACACTGAATACTTACAATGTATCGAGAACCATCAAGCCGTTAAACATTTCTTCCATCGGTTCAGTAATTTGAGTACCGCGAATATCCCTAGTTGGAAAAGATAAATTGTTTCTATGTTACCACATGATGACCAATGGGTATTTCACAATGAACATTTTACTTTATATACCTTAAAAACATGTACAGTACATAGTGAAGAATTATACTTACAAAAACAGAACTTGTGGTGATGCCAAAAAGACGCCCGTTCTGATATGTGTGATTGGATTCATGGAGAGATCCCTAAAATACAAACAAGTTATTAAGTATAAACAAATTATTTAATCCAATTCCAACATTTTTTCCCCAAATTGACATGTCCTCCATTTTTATTTGATTATAACTACCCGTATAATTTGCTTCAGAAGTAAAACACTTGAAACCAGACTGACTAACGACTGCTCAAAGCCCAATAATGACCAAACCTGTAAATATAGGTGATCAACAGGTCATGCATTCACACAGAAAGTTCGTTGGAATTAGTCAATCATATACGATGATTATTTTGCTTTAATATTGTTATAGCATATTTTAACTCGAAAACGGATATATCTGCAATACGTAATATTACGTACGGACGTCTTTAACGATGACTTACAAATGTTTCAAAGCGACGAGTCCTTCAAATGTGGCGTTAGCGAGAACCTGGATCATGTTGTGACTCAGTATACTAGAAGGAAGATAGAAAAGAAATACAGGGTGTCACCTAAGTAGGAAATTCCACGTTAAAAGTGATCTAAAATAGTTATTTTGGTGTGTTTCGAATTTGTACAAGTTTCAAAAGAATCAACTGTTCAATATTAGTGATTGACTAAGCTGGATTCCCTTACTTTTGAATAAATATGAACTTCCTTAATTGTGTGACCACCGAGTAGATTATCAGTATGCTAGACGTGGATTTGCGTATCTAATCTTAAAATGAAAGATATAATGGCAAACATACTTACAGTACTCGCAGATTTCTATTATGGCGAAATGTTTTTGGAATTATTATTGATATCCCAGTACTCCTCAAGTCCCTGTAAATCAAAATAATCAAAACGCAAGTAAAATCTCAATCGTCTCATATATTTCCCCGGCCAACAATTACAAATCGATCAACATAGCTGCGTTATATCTTAACGTGTATTACCTGGTAAGTTACTTATTTTGAGGACTGTATATGCAATGCCGTAAATTTGTTTTACAATCTTATACGTTTAATATCAATTGATATGTGATACACATTTTGAAAAGAAAATGTAATTTAAAATATTGATTAAACTTTCAGGGTGAATTGAATTCTCAACCTGGTATATTTAAAGATAAAAGGAACAAAATAAAAATAACCCGTTTATGATGCTATGATCTTTTTCAACCCATTTCTATGGGACCTACTTAGAAGATCACTCTCCGAATGGAAATTCATAACGAAACAACCGGATACAATGTCAATAATATCACAAATACGTGTCCATTCATTTTCTTGAATTTCTTCATTATACGTACATGCACCATCGAATCATGTATGCCGACACATTATTGAAATATGTATCCACGTAAGTATAGTTGTGTGTTAATTAAACCCAACTTCCTGGGTGTGGTTTTGGGAGTAAAACTATCGGGGCGAAACACGGGTCAATTTAGGGGGGGGGGGGGTAAATCCGAAGATCTAACCCGGGTCACCCGTGTGGAAGTCAGGCGCCTTGCTGATGATCGCGCCACGGTGTCACCTCGAAAATCTTAAGATAGTCTTCGCCATTCGATAGCCCGACTGATCGCGCCACGTCACTGTGGGAGAACAAGCATTACCAGCACCTACATGTAGTAGTGTAGTGTTTTGTACTTACAAATAGAGCAGTGTATACAATTTACTGACATCGAGAAACGTGACTTCACCGAGAGACTTCGATTCTTTAGCGTTATCATCAGTGGACACATTTGCATTAATGTGAGTCAATATTCTGAAATAATTTAACGGTAAGCAATACATTATGAAGCGCCAATGTTTTAGAATGAAGAGGTACACAAGTTAACTGTGTTACTCAAATACGTGCTGTTATCAGTACGGTACAGAAAGATGGACTCTCGTAAAAACACCATATTCAATTGTATCAGGGGTGTAACAAACAGACGTTTAGAGATGAAACTATATCTTGGTGTTTCTATAATGATTTCGTTAATACTTTTATAACACTACACATGGTTCTAAACATGGTTGCCCTTACTTATACAGTCGAGTCCACTCTGAACATAAGTAAGAAAAGTGAAGAAGAAAAAAAATCATTCCAACACTCTATGACATTGCACTGTTGTCTGAGGAAGTGTCTCAAGCGCAATCACTACTCAATAGAGTGGAGACTTCAGTGGGAAGAGTTGGGCTCAAAATGAACGCTGCAAAGACGAAGTACATGTCCTTCAACCAGACGCAAGTACCTGTAATTACCACAAGTGAAGGCATGCGCCTTGATAAAGTGGAAGACTTCAAATACCTTGGAGCCTGGATGAACAACACTGAAAAGGACATCAAAACACGCAAAGCAGCTGCATGGAGAGCTTGTGGCAAACTTAGTCAGCTATGGAAGGCTAAATCATTATCCAGAAAGCTCAAAGAAAGACTGTTCATAGCTACAGTAGAATCCGTCCTCCTTTATGGATGTGAGGCATGGACAGTCACCCCAAAGCTTGGTAAACAACTGGATGGATGCTACACTAGGATGCTAAGATCTGTGTTCAACATCAACTGGAGTCAGCATGTGACAAATAAGGACCTGTATGGGGACATGCCAAAAGTCTCGGACAAGATCAGAGAACGCAGAGCAAGATTTGCTGGACACTGCTTCAGAGGGTCCAAGGAGCTTGTACACAAACTTATACATTGGATCCCAAAGCACGGAGCAAGAAAGCGTGGTAGACCAGCCCTGACCTACATTGACATACTCAAACGTGATACAGGACTGCAGGTGGAAGAAATCAAGACAGCTATGTTGGATAGGAAGATCTGGAGAGGCATTGTGGTTCGGAAAAATCATCCGCCCTAAGTCAAGTAAGTCAAGTCATGAACTATTACATAAAACGACAATAACCATTGAGAAGAGGAGACGTCGATTTTAGAAGGTCAACCAAAATATTGCAGGCCAGTCTGACAATTACTGTATATCGAGGCCAATACAAGATACAAGATGTATTGATAAGATAACAGAATTCATTCATTAAAACTTACAATTGACGTATGTCATTTGGAACAACATCAGCTTTGTATGAAGTCCATGAGAGTCCATCACATGTATAAAAAAGTCCATTACATGTGCAGCCATCCGGACAAGTGTAATCTGTATTTAAAGCATAAGGGGGAAAAGTTTTGTTAGAAGAGAAGGTGAAGATGCCCCTACTTATTGCATGAATAATCATCCGATTATCTCTTATAAATGCTTATTTATAAAACCGCACAGAATGGATTGCAACGGAGTGTTAATTATTCTGTTCATAAAAGGAATTCGTCATCACCTAGCTCTATGATCCAATGTTACTTTTTTCATTTTATTGTGTCAGACTACCAGGCACAAAGGGTGTCGTTTTGAAATGATTTGTTTCATGAAATTAAGAACTATTTGTCACCATGGTAGGAAGAAAATAAAGATTCATATTATACTAAGACGCATTTAAGCAATATGGATTCAAAAATACAGTAAGACTTACGACAAAACATTTCGTCGTCCCCTTCAGGGCAGGTTCGAACCCCATCACAAATCTGATGAGAATCAACACACATATGATGATTGCGACATCGGTAGCTGTCTGGACATAAAAAGGTGTCTGGAGGTAAAAAGGGTTATCAACATTGTTAAAGGGACATTAAGTGGTGTTGAAAAGTTTAAATGTTTAAAAATTTACTTCAGAATTCAAGATGAACATTAAAAATCGCCATTATTGTTGTTTCTACTAACAAAAAACACAGCAAAACTAGATTAAAACAATATCATCGCTATTTATTGAAAAACGCCCTCTATGCAAATATGGTTCGCGTTATGTATCACGCGTACTGCACGGGGATACTGTCGGACGTAAAATGCTGGTCCCGCGGGACCAGCATTTTTTGAATCGACGTTTTCTTGTACAAAGAGAGCTGATTTTTCTTAATCCTTATAGGTGTAAGTTCATACATGTAATACAATTATAAAAATAAACTAATCTCAGTTTTTATCATAATTGAGGGCGCTGCCTCCAACACATTTCTTAGTGTCCCTTTAAGTGAAAGTTTCTCAATTAAAAAGTGTTAACTGAAATTATTACAACTTTGATATATTCTTATAATAGTCTTTTTCTATAAAGCAGTGACGTGACTGCGTCATTTACAAATTGCAGTACATAAAAGCACGCGTCTACTCGAGGAACTGGCGTAACACACACGCATAGAAAGACGGAAGCGACATAGAGTACAGCGGGTGTGGTTTTGGAATGTCAACAAGAAATAAGAATGGTTTTCGGATAGAAGATAACCAATAAATTAAATAAGGACAAAAATAAAATATTGTTCTTAGCTTCTTAGCTGTTTTGCTTTGTACTATGGTCTCATAATGTATAGACGTTATTCTTTATTGGTGCATTTACGCCACAGAGGGATGGCATCCAACTGAGCATGCTCAGAGCAATTATCGCTCCAATAAACATTACAATATTCTCCTTTGACGGATATGTGAATGAACTGTGAACTTCTAATTTTCCTCGATAGTGATGGTTACCAGCAACTATTTCATTTCAAACTAGTGGGAATAAATATGTTTATAGTTAATTCCACGAACGTAGTAAGGTCAAATATTGAACAGTTCAGAAGTTCATGAAGAATTTTTATGATTAGTGCAAAGTTCACCCCATTGAACTACAGCAATCTCGTCCTGGCTAAACCCGGATAGTCCCTTGGCACAGAGACGATTTTGACCCTAACCTCAAAATCGGGTATGCGGGACATTTTTTTGACAAATTTAGATTGCAAAAATGTGCTGATTCCAAATCCGGATGATGCCAAAATGTCACCCTTGAGCGTTTCTAGATAATTGGACCTGAATAACATTATTTTTTAAATACAAAAAACTTAAAATACAGCCCGTTTTACACTATAAAGGTCACTCATGGTCGTTTTTTTGACAATTTTTTAAAAACAATTCTAGACTGCAACAAAATGCTGATTCCAAATCCGGATGATGCCAAATTGTCATCCTTAGGCGTTTCTAGATATTTAAACCTGAATAACATTATCTTTTAAATGCAAAAAAACATAAAATACAGCCCGTTTGCCAATAATATAAAGGTCACTCATGGTCGGGTTTTTTTTGACAATTCTTTTGACAATTCTAGACTGCACAAATGTGGTGATTCCAAATCCGGATGATGCCCAAATTGTCATCCTTTAGCGTTTCTAGATATTTGGACCTTAATAGCATTATCTTTTAAATACAAAAAAATCCCATAAAATATAGCCCGTTTAACAATATAAAGGTCACTCATGGTCGGTTTGTTTTTTTGACAATTCTTTTGAATATTATAGACTGCAAAAATGTGCTGATTCCAAATCCGGATGATGCCAAATTGTCATCCTTTAGCGTTTCTAGATATTTAGACCTGATTAACGTATTCTCTTTAATAAAAAAACCCCATAAAATACAGCCCGTTTTACAATATAAAGGTTAATCATGGTCGGGTTTCTTTTAACAATTGTTTTAACAATTCTAGACTGCAAAAATGTGCTGATTCCAAATCCGGATGATGCCAACTTGTCATCCTTCAGCGTTTCTAGATATTTGGACCTGAATAAATATAAAAACCATTAAAACACAACCCGTTTTACAACGTAAAGGTCACTCATGGTCGTTTTATATAGCAGATGGAATGTTTGACGATCCTTGGTGATATGCTTATGTGGATGATGAGTTCTAAAATTGGGTTTGAATTATCCCCCCCCCCCCCCTCTCTCTCTCCCCTGTACACATTCTAGTTACTCGGTTTAACCTTTAAAACAAATGCAAGTGATTGATTTTATAATTAATAGAATATTAAATAAACATCTGGATTTATATAGTGCATCCAAGATTGATCTTGCATAACTCTGCAAGATGATGCTCTTAATAGCAGGCTCATACCAGACTAATTATAAAAGGTCGCAACCTAGTACCAGTTGAGATTAGATAAGGATTCGTTTTCCCACGGGATGTTCTGCGAAATACCCAAGAAGAAGCAGATGTCCATGTCATGTGTACAAAGAACGGTGATTGACATTGGTAAGTCAGCAAAGCAGCACCGAGATGTTTCCAACAATATTATTGCTTGTCATGCTTTATCAGGATGTGATACGGTTGCTCAGTTATCGGGAATAGCAAAGACAACAGTGTTGAAAGTACTCAAAACAGGAAAACATAACGTCGATAGCTTTGCCAACACTAACTCTTCTACCCATGAACTGGTTCAACAGGCTACCTTCTTCTATGCTAGTTGTCACAACACAAAAGAAGCCAAGCCGCAAGTAATATGTCAGAGCTCCGTTTCAAGGTCTGCACATCAATGGGATCTAACGCCACAAGTGCACCCAAACTACAATAAATTCCACAAATACGGAGTCATTTACCGAAAATGTCAAACTGGCATATCTACAAACTTCAATATGGTTATCTGCAGATTCATCAGACCCTTCAACACTCGGTCCAATTAAGTATGGCTGGAACCGTGATGAACCAACAAAGACTCTCATCCCAGTACAATTACCACCAGACAGACCAGCAGCACCAGATGAAATTCTGAAGATGGTATGTTGTGGATGTGCTTCAGCTCAACCCTGCGCAACATCAAGATGCGGTTGTGTACGTGCACATCATATGCACAATATTTTGTGCATGTAAGGTGATATAATAATTGTCATAGTCAGTTGTCAAAAGTGAACACCGAGGATGAGAACAGGAGGTACTGGTTGATTCCAATGAATAGGCTCTCAATTCAATACGTTTCAGCATTCACATCAGAATTTGATCATTGTAATTGTTGGAATATGCCCTTTTTAAATTGAAATTGAATATTATAATAGCAACCAATTGAAAATGTAACATTAACAATTTTAGCATATCAATGCATCACTTGGATATGAATTTGTTCAAGTGAGTGCGGGAACGAGAAATAGAGGTTCTCTTAGAATCCGATAACTATGCTTATGATAATGAATTTTGATTCCCATTTGAATATTATGAGAATTGTTTGAAATATGCTATTGTATGCATCAATGTACCATGTTTCGGGAGGTGTTGAAGGTGAACTATTTTGATTGAAAATTGAAGGGGTTGATATGATATCGATGCGTAAAATACAATTTCACTTTCAATTTGTTATCAGTAAACATGTCTTTGTATGACATGTTTGATGTGTATTTCAGTTACCCGTTGATTGACAATGGCGGCCATTTTATAATATGGAAATGAGGAATTGCAGCATCCATTTACAAATATATATAATCTATGAAGCGAGACAAACAATTTGACACCTTATTTATGTGATTTGGACAGTATTTATATTTGACCCCAACTTGACCTTTGCCTTATAACTTCAATAATATAAGTCATAACCATGTCAAACTATATATTTTTGTGATCAGTAAACAAAGAGCTACAATGTGATATATTAGTTGTGTCTGTAGAGTCATTTTGAAAATTTCCCCCTCACAGAACTTTACCCCCTTTATTTCTCAAAACGCTCAACATCTACGAGTTGGCATCATCTAGATTTGAAATCAGCACGTCAAAGTCACCTAGAAACAATCATAAAACTTCCCGCATACTTCATTTTGAGGTCAAATGGCTCTGCCAACGAACTAGGAGCCTTGTTTTCAGTTCATTTAAATCCCTCTTCGACGCTAAATGCGCCCAATTAAGAATGACTTCTACAGGCTGTATTATATTATTTGTGTCGTTGTGAATGGCTGTCACACATATTTGATAGGTTTCAAAATTAATCAACGTTTTGCTATTGAGAAGATACTTGTAGTTACATACCGCATGAGGCCTCATCCTCTCCATCCGGACAATCCCAAACGCCGTTACATCGATCTTGTAACGCTATGCAATGAGATCCGGGACATTTTAAAGTACCCGATGGACACTTGAAATATTCTGTAAGATAATGCTAACGTGTTAGGTCCGTATGCACAAAAGAGTTAGACCGGGTCTAAAGTTAGATCTGGTCTAAGTAAAATGTATTCATGCCTCAAAATCTGTTTTCCTCTGCATTTTCATGAGATATTTTGTGCTATTTTTGAACTTTGCATCCGAATCTTTACAATTTGTTAGCTTATTTGAGAAGGAAATGTAATTAAAGGTGTGCTTTCACAAAAACTGAAATCCACTTTTGTGCATACGGACCTTAGAGTCTATTTATGATCTATAAACCATAACGCCAAATAGGCAATTCAATATGATTTGATTGTTTGTTTGTTTCTAGAGTTGTATGCCAGAACTGTGGGATACATAGGTTGAAAGTGTCAGTAATAATTCCTTTAACATTAATTTGATATCAACAAAATTGTGTCTTCACATGTATATCAATTCAGTGGACACGTGTAAACAGAAGATTGAGCACTTGATTCTCGATGCAAAGGTTGAAGGTTCGATGCCCGTGATGCTCAACGTTTGTGCTCTTACGAAAGGCATTTTTCTCAGTTATATATATCTCTCTACCAAGGTTTCGATCTCAAACAGTAACAATGTTGCACTCACCACAATATTTCAGATGGGTTGCATCACGACAACCAATAGGAAAGCCGAATTTGTCAAACCCATACTGGCAACGATACGTTGGATCTACACATGCCCCGTTGGTACACTGTAGGCTGTCATCTGAGCAGGTTCGATTCACTGTTAAAGAGTATTCGGGAATTTCTTTCAATTTGATTCTTGATTTATCATGATTTTCTTTGTTCAAATCAGATCAATTCAAGGAATTAATATCCTCGTACCCTCTAATAGGATGTTGATTTGAGTTGAATATAAAAGTTCTACAGCGGAGATATTCAGTACCAATCCAAAGGTACGTCGGTTTGCTCGTCATGAAACTAGTAAAATAAAAACAATTCTAACGCCGCAGTTATGATCAGTGGAACAAAAACGGACTAAAATGGGATCCGGGACCGGCTCCATCAGCGTTTCGAATTGAACCACGGTTGACGGCTTTAGATTCCATGTGATTTAGCTATGTAAACCTTGTTTTCGCGAGCGCACATATCTTGTCATAATTGCACAATCAGTTTGAGAAAGCGGGGCTACCAATATTGAGTTTCTGTAGTGATTTGCAGAGCTAGCTCAGGAGCGTTTTAGGGTTGCAAAGGGGCACAACACTAAATACATATCCCATTTGATTACACGTAACAAGTCATAAGTTAGCCTTATTTCCTTGCCCTTTATAGCCACGTCAGTCCCCACTTTTGGCATGTCGATAACGCTTGTGGTCAATGATTATTCTGTAAATTTAATAAAATCGTCTTCCAATTAGATTTAACGATATGATCATTTGAACAACGCCACTGCTATTTTTCATCTCGACCACTTCGGAAATGTCAATTTCAAGAATAAAGGTGGCAGATGGCATTTATGTTAGTGCTTGGCTATGGTTTACTACTAGGTTTTAAGCCACAATTGTGATATAACTTCAATGTAATGTATAAGCATTACCATCATGTAAGATTGTAACATAAGCAAAATCTCTCGATGAGAGACTATTTATAATTGTGGAATTTCAAAGAAATCATTTACTTACAGCATGTAATAGGTTCATCTTCCCAATTTTTGCCGGCACAATCTCGTTGTCCATCGCAATACGCATGTGCGGGGAGCCAAGTACTATCGTAGCATTGAATACTTACTGATGAGGTTTCTGTACATATTTATCAAAATTCTATTATAAAAATACTAGCAACATAATACATTTAAAAGACATTTTCTCGATAACATATTTCAAAATGTTTGCTGAAAGATTAAACAAATTGGACAAATTGTACTTTAGGTCCCAGATACTGCTACACCAGTATCGTTCTCAATACTGGAACATGGACATAAAAGTTGCCAGTATCGGTCGATACTTGTACGATTTTACTGTTCCAGTATCGGTCGGTACTGGAACACCAAATTGTGTTCCAGTATCGAGCGATTCTGGAATGTTTATATGTTCAAGTATCGGGCGATACTGGTACAAATGACATTGCAAGCCCATGCGATGTATTTTGTATACGCGAGAAAACACCCATTCATCATCATATCCTCCCCTTGCGATATCCCACAATGCAATTGGTTTACCTGGAAGTTTCCCCTCTCACCTGATCGCTCGGAAGGTAATGTCAAATTCGAAGCGTATACAAATGTTACCAGTGTGATTTGTCCCAGTATTGAGCGATACTGGTATACAATTATGTTCCAGTATCTCCCGGTATTGAAACAAAAAATGTATTGTTCTCAGAAGAGTTTCAAATAAATGGTCGAGTTTGTTTTCCTATGTCCACAATATATTTGTCTATAATCTGATTGCATGCGCATTCATGTGGTAAAGTATACCAGCGACAATGATATTAACCCTAACCCTACCATATACCACAATATACCACGACAGAGTATGTTGGTATCACCTGGAGTTTTTTCGCTAAAAATTGGACCCAGCCTATATACTTGGCGCAGTATCAAGTAGCCTTAACACTCGTGGTGTAATGGAAAATCCCAAGTCCCGTGTGCCGGAGGTCCCTGGTTAAAATCCCGGGGACGGCGATATTTTGGGTCGCTTTTCGCCTTGCGGAAAAATTGTCTGAAAAGTTGGGGGTAGTGTTAGGGTTAAGGAAGGGCTTACTGAAAGAACATAAAAACGGCTAAACTAAACATGATGACCAAAACTCAAATCGCCAGTATAGAACCTACCAAATCTGCTATTACGGACCATGCACCTCAAACATGTCAAAGGAACCATAAAATGATCGATTGAGACAATGGTAAAAAGACTATATAGTTAAGTTCACGTCCACGAGACAGTGAGGGGGGGGGGGGGGGGGGGGGGGTGGCGCCTACTCGAGGCGTTGGCGTACACTCTCGCACGTAGAAAGGCGAGATACAAACGCATGCGTAAAATGATGCGCCTGCAAAGTTTCGTCACTTTCCAGATAAAAGTATAGAAGGCCTTTTTTCCTTCGTCATAATCATTTCCTCGTCAATATAACGTCACCTCGAGGCGAAAGTCATATGAGGGAATCATAGATTCAATCAAAGATGTGCTTCGACTAGAATGCATGAAACTGTACTACAGGTTAGTCAGGTTTTTGCTTATGTTTTGGTTTAGAAAACTTTTTTTCTTCTAATAAAGACATACATATCTTCTAAAATAACCTTCAGTGGGTAGCAAAATATCGAGTTGACTCCGAATCAAGTCGAGTTATTCGAGTTATGTCGTCAAACGTATGTCGTCTAACAATACTCTTACCGCATGATCGTTCATCACTACCGTCCACACAATCATCTTGGAGATCACAACGTTTCTTCATACTGATGCATTGCTTATTGTCACAGGTGAATTCACTCACAGGATCGCAAGAACGATACTCTATAAATTAAATTGTTAATTAGAAAAAAAATTGGGACACTCTTTTCAGTATGTAAAATGGTAAATACGGTATGTTAAATGTAAAAAAGAAACCGAATCTATTAAAGATTTATCACGACCATATTCATAGAACAATATGATTGTACAGTTTGAGTCAAAGAGAAGTTGTTTCCAGAAAGACCAAACAAATTTGATAAATCAACGAAGCACGTATTCGAAGAGCATTCCACTCATCTTTATATTAAAAAAAAGAGGATCACCGGACCGGATGATTTTAAAGGATTTAGCGTTCCATGGACAGCTGCCAAAATGAGTTCTTTTTAATATTCGCTAACGGAATGTTACCAGGTTAACTGGCTCACGCTATAAACTTTGTAACGAACTACGGGTCACATTGATCATAACTCAAAGCCTATGGCAGTATCATCATTCGGACCAGATACATGGTTCCAGGCTTGAACAAGTAACCATTAGACAACCGTATCTACATTGTAATTCTGGCCTTAATAAGTCTCAAACACCCCCCCACACCCCCACACCTTTATGGTCTTCGGGTCGTTGTGACAAACATTAGTCCTGCTCTTTAGACACTTTAAACTTTCCTTGATGTTCATTTCTTATGTAAGTGATCAAAAATAAATAAATCGCGTATCGTCAAAGACACTAACCACATCCGTCCTCGTCGGTGTTATCCAAACAGTGTTGAATAAAATCACACACAAACGTAACAACTATGCAATCGCCTTCGAGGGCACACTGAAACATTCCTTCTCCGCAATCCTGGGCAATATCGTGTCGACGAATCACCATTGAACCTTTAAATAAAGTCAGATAGACAGTACTAAAATCATCGTACAGGGTGAGTCAGAAAGAACGGGCATTTTTGTGTGGTAAAGGCTACTTTTTAAAAAAAAATTTCTCCAAAAGGTGGGTCACCTTGTAGCATGTTTTGTCTTTGTACATTTGTTTTTGCATTGCTCATGTCAGACAACAAGATTCCTAGACGGGATTAACCTTTGTATTACAAAACCATACATGTATACCAGATGCACCTACCAGTGCACACAGACCACACCTAGCACAAAAACTCCCTGACCAGGTGCTTTGTGGTTAGCTAATCCAAAATCATTAATTGGTACCAAAAATCTGAGATAAAAAATTAAAAGGGCAAATTTCTTCGTAGTTTGATAACTCATTCGTATAGATCGAATTTATACTTTAAAAGTTATGATAATTTCAATAACCACAAGTAACGACAACGAAGTTGCACTATAATTGGTTTCCTTTGGGATATCATTTATGATTTGCATCATTGATTCATTTGTCCACTGTGTGCTATCTTAACCAGTCAGGTATGGGGATGAATGGGTGGCAGGCATCGACAGGGAGTCGGTTCACACACATTTTTAAAATGCGTAATCACACACTACATGTATAAGCATAGATCCTTGAGAAGAAAAGGATCTATGCTATAAGCAAGGATATTCCATTGAAACTCACTTTTAGTGCAAGAATTGTTTTGGTAGTTGTGGTCGATTAAACAATCATAACATCAACAATATCCACTCGATTTTTATGAATGAGGTATCAAACTACGGAGAAGAAATTTGCTCATGAAATGTATATGGCCATGTGTTTTGAACTCGCCACCCTTCCCGTTGCATGTCAAGATTTTTACATTTTACACCATCTGAGATTCGAATTAGCATATCGCAATATACTACTTGTTCTACCCCATAAAAAGTATAAATTTTGAACGGTAATCTCACAAAAAAACCAAATATGCTATTGGAGTTTAGATAGGACCTAATGGTAACATGTTGTGATTAAGAATGTTAACAAATTATCGAATTTTTCCATATTTTGATTTAAGCTCAATAATATTTTTATACCTACCCCAATCATAATTTTATTGTTTATATATAGTTCCTCATGCAATTACACATCAGAACAATAAAGGATAATAGGATAATAAATTCTTGAAAAATTGGAGACCCATCAGCCTGCTTAATGTAGATTATAAAGTTGTATCTAAAGCTATTGCAAATCGTTTCAAAAAAGTTCTCAATTCAGTTATTTCACCCGATCAAACTGGTTTTTTGTCAAATCGATATATTGGTGAAAATGTAAGGTTAATACTTGACATTATTGAGTATGTAGATAACGAGAGTCTTCCTGGGTTACTTCTGTTCTTGGATTTTGAAAAAGCGTATGATAAACTTGAGTGGAATTTTGTACAAAACTGTTTGGGTATGTTCGGATTTGGAAGTAACGCAAAAAAATGGGTCACTCTTTTTTACACCAACATCAGAAGTTGTGTTACAAACATGGGCTTTGTCTCAAACTATTTTGATTTATCACGGGGTCTTCGTCAAGGATGCCCCTTAAGTTGTTACATTTTCATAATTTGCGCGGAGGTCTTGGCCATTGCAATCCGTAAAAATAAGTGCATTAAAGGAATTAATATTAAGGGAAATGAGTCTGTTAAGTTAACACAATATGCAGATGATACCACTCTTATCTTGGATGGCTCAAAGGATTCCCTCGTGCAATCCCTTAAGGTTCTTAAATCTTTCAGCAAAATATCTGGTTTAAGTGTAAATTATTCTAAATCATCTGTATTAAAGATAGGTTCTTTAAAGAATGATGAGACCATTTTACATCCAGATGCTAATCTAATCTGGTCTAAGGGCCCTGTCAAATTCTTGGGGGTAAATATTTCTCTGAACAAACAACTTCTTTTTGAATTAAATTATGAGGTCCAGTTTCAGAAATTAAGCAAAATCTTAAACATTTGGTTACAAAGGGGTCTTACCCCCATTGGAAGAGTGTTAGTTATTAAATCATTAGCTATTTCTCAGCTCACATATTTATTATCTGTTCGACCAAATCCTCCTGATTCGTTTTTGAAAAAAATTGAAAAGGTGTTTTTCAAATTTATTTGGAATGGTAAACAAGACAAAATAAACAGGGACACCATGTACAATAAAGTTGACGAAGGTGGTTTGAACATGACTAACATCTATGATTATAAAGATGCTATTAAAATATCATGGGTCAAAAGGTTTGTTGACCCTAATAATGAGGGCAAGTGGAAGATTTTGTTTGATAATGAAATCAAGAAAATTGGTGGTGATTGGATTTGGCAATGTGAGCCAGCTAACGTGTGTGATTTAAATGTAAATAAAATTAGCAACAGTTTTTTGAAAGATATTTTGAAAGGATGGTTGAAGTTACGAAAAAAAGTATGAGATTGTTGATAAAATTATATGGTATCATTCCAAAATTAAGATTGGTAAAAAAACAGTCTTTTATAGTAGCTGGAGTAACAGTAATATTAATTTTGTATCAGATTTAATTGAATCCGATCATTTGATGAGTTTTATGGAATTCAAGGAGAAGTACCATGCTGTGAAAACTAATTTTGTTGAATATTTTGGAATTGTTCAATGTATCAAAAAGAATTTAAAGGAGTCATGTTCTAAGTTATTTACTTTGACTGGTAATTATGAAAGGAAGGAACAGCTGATGACGGATATTTTATTAACAAAAAGAGTCTGTAAATTTGCCTATGAAAAGATGAGGAAGCATGTAATACCAAATGCGAAGCAGTACTGGGAAGGCAAGGCTCAATTTGATATTGATTTGTCACAGCCAATTAATGACTGGAAGGAAGTGTACTCATTAGCTTTTAAATGCTGTATGGACTCATATACAAGATATTTCCAGTTTCGTTATATTCATAATATTCTACCAACAAACTATTTCTTGTTTAGAATTGGTTTAATAGAAACTGATACATGTGAATAGAGAAACGGTAAAACATCTCATGTGGGAGTGTAATGTAACAAAAGATTTTTGGAACAATCTTAGTGCATGGATGAATACTGGGCTAAATATCTTTTTCAATGTGAACTATCAGAATATATGTCTTGGCTTATTTAATGAAGATTTCGACTTTTTCAAAAATATTATTATTCTTTTGGCAAAACGTTATATTTATAGATGCAGAGTTGAAGAAAAGAAACTTAGTATTTATGTCTTTAAAGCATTGGTGAAAATGACCGAAAAATCCGAGAAAGTGATTGCAGAACGGAATGATAAAATGGCATCCCATAACAAAAGATGGGGGATTTTGACATTGTTTTCATAATATTGTTTTCATAATATTGTTTTCATAATATTGTTTTCATAATATTGTTTTCATAATGTTTTCTTAAAAAAAATAGCATTATGTGCCTATATAGTAAAACTTTGTCTGGCACTTGTGGCGTCTGAATGTTGATGCCTTGTCTGTATTTGATGTATTTTTTGTAGTGTTATTTATGTATTTTGTTAATCATTGTTGTATGTTATAAAATAAAAAGTCCCTATAAACGGGCTGGAAAGAGAAAAAAATTACACATCAGAACATAATGGTTGTCAAGGGTTACTTGTTGAAATATACTATATTGGGAAGTGAATGAGCACAATCGTTTAAATTTTTTTTTAGAGTTAACAAATATATTTCTTTGGGTATTCATCCTATCCTGATTTAAACGGCATTTTTGAATTCCGCTATTTGAGAGCTTTCAAAAAAGGTATAATTTTGCTATCATCGGTTGAATACTTTTTTTTGTTATATTCATGTATGTATAAGCGAGGAATTAGGGCAAGTTCACTGTGTAGCAAATAGGGGAAAAGCCAAGGACAATGCAATCGATTCATGATTACAATTGTTACATATTTGTTGACACGTTTGTTATTATTATTATTATAAGAATTTATATAGCGCATTTCCAAAAAAGACCAATGCGCTGTACAATGTATACATTATATAAAAGAAATGCATTTAAAAAGTGATAAAAACCACTAAAAGACCACTATATATATATATACAATAATTGTGTAAAAAATAAATAAAAATAAGGCTGAATTATTCAACAGGGAACAGATGAGTTTTTAAAAGCTTTTTAAAACGTTTCACATTTGGGGCGACACGTACAGAACTGGGTAGGTCATTCCACATTCTTGGTCCTAAAGCAGAAAATGATTTATCCCCAAATGATCTTTTAGTTTTGGGGATGGCAAGACGTGTAGGATCCTGAGATGACCTAAGCCCTTGACGGCCTGAGTTATAAACGTCTAGTAAAGCCTGTAAATAAGTTGGTGACGAACCATTCATACAATTGTACACATGCACCAAGATCTTGAATTCAATCCTCTGCTGGATAGGCAACCAATGCAATTCTCGGAGCAATGGTTTCGCGCTAGTTCGTCTGCCGACATGGTAAACAAGACGCGCAGCACGATTTTGCAGTCTCTGTAAACGCTTAGTCTCGGTCGCAGACAAATCGCCGAGCAATGAGTTGCCATAGTCCAACCGGGAAAGAATCAAAGATCTCACTGCATGTGCACAAGTGGATTTATCAATAAAACGACGGATTCTCCACAAGAATGTTGAAACAAAAGAAACTTATAGAATATAAAACAATCTATAAAATGAGAGCAAAATCATATTTGTACCATTCAGGGTTGAGGAGTTATTGTAAATTGAACGTAGAATTGGGAAATAACTGATTTATTCACACGAAGTAGCTAGATAAATAGACTTTCAAATGACACCTAAACCATTTCTCTACCACATTAAGTTGTTGAGTTATTAGAGAGAGATGGATGATTCGTCATCAAAAATGCAACGCCAATTCCCTTTTTGGGTGGTGAGTTCAAAACACATGGCCATATCTCAGATTTTTTGTATCGATTATTGATTTTGGATTAGCCAACATGAAAAGCGCCTGGTCAGGGACTTCTTGTGCTAGATGTACTTCTATCAGCTGCCGCGATATCACCCGGCTATATATAGGAATCAAAACGTAACATTGGCGAGCCAAGATGTCGTGGCTGATTGGCCAACTACCTCTGTGTCCAACGTGGAAATCAGGGATCTCCGCACGCGGCGGTACCAGATTGTTGGTCCACACCAGGATCTCCTTCACAGGTTTGTTGTTTTATTTCCACCTCAATCAAGATAGTGTTTTAAAGAAGATGTTTCAGTGGTCATTGGTGGGAGTTGAATATTCCACCGCGACTCTGGAAAAATTGCCTTAAGCACTCATTGCTTACTTACGTATTCCTTTTCTTTACTGTGATTTTCATTAACATTATGGAATATCTTGCTTAAATAGCAGAGCAACACCTCACGCAAAGGTTAGCACTTCCCCTTATAACGTATTAAAACAGACATTCATACCTGTATTGCAGAACAGTTCATCCGAGCCATCAATACAGTCAGCCGTAGAATCACAGACGTAGATTCGACGAACACATTCACCAGATTGGCACTGGAACATACCATCCGGGCACAGGTTTGTAGTTACTGATACAAAACATTTCATTATTTTAAAGCAATATTATGTGATCTTTTTTAAAATGTTTACACATATTTTTTCTCTCTTATAAGTTTGACTAACAGGAAAGACTTTCCTGGACTCATAAATCTATTTTGACAGTATTTTCCGTTACAGAAACCCATCACAGAACGTTACTGAATTTTAATCTGTTTCCAATTTAAGGAATTTTTCAACATATTTGTTTTAATTTTCATCATAAAGCATTCCGTAGGGGTGTGTTCACTTGTGTACAGTTGCGGTCGTAACCGGAAATACTGTAATACTGTCTTGATATCAGGACAACTTGTTTCACAATCTGATCTTGAATGTATTGCTCTGTGAATTATAGGATGTTTTAGTTTCATAGTTATAAATTTAATTAGGCAATAAAATTGCATTCCTAGGAAAACGTCACAGATAGAGGGCGTTCCATAAAAAAGATCGCATAATATTGCCTTTAATTTGATAAACCTGGAAGAGAACGTGAACTAAGTAACTTTGATTTCATGGTTGATTTGAACCCTAAAGCCTCGAGTTGTTTTTTCTACCGCGTCGGTACCGATTGTCATAGCTCAGTGTATAGAGCGTCCGTTTGGAGTTCGGGAGGTCTCGGATTAAGAATAATCGTCACTTCCACCTCGCTAACTTCGTAACTTTGATTCCATTTCATAATTGTATTGATAAAAAACCGTCCTTAGTCATGATTCATGTACGTGTGATAGTGTATAACACGGGTTGTTTATATTATAACTAATAGCGAATTAACAAAATAACAATTTGCAAAACATAGTAGGCCTATATGTTAAGGTGTAAAGGTATTGAATCAATTTAGAGATTTCAAACCATTCACATATTGTGGAGTGGACAAACTGAATTGCCATTTACTGGAAAAGAAGTTGATGTTAGAGATTTGCGTTGCTCTGGCTTGATAATAGCACATCACAGGGCATCTCCAATGTTTCTGACCACATAATGCCTGTTTGTTACTTTGCCAAATGACTTTCAATGTGTTGAACTTACGTATTAGGAATGTACCAATTAGAGAACGTCAGAGGGCGCCCGTCTGTCCAGCGGTGTAATCCAGTAGAAGAATTTAACCACAAACCTGAAGAAAGGGAGTGATGACAAATGGATTCGTGCTGAAAGAATGTAAGAATAATAGCACCATAATAGATAGGATAAATAAAGTGTTAGGCTCACCAATATATATCGCGGATCCTCTTGCAACAGAATGTTCAGTAAGCAAGGTGTGTATGATTTCCATTTCTTCTTCACTTCGAATACTAGCCAAGTGGCCTCCATGTTGTTTGCATAGTTCTTCGGCAGCCGTCCAGCGAAGCAGCTTCGCAGATTTCATGTACAAGAAACAGTTGCTACGAAAAACCTTCCAATTTTCTGGACATGACTCTGTCAAAATGTAATAAACATAATATAACGAACGTTTATTTCAAAACATCTAAAGGCAATAAAAATAAATGATTACATCTAACCATAGTATGGTGCATGCTAGCAAACGTCTTACCTGTAGCATTTGATGCTTCAGCTGGAGTGAAGATCTCCGATATGTAATCTAAACGAAAACCTCCTCCGGGATTACCAGTAGTTGTTCTAAGCCACAGATATGCAAAGTTGAAACCCGTTCGAATAGCCGTTGGTGGTAACCGCAAGTTACAATATTGTCCCAGGACATAACTATCACCCCTGGGGCCATCGTGAACAGATAAAAAACTGGATATACATTCGTCCCAGGATGGAACATCGAAGGCGAGAAATGTCATGATTATGTAAGTGCTTCCTTTGGTAGCGATTTGCCACGTGCAAGTGCTCCCCTGATAGAAATATTGGTTCGGGAAGTTGACTGATGCCAGTTGACCTTCCGGGTAGTTACACTTCCGTGTCAGGTCACACGATGTGTGTCGAATTTGGCATTCAGGTATATCTGCGTTGATAAATTAAATGAAAATGATTTTGATAAAAGCTATCATTCATCAGTTGAAAGTACAGTGTGACCACATCAACACCACCTGGGGGAGAGTGCTGTATTTGCTAGATATTAATTAACCACAATATGGCCATTCTAAAAGAGTCTGCACTAAATAAAAAGTGTACATTAAATTCATTAGAAATAGATAATAGAATTTCAAATCCAGAAGTTTTTGAAAAACACAATTGTCAAAAAAATAAAAGTGTCTGTGCCGACAATGCGATAGTTAAAATTCGCGTTATTTTGCCGAACGATCGCCAATGGGGTTCGCCTTCTCGGCTCAAGTATGTCACTCACATTTCATAACCCGTGTGCCTTTTGAAATCACCTTTTTGGGGGAGATAAGTCATTACATTACACAAAACATTGTTAAAAGAGGTGTCCAATCGAGCACAGCATTGTGCATTATCTTTTAGAAAATTGCAAAGTTATATAGAAACAATATAATAATCATAAAAAGGGAAAAAATCGACCATCTCTCTCACCATGCCATTTCATAAAATTCGCGGCTATCGAAAATCCTGGTATCAATGAATTTATAGTTAAACAATGCAAGTGCGCAAATTTGAGCATCAATAATTATGACGTCATTAAAACCAACATGTAAATTACCGCGAATTTTTGAGCTCGATAATTATTTGTGTATGATTTAATGCACAATGTTGTGCTTGATCGACACCTCCTTTAATACCTTTAACGCATCCAATCATTTCGACTCTTAGGCAGATGCCTCTATACCATGCAACAGGATGGTACCGCATTCTATCAACATCTATTTCGTAAGGCAGTTTGTTAGAAGATACACTATTTCTATCGGCATTTCCATTGAACTCCTGTAAGTTAAATCGTACACCATATTACTAACCCTATCACGAAATGACCAAATAATTGGATTAAAAAAGTAATAGAGCAACTAGCAAACAAATTCTGCGGCGAGCTACCACAGAAAATCAAGGGACACTGACTTAAAATGGGTTAGAGTTAGGATAAGAGTTAGGGATAGGGTGAGGGTTAGGGTTTTGGTTATGTTCATGGTTATGGCTATGGTTATGGTTATATTTATAGATGTGGATAGGGTTAAGATAAAGGTTAGGGTTAGGGGTTAGGGGTAGGGCAGTTTAAAGGTTAGACAGAACAAAATTCAAATATACGGACATTGGTTGACAATTCCAGAAATCATTTTCCTGGTTTCCACGCCTCATAATGACCGCAAATCATGTATATTACCTCAATCTCTTCAGTGCAACAGACTTACTAGTGGTTCGGTAGTATTAAGATTCTTGTAGTACACCATATTTCTGGTTCCAGAAGCGTAACTGATCCAAAACATTGTGACCCAAAACTCTTCATTTCCACATCCTTGTGTTACCACTGTGTGAATTGTATAGATATGATCCAGATTCACTTGAAGCCATTCATTGTCGGCGTTCTGTGCTGGTATCCACCCCGGTTGACGAAGTGTCCATGTTTCAAGTCTTGCGGAGTTTGCCCCGTTGTAACTGTTCAATTCACTCGAAGACGTAAAGCTGTCACTCATGAGAGATGCTACTCCTACGGTGTAGTCACAATCTTGTTATATTGGATAAATCAGATGCAGATAAAATACCAAAATTAGAATGGATACGACTAAAGATTTGTTAAAACTTACGCGGGGAAGTTTATGGGGAGTGTACCAAAACAACAAACCACGACACTTTCGATCACTACTTGGAATTGTTTGTTGTTTAGTCTTCCCATTGAGCATCCTCGCAGGGGCCGTGTATACAATTGTAACGATTGGAAAGATTCAGTCTAGCTAGTGTCCAAAGTGAACCGTTAAAACATTTCCGTGTGCAATCATAGTAATCACATGCAATTTACAACCATTATATATGTTTTTGAAAACAACACGAGAATTAATAGTAGGATGACAATTAACCCTAAACACCTAGTGTTGTCCTATGTATACCTACCTATACTTATATCGCCCCACGAGACACAGGCACCTAGTAGAGTAGCATTTTGTATTAGGCCTATTTAGGGCCGTTGGGGTTACGGATAAAGAGGTAAATCAATAAATTCTTACCAGTTGCTTTGCATCCACTTAGTTCAATCTGCAGGCCCATATACATGTTATGTTCATTAGCATTGATTCGAACAGCCGTGGCTTGGATTTGAGGTGATAGGATCACGACTTTCACACATTTTGTGCTGGTAATACGTAAAGCCTGCAAACAATACAAACCAAAGATTCTCAATTATTTGCCTATCACTATTATTACAGAAGGGTAGTTTCTCAACAACATTATCATTTAGTTTGACCGGTTTGAAGTATAAATATATATGTGGCCTTAAATATAAACCATTTAACCATTATGTTTGTGACAGATATACATAACGTTATACGGACGGAATCTAATGCGAATTTGAAACACCATTGAATTCAAGAGCTTTCATGAGATCGTTCGTGAATAGATACGTATACATATACGCAGGCCTTCGAAGTAGGGAAAATATATTTCCAGTTCCAGGTGTGCGCCAATTGCACGTTAAAATGAATTGTCCAGAAGACAACCAATTAAGGTAGGCCAACTTCATTCCATCAAAGAATTGATAATGTGCTTGCTTAAATGTGATAACCCAAATAACCCAATCTCAAAGCACCAGTTTAACAAGTGTATGTAATTATTCGATCGAATTGTAACAAAACATTATGCGCAACAGAACGATGATTTTTATGAATGAAATGGTGTGATTATATGTATTTTGTTATCCCTACCTATAAGCATAAACTTTAAAAGTTTTAAATTTCGAAATGTCTCTCAACAAATGCTCAAGTGCTACTAAAAATTGAATACAATAATACGAAATTACAAGCATGCAATGAAAAGATGGATTTCTTTGCAAGTGCAAGCAAAAGACTATCGGCCGAGTGCACCAATGACGGGTAGCTGAAGAATAGCGCTACCTCGCTAGTAACTGAGGCGTAACCAAAAAATTTGAGAGCTCCAATGCCGGGTAAGCTACTAGGCTAGTAACTGGCGGGTAATTTACGCTAAATGTTATACCTGACCGGACCCAAGAGTAAGTTAGGGCATAACGTTTTATGCCACAAGTCAGTCGATTCTAGCAGTAGCGTAAATTTGTTGTGAACATTGGAGGGGACGATTCGCTATTGCTCAAGGACCAATTGCGCTTGCATGCCCAGGGGTGTATATTTGAAGTGGAATGTGACCCCTCATAAGCTGAAAGATTTTATATTTTTGAAAATCCATTCATGCAATTTGGTGATTTTTTTGGTCAACATTTAGATCAACTCCTTTTGCCCATTCAAACACTAATCGCACCGACTTTGGGTCATATTTTGACCAAAATGTACTAATTGTCCAAGGATCTTAAATAATGACTAAATAAATAAACTTATTGATAAAGCCAAGTTTCAACATCATTGTGAGTGGAAAGGTAGAACTAGAAGAACGGAAAAAAATAAAAGCATATCGTGCCGTGCGTGGTCTGGGATCGAACCGGGGTTCTGCGGTTAACAAGCGAAGGACAAGGTATCCACGCCCCGGAAGTATTTGTGTTCGCCCAAAATATGTTTGTAATGTCATGATAGTCCTTATTTTTGAAAAAGCGGTAAACAAACTTCGACATTTTTGGCCATAAAATGGCATCATTTTTTTCCGGATCGCAGGCCGACTCCACGTGATTCTTTATTTACACTCACCTATGACCTAGCGAGTGACGACACGTTTTTTATATTACGGAGGACCATTCACGTCAGAATTTTACAGTAAACTATAGGTTAACACTTGGCATATGCGCCAATTAATTTTGTAAGGGGACGATGCTGATTAATGTGGATATTTACCTCGCTAGTTGCTATTCTGGTGTTACTCGCCAGTTATGCTCTAAGAATTACATCGTTAGTAAGTTATGCTACAGTTAGAGCATAACTACTAGGGAGGTAGCTTACCTCCCTATTAAGTTACCCGTCATTGGTGCACTCGGCCGAATCTGTTTTTAGGTTTCGACATAAGAAATATCAATTATGTTGAATATTAGAAGCTATTGCATCAAGCACAATGATATCTTACTTCCTCTTCATCCTGTCTTAACGATTGATACGTCTGCCATCTATTCTCACTATGCATGTACTCCAGCCTGAAAGATTTGACCAATACTACATCTCCAGGCTCACCCATTACTTTCAGTGCTACGACAGTAATTATCATACTCTCCTCAAACGACACCTGTATCCATGGGAGGACTACGGATGCTTCTGTCCTCCAAAATGAGCTGTTACCAAGCCGGCCAAATTCGGGTTTGTGGAGATAGTCCGAGTAGTTTGATGCAGTAATCTGATGGTCAGGTATCATACCGGTTTCCATGCCAAGTGTGAGGGGACAGTTTCCTGTTATCGATTGAAAATGAAGAGTATATTTGAATTCAGATATGGCAGGGTATCCCATACAAAATGATGCACGTGTTCAAACGTCATTACTTTCATCGAACAATCAGTAATTGGCATTCATGTTTTTAAAAACTAGTGGATAATTTAGTTGGCTTTCAAATGCCGTTGGTTTGATTGTAATTGCTCTTCCCAATCCAACGATTAGCTTGATCAATCACGGTACCAGAACACGGTCTTTACGACTTTCTAGGAAAAACGATGCTCGTGGGAAGAATAGTTTTGCTCATTTAATATGTGAACTTCACGATGACCAAATTACTCTTCAAATGCCGTTTGTTTGGTCTCATTTGCTTTATCCTATCAACAAATATGATTGCTTAAAGTTGAACAAATATGTAAAATGTGTGCTATATTTTATGAAGAAATGCTTCAAATGATAAAGAGCAAAAATATAACATAGATGTGAATTGGGATCTGCTGAAGGTTTTTTTATCAGCAGATGAACAATTGGCCCCAGAGGATGTTTAACGCGATGGATTCGTATTAGCCTAGGACATGTAACCGAATAAAAGGGTGTACCTAGACAAAATTGCAACATTAACCATTTTTGATGTTAATGTTTCAAAATGCTCTTCCGAACATTATATTAAAAATCGATAAAATTTGAAGTTGGGGAAAAAATGCTAATTTACATAACAATATATGGGTATATTTAGCCATATTAGTCGGGTATATACAGGGGTTACCGTGCAACCCCACCACCCAGGACTCCCCCAAACCAACTTTCTTGACTCTTTTTATGGTCCTAAAACATATTCAGGATGTTAACAGAGACAATTTCGTGTTATTCAAGATGGCGTCCAAAATGGCCGCCAAAACTGGTCAAATTTCACAAAATGCGTGGTGAAAGAAAAGCTTTAATACTGCGATGTATGTATTAGACCCCATAGACACCCATATCCGGTATTTTTGCTTTGTTAACATACCTAAATCCAAGATGGCCTCTAAAATGGCCGCCAAAAATGGTAAAATTCCATAAAATTCCATATATCAACCAAAATGTATGATCAGAATATAGTTTTAACAAAGACATGTATGTGCTAGACCACTAGAAACTCATATGCAGTATTTTCGCTTTGATAACATACTTTAAATCCAAAATGTCCGCCAAAATGATGATCAAAATACCATAAAATTGCACAATATCAACCAAAATGTATGATGAAAACATAGTTGTGACAATGGGATGTAAGTTTTAGACCACTAGTAACTCATGTCAAGTATGTTTGCTTTGTTAACATACTTAAAATCCAAACTGGCTGCCAAAACGGGCCCCATGATGGGTCCCAAAATGGCTGCAAAAAATGTCAAATTCCATAAAATGGGATAATATCATCCAAAACGTACGATGAAAGTATAGTTTTAACAATGGGATGTACGTTTTAGACCACTAGTAACTTATATCCAGTATTTTCGTGTGCTTTTTCCTTTTTTTGAATATAAAGCGCAAATGTGAACAATAGCCCAACAGACATTAGTATGAGGAATTAATAGCACTCATCAACAGTGACTATTTTAGTGATGATTTATGTGGCAGAGCTCTACCCTACACACCAGATACACACCACTTTCACAGTGGGACACCTCTCACTCACCCAGACTTAGACAATCATCTCCTAAACACACACACACCAAGTTGGCTAATAATTACAGTGCTGTAATTAATCAGGTTATTTACGATGTCAAATTTACAGCATTCTGAAGCTGTACAATAAGTGAAATTTGTGGAATTCTGGATCGGCTGTGTATGTGCTATTAACAAGGTTAATGACCAGAGTGATTAAAAATCAAACTGGTAACTCTCGAAAGAGAGCTCTGAAAGGCCAATCAAATGGTTCAATGCAGCTCAGAAAATATGCATAAAACAAGAAACACAAATGGGCAGAGGATAAAAATGCCAATGAAAATGCCATAAAAAATAAGACAAAAGCCCAAACATAGAGAACAACATCAAAATATAAATTAAAGAAAAATAATATCTGGGGTCTAATGGGCATCAAGAGAACCTACACAACAAACTTGGGAACTAAATCTACCAGTAATGACATACCTTTAAACCAAGATGGCTGCCAAAATGGCCGTTGTAAAAGTTGTCTATAAGAGTATTATTATATTAATAATAACCAATATTTATATAGCGCCTTTTCCAAAGGGCTCAAAGCGCCTTAATTTTGCAGCACATTCACCAAACAGTATGTTATAAACTGTTAGCTATTGCTTTTAGATATGAGACCCACCTCTGTGACAATTGTTGTTATGTATGACTTTTCAAAATGGCTGCCAGATGGTTAAGTTGATGTTAAATGATGTTTTATTTATTTTTATTGTAAATGCCTATACTTATATGACTATGTAATACTAACACCCTTTAATCTATGGGACAGCATTCGCTATATTTCTATGATAAAGCCTAGGGGCTGTACGTATATCTAGTTTAATTATTTAAAAATATCCAATTGGTTGCAAAAGGTTAAAATAACTGAAAAGCAGTATTAGTTTATTATTAGTGTTACATTAGAAATGACCAAATTATTATATATATATATATATATATACTTGTAGATAAGACACAAGTGGTAGACTATGGACATGAAATACAGCGCCTCCAAGTGACAGCTTTCTAATCATCCATGACTGAATTTTCCAACCAGCAGTTAGGCCAATAATAAAATATTGATTGGTTGTCCTCGACATTCCTATCTTATTTTCCGTCAGTTCTAAAACCTCGTATACCTTATTCATAGTCAAATTACCCGCTCATGCTTAACCGATGAACATACCCTGAGACGATATACCTGTATTGTGCAGGGCGCCGGATTGGACATACCGATTGAGCAGTGTACAATGAAAGCATTCATGTGTAGTGTGTGATTATGCTAAGTTGACGTGAGTTCAAACGCCAATTATTAGCCGTTGATAAAGCAGAGTGTCGATTGGGAAATGTGTTGAAATTCATTGTTGTTGTATTAGTGTGTTTCGTTATTGACATCATTGTTCACCGGCCTATGGTGAGCGTGTGAACTCACTAAAACTGTTTTAGATATGACCAAATATAAGGACTGACCGTGGACAACTAAATTATTTATATTTTGGGACTTACGGGAGCATTGATATTAGACGATTTATAGAATCAATTTCAATAAGTAAGCTATCAAAATATTCCTTGATATATAAATCATTATTATGAACGGAAATCATTCTCTGTAATGCACAAATTACAGAGAAATCTTGAAATGAAAGTTGCAAACATTTTTAATTTTTGTTGATTTTTTTTGTTTTTGCGACACATTAATTTTCACTCATCTGTATCGATCTGTTATGTTGCAGGGGAATGGCATTTGGCTCTCATCTCATCCATAATAGGAGTTTGACTAATATTCATTACATCCATACCATTAAACAACAACTTTGATATGTCAATTTTCTAATATATTGACTCCCAATAGTTAGCTTTAAACAATTGACATCAGAGCAAGCGACCATTGATGTTTAGCTGTGGTTCGATTCCTATTGTTCAGCTGGTCGCTAGTGGGCGCTGCATTTGATGTCCGTTATATGCTTGCGGTAGCACTTGTGAAGACTCTATTTGAGTCTGACTATCTTCATGCAATAAAAGAGTGCTCAATGCTATGCAGCAGAGCGTGAATAAATTAAAGTCAAATGGATGAGTTACTACTCAGAGTTTCATGCTACTGCATTCATCAGGTAACTGATTTTTTGTTATTCCGTGCTGAAGAAACAAACACAATACGCGGGCGTCGGAAGTTCGGCGAAGATCGCGGTAGTATGCGCGCGCCTTGCTCTACGCTCCTGGCGCGGAGTGCTCATTCATAGGCGTTATGTTAGTCAGGAGTGGTTTGAGAGATAAAATTTGTTCTCATGACGGCATTTAGATACAAGTTCCGATCTTGTGTTAAGGAGAAACCGCTTGTCGGCGTTGATGATAGTTAGTTTCTCCGACAGACACAGGTCGCAGCGTTTGGTACCGTTGTCATATGCGCGTGCCCTAGAGATGATGGACCATGTGATAGTGAATGGTTTGTTCTCCCTTTTGAGCTCCCAAACGTATTTGGAAAGCTCCGTGCTGTACTGGTATTTTACATTCTTGAAAGACTGTTTGTGGTTGTTGTATCTTGATTTGAAGGGGGGTTCTGTCAGACCGATGTACAGTTTGGCTTTGTTTTGGTTGGTAACTTTCACTTCCGCACCGTATATGACATTGGTGGTTTGGCATTTTCCTTGCAGAGGGCAGAGCTCCTTATTTCGGCAGTTGCAAGACTTCATATTGTCCTCTGTTGGTCTTTTATCGCCAGATGACACCTTTATGTTATGCGACTTTATGATGCTGGATAGGTTCTGCATACAGCTGTAACTAACCTTAACAGTATTCCGGTTGAAGATTTTGCCCAGTTTTGATCCTTTGGGGAAGTGCTTGTCGATAAGTTGTAGGAAGGACTTGCCGATGTTGGCAAAGCCATCTGGTTCAACCCACCATATAGCAAGAGCGTCTCTACCAACATCGGCAAGTCCTTCCTACAACTTATCGACAAGCACTTCCCCAAAGGATCAAAACTGGGAAAAATCTTCAACCGGAATACTGTTAAGGTTAGTTACAGCTGTATGCAGAACCTATCCAGCATCATAAAGTCGCATAACATAAAGGTGTCATCTGGCGATAAAAGACCAACAGAGGACAATATGAAGTCTTGCAACTGCCGAAATAAGGAGCTCTGCCCTCTGCAAGGAAAATGCCAAACCACCAATGTCATATACGGTGCGGAAGTGAAAGTTACCAACCAGAACAAAGCCAAACTATACATCGGTCTGACAGAACCCCCCTTCAAATCAAGATACAACAACCACAAACAGTCTTTCAAGAATGTAAAATACCAGTACAGCACGGAGCTTTCCAAATACGTTTGGGAGCTCAAAAGGGAGAACAAACCATTCACTATCACATGGTCCATCATCTCTAGGGCACGCGCATATGACAACGGTACCAAACGCTGCGACCTGTGTCTGTCGGAGAAACTAACTATCATCAACGCCGACAAGCGGTTTCTCCTTAACACAAGATCGGAACTTGTATCTAAATGCCGTCATGAGAACAAATTTTATCTCTCAAACCACTCCTGACTAACATAACGCCTATGAATGAGCACTCCGCGCCAGGAGCGTAGAGCAAGGCGCGCGCATACTACCGCGGTCTTCGCCGAACTTCCGACGCCCGCGTATTGTGTTTGTTTCTTCAGCACGGAATAACAAAAAATCAGTTACCTGATGAATGCAGTAGCATGAAACTCTGAGTAGTAACTCATCCATTTGACTTTAATTAATTTATATATATATATATATATTAAGTAAACGTATTTGTACATGACACGATATGATTGAATGATTTTGACAATGTAATGTTATTTAGATGGCCATCATAATGACCATATAATTAGAATTACCTCAAATGACAATAAAACTACCTCCAAATGGTCAAAACAATTACCAAGGTGGCCACTATTGAACTTAATATGGTCAAAATAGCCGATTCAACATCATCCAGTACTATAAACTAAATACCTGTATCTAGCTTTCCGAGCAGATCGGTCAATGATGTTATGGTGTTAATTATTGACTTGAAAAACCTACCTTAGTAATTGAAATATCCATCCAATAGGATCAACAAGCAGTTAAAGTTGGCCAAACCAGTATTTATGGCCAACCATACATCGTGAGTTGTATGAATTTATCAATGAACATAATAATCAGCGATAGCATCCAATATCCTTTACTTACTGTTATAATATCTGAAATTGGTCCGGCTATTTCTGACCATATTTTGATCAATTGGTGGCCACCTTGGTACTTATTTTGACCATTTGAAGCGGGTAATTTTATTGACCAATTGGAGGTAATTTTAATGGGCATTATGATGGCCATCTTAATAACATTACATTGTAAAAATGGAGTCTATACCATTCAATCATACCTTGTCATATACTTAAAGAGTTTGCAAATACGTTTACTGAGTAGATTTAAAGCTATAGATATAATAATTTATTAATAATGTAACACTTAAACAATGAACTAATACTGCTTTTAAGTTATTTTAACCTTTTGCAGCAATCCGGATATTTTATAAATACTCAAACTAGATCTACAGCCCTAAGGCTTTATCATAATTATAGTGAATGATGTCCCATTAGATTTGGGGTATTGGTATTATACAGTATGGTCATTTACAATACAAAACAATTGATTTAGCATCAACTTCCACCATCTGGCAGCCATTTTGGAAAGTGATACCGAATCAAATATAGTCACAGAGGGGGGTCTTATACAACTAAAAGCAATAGCTTAGCAGTTTAGAACATGATACTAAATTGTATTTGGTGAATGCGATGCAATAGTATACACTCTTATAACTATTTTTACATTGACAACGGCCAATATGGCAGCCATTTTGGACTTAAAGTATGTGATTACAAAGCAACAAATCTGGATATGAATTACTAGTGGTCTAATACATACATTTTGGTTGATATCATCCCATTTTATGGATTTTCACAATATTGTTGCCATTTTGGGGCCATTTTGGCGGCCATTTTGGATTTCAAGTATGTTAACAAAGCCAAAATACTGGATATTCGTTTCTAGTGGTCTAACATACATTCCATCGTTAAAACTATACTATGATCATATATGTTGGTTGATATTATGCCATTTTATGTAATTTACAGTTTTGGGCGGCCATCTTGGATTTGGGTATGTCAACAAAGCAAAACTACTGGCTATGAGTCTCTAGTTGTCTATTACATACATTACACTATTAAAACTATACTTTCACCACGCATTTTGATTGCTATATGTCATCTTATGACATTTTACCAGTTTTGGCGGCCATTTTGGACGCCATCTTGAATAACACGAAATCTTTTTCGGTAACATCCTGACTATGTTTTATGACCATGAAAAGAGTCAAGAAAGTTGGTTTGGGGGAGTCCTGGGTGGTGGGGGTGCACGGTAACCCCTGTATATACCCGAATAATATGGCTAAATGTACCCATTATATTGTTATGCAAATTAGCATTTTTCCCCAACTTCAGATTTTATCGATTTTTAATATTATGTTCGGAAGGGCATTTTGAAACACTTACAACAAAAACCATTTATGTTGCAATTTTGTCTAGGTCAAACCGTACATGTCCTAGGCTATATACAAAATTACGGACACACGGCAGAAGCAAAAGGAACAACTTCCACATTATTTAAAGATTTTTAGAAATTGCTGTAATCAATGATCCTAATTCAAGCCATCCGTTAGTCGAATGTTACCATCTAATTATTAAGATAACTATCGGAAATTGTTAACGTTCATTATAGAATCATCTGCTGTGCTGATGCTCTAAGCCGTACACGTAGATAATTGAAAACGCTTTTCATCATATAATCGTATTTTCGAACTCTAAATCCAAGTAAATTTACATTAAAGGCATATTATGTGATCTTTTCCAGAGAGTGCCCTCTATTCATGATTTCTTTTAGAAAGTAGATTTTCTTGCAGATTTACATTTCTGATCATAAATCGTACATACATTCCAAGTTACAGAGCGATACGATTCCTAATTACCTCAAAATCATGGTTTTAGAGTGAATTTAGAGTGAATTTAGAGTGTTAACACGACAGTTTATTTTCACTCTAAAACCATGATTTTTAAGTAATTAAGAATCGTATCGCCCTGTAACTTGGAATGTATGTACGATTTATGATCAGAAATGTAAATCTGCAAGAAAATCTGCTTTCAATTTTTTTTTCGATGTTGAGGGTGCTCCCTGGAAAGATCACATAATATACCTTTAAGTAACATCTTTTTGTGTACATTTATTCCATTCAGGTCATATTGTGGTACTAGTCCTCCAATTATTTATTTATTATTCCAATTATTTGTAGATTGACCTAGAAAGCACATTTTCTTTGAGATGCTGCACTTTCGCCAATTGAAATTGAATTACTCCCCGCTTAGAATTCTGTTTCGTAACAACGACTGACTAAAAGCTCACCTGGAATTAATGTTCTATCAATCTCTTCGCACTCTGTAATTTCAAACGGAATTGAAAGTTATGATCAATGTGTTATATATTAAGAACTTATTCTTTCCTTTTTTGCCTTTTATATTTTGTTCGTTTGTTTTTGTTTGTTTATCGAAAAATAGGTTCTGTGGAAAAACGTGTCAAGGAACCGTAAAAAAGTATTCTGCATCGTAGATTGTACTTCGACACTTTGTGAGTTTTATGCCCAGATTGACATCAGGGGGTCACATTATCGGGGGGGGGGGGGGCTCAGCATTGTGACGGCTATATACAAATATAATGTATATATGCAGCTGCGTCCGCACACACAAAAACCTTAATAAGACGTCGTCATCAAAACCCAAAAAAATTGTCAATTTTATCGACGTTCGGGGGTAATACGTAATTGGTTGTATGACTGTAGTGGAGAGAAAATTCGTCTATTAATTTGGTACATTTTACAGATTTTCCTTGATTTTTTCCTCTGTTTTGTGCAGCCGACTTGTGGTAAGATCCACAATCCCAGTGTTACTGTTGCGATGGTTCTCACGTACGTATGGGATTCCTGTATGGTACTATGAAGTACGATGTACAGGTTTGTAGTAAAATTAAAATGTATCAATATTTACGCATCTTATCGATTGATTACTTCAATAATTTAATAAAATTCAAAACAAATTTGACGAAAACGTGCTTTCAACAGAGTTAATTAAAATTTAGGGCGCTTTTCCAAAGGAAGATGTAATATTTCAGGACTCTTTGATTTTGGAAAATTTATTATTTAAAGTGGATTAATTTTACAGAGTTACAACCATGTAGACGTACCACATAGGATTTCATCGGATGCATCTGAACAATCCATGATCCAATCACAGACGCCCTCAACATCAATGCAGAACCCATTGGAGCAGGTAAACCTACCAAACTCTCCACAGGTAGGCTGGAATTCTGAATAATGATAAAATGAGAAAGCAACTTGATCATATATGATTGTTTAACGCCAATCAAAAACGAAGGGTCAGTCGGTTTGAGGTTCCCGTTTTTTTACACACCTTGAAATTTCGGCTATTCATAAATAAGTCTCCCTAAAGAAATAAACCACTAGAAAAATGTCTTTGCAATGTAAATCACACGTCGAACAATTGCTTCCTTTTAACTGTACGTCTTTCTTGCGGAAGTTGGGGCTAAATGCCAAAGCTTAGAATAAACTGTGTACCAATCAGGGCATTGAGAACAGGTGATTTATTGAAAGTGATCGGAGTCCTCGCTGTGCGCATGCGTGTGACTTGAGATGATTGATTATAGATGTATACACTTATGTATTTGGCGCTTCTCGTAATAACACAAGTGAAAGAAAATATAAGAAATTAACGGTCATATTATGAAATAATACGGTATCTAAACACATTTTTTCTTACCAGTGTCATTATACGCCTGGATTTGAAAGGCAAACCCCGTGACTTCAACGTAAGTAATTGAACCGGTTTTCATCTGAACCCACAAAGCATTGCTTTCAGAAAATAGTAGTCTAGCTTTGGGTTTGCCAGATGTCCTCCATATGGTGCCGTTTGGAGGAGACTTTCCTTCGCCAATTTCCAAATAGTCTCTCGAAAATTCGGTGTCAATATCTAAAACTACGACGAGAATACGAAGATTCTGAAAAGCGTTGATGATCCATGTACAACGTAAATGATTGATGTAGTACGAGGGCCAGTTTGGAGAGAAAAATGTGTACGCCATATCGTTGACGATGGCGATATTAACGTTTGGCTTATCAAATGCGCAACTTGAGGCGATTACATAATCCTCATTTCCTGTAAAACACAACAATGTAATCGTGAACATTTCGTGTAATGGAAGAACAATGAATACATGTATGTCAGGGGTATGTCAGGAATACATGTATGTCAGGGGTGGACAACCTACGGCCCGCCATTGGGTTTTTTGTGGCCCGCGAGATGTCTCAAGAAAAAGAAGAAGAAAAAAAAGGGGGGAAAAAAGGGGGAAAAAAGAAAAAAATCAATATATTTTACATCATCACAAAAGACGAGCTATCTCATTGAATGCTGGCGGGTTATTTTCCCCATCAATTATCATCTGTATACTGTATTGAGATTACGTTCTTGTGAAGAGGTTATTAAGCACACACCTATTGCTTGAAAGTCTTCGGAATCAAAGGTTTGAAATCAACAGCAGGTCATTGCTAGAACATTTGGTTAGGTGCGGCCCAGTCAATTTTTCACTCCTTATATTATCTGGCCCATTCATTCAAAAAGGTTGCCCACCCCTGATGTATGTAATCAATTTAAGGTTGAATAATGGAAAATTCCCTTTTCCCTAATCAGTAATCCTAAAATTCTGCCTTTTGAATTGCAATACACCAGGAGGAAATTAAACTGAACGTGCTGAATGCTCATTTGTAATTGCTGCAGATTATGCAGACGTACTTGCGCCATCCGTTATAATTCACAAAGGGGTGCAAGAACACCTTTCCTTTCTAAGTTTTATTTGGTCACAGCCAAGTCTAGTCACCATAATTATAGAAACAAACACATTATGACTGACATTGCAAACCAATAATTAAACTAAAATATATGGTGACTTCGAATCTAATCAATTCTTTTTTCAATTACTTACTGCACAATGTTTCGTCAGAGAAGTCGACACAATCGTCAATTCCATTACAAACGCCGGATGACAGCGCACAATTGCCGTTGTCGCAGATAAAGTCACCAGGATGGCATTGATGACCGGTTCCTGCATTAATATAACAAACATACAGCTAAAGATAATACTTTCTCGATAGAATTATAAGAAATGTGTGGGTGGGGTACAAAATATAAATATTTTAGTAATGGGGAGTCCATTTTGAAATGTTACTTCACCACTCCTCAAGATATTATTAGATCTGAAGTCTAAGCTACTATCATATGCATTCGAACAAAAATATTGTACTGATAAATAACTAAAGATTACTAAACTTATTTGTTCCGACATGTAAATGTGTGTCTCAAAGAGAACAGTTACTGAGATCTCAACGGAACAATGATTTTGAATTTGCGAACATGCAGCATAGTATAGCGCAGCCAGGTATGTAAACTGGGTGACTTGCATTCTGTGAGGGATTTCAGGGAGATATTGAGCGGGAACTGTTGGAATAAGAATGGGAACTTAAAAACAATTCTATGGAAAATTATGAAATTTGGTTGGAAATGTAGTGTATTTTCAGCATTTAGTAACATTATTTTACTGCCATTTTGATCCGAGGGAAATGTTGCCCATCTGAACACTAGTTGTTATAATAGTAGGGATGCTTTGTGTAGTAGAGACGTCATACCTTTAGGAACACTCTGCAATCGCAAGCGAAATCCATACACATTTTGTTGAGGTGATGAATCGTTACTACTCCGCTGAGATCCTCCCATGTTACTGGTCCAATGTGAATCTGTACCCATCTCGATATCAAACTGTTCCAAATCTATTGGAAACGGGTGCGATACATCGTAGGATTCGTGAAACTTCTTTTTCACCACCCAAAACGCAAAAGTAACTTGCTCGTTAAAATAGCTACGTGTATTCGGCGACCAGCTCACCCATATCTTGCTGTTGTTTGAGTAGACAACGTGGTTGTCCAAAAAACGACCACGATGTACTAAAATAGATGATGAATCACTAGGGTTATCCCCTTCCCCAATCGTTAGGCTATCAATATCAGAAACAGTGTTGTATATATCGATTTCTAATCTGATGTTATGGGACTCGTCAGTTTCTAGAATCCAAACACAAACCTGATCAATTGGATAGTAGAAGGGGAAATTCGGTGATTCTAGGATGTACTCATTATCAGTGTTAGAAAAATGGAGTCGGATTGGCAACAACGATGAGTTCGCTAAGCATAAGGTGCTTGGAATCGCACCCGACCATGCTGTACGGGAGAATAAATAATGATATGGGGTTATTTAACAATTCTAAACGCCTTCATTATAATTTCGCTATATACGAGCCTACGAATATATTTTTTCAAATCTATTTCATGTTTACCATGAATAACCTTGAAAACCACCTCTGACTTGTTATCTTGAAGCAAGGTCAAACCTCCCTGATTCAATTGGTGGTGATCTTTAAACAAAATACTAAAAAAGTTAAAAGCATGCTGAGAAACAATCTTTTATTATTAATTCTTACTGATTTTGTAAATAAATCATTTTATGAAAGGGTTTCTACATATATCATATATCTAAACAAGGTAAAGATTTATTTTTGAGCAATCTCTCAATGCCCCTTTTTAGTGTTGATTTTATATCATATGCTAACCTACACATATTAATATTTCTTGCAAGATTATAGAAGATAACGTTCAGGTTCTCTGTATTTAAAACTCAAATAACACCAGGTACCAGATTGTGTAACTGAGTCATGTCATGGAATCAAGAATCAATTTAATCATATTAAAACATCTAGTTGAAGACACTTATGCTGTTTATCACCTTTGTGTCGTTTGCATAACCAGGCAAGTTCATTGTTGCAGGAAACATCATTCCAAACCCGACCACCGTATAACTCTACGCATTGTTCACCGGCCGCGGGATCCCAGTTATCCGGTTGTTCACCAGCCCAGTGGGTATGGACGACCTCGGAGTTGTCCGTCCATCGATGATCTACAGGATATGCAATAAAAAAAAATCTCAAGAAATCAATTTTTGTAAATCAACAACAATCAATAATATTAATATTGTACTTTATACCAAAATGTGCTATTTCTGGCAACACTGTTGATGTTGTAAACAATATGCCCAAGCTTTTCTCTTCAAATATGAGTGTGGCTAACTCTCTTTTACTTTTAGTATAACGTAGAATATGATTAATTGAAAGGAAAATGCTTCAATATACGAAATAAAATTAATCTGAATATAGCAATGTTGCCGAACTGTGAACTTTCTGGCAATAATAGTAGAAGTATAGGCCCTATATTACCACCTGCTTTACTAAACGGGTATCTATGGATCCATTGAACATCTGGCATATACTAAATCCAATTTGTCGTAATAAAATGGCTTCAGTATCAAAATGCATTAAAATATGCACAAAATATTTGTAACAAACGAAATATTGTAATTTTTCCAAAATGCGTCATTATCTGGCAACACTGCCGTTAAAGTGTATAGTACCCCAAGCTGTTTTCATCCGATATGAGTAGGGTAAAGTCATCTTTCCCTCCTCATATGAGGACAATATCCTGTGTGCCTTGGCAAGTAGTTTTTTACGAGATGCAAAGATGGGCTAAAATATCAGTTTTCTTAATATGTTAAAACTAGCAGTGTTGCCAGGTCAGCAGTGTAGCGGTAAATTTCGACTATTTTAAACTGATATTGGAAAAAAATGGTTAAAATCTAAATTGGACTGTTGCCATGGCAACGAGTAAAAGATTAACAAACTAATCTTGTTTTTCTAATATGCTACTAAAGTACTTCAACTTGGCCAGGAAAACAAAATCGGCGAGCTTTGCCACCCATACTCAATATTTACCTGAAATGACTCTTAACTGTTTTTATCGCTTTATTATCCCTTGCTATTGCCTGTTTCCCCACAACAAGTCGGTATATCTTTCTATAATTTGTTTTGTACATTTTCGAGATATCCTCCTGTATCAGTAGTGTTTTGTTCCTGCATCCGTTGGATTCATCTTTTTACATTTTTAACAGATAAAGGTTATTTGCCTTTCCTGTTGTTATACATGGCGGAAATAGGTACAAAAGGTGAATGGATTGAAATCACATCAATTGTAGTACCGGTAACGAGATTTTCATAAAGACCCTCAACATGCGAAATTAGCCAAGTCATAAGCCTTTTATTGCAATGTAATATGAATGGGAACCAAGAGATCACTGGATATATGATGGAAGTGAGGCATGCTGGTGTTGATCAATCTTCTTTGATAAAAAGTCTATCAACAGAGATTGTGAATATAATATGAGTGACTCACCGCCTTCGAGGGCTATATCCGTCAGTCCTATCCACACGTTACGTCTATTATGAAACGAGTATGAATAACAGTAAACTAAAGTAAGGCAACGATATTATAACATACAATAATAGCACATACACAGCCAATCCAGAATTCCACAAATTTCACTTATTGTACAGCTTCAGAATGCTGTAAATTTGACATCGTAAATAACCTGATTAATTACAGCACTGTAATTATTACCCAACTTAGTGTGTGTGTGTTTAATAGTAGATGATTGTCTAAGTCTGGGTGAGTGAGAGGTGTCCTACTGTGAAAGTGGTGTGTATCTGGTGTGTAGGGTAGAGCTCTGCCATATAAATCATCACTAAAATAGTCACTGTCGATGAGTGCTATTAATTCCTTATAGCACTCGGCAGCTACGCTGCCTCGTGCTATAAGTCATACTAAACATACTATAGTAAATAAAAATTCCATTGAAATGGAATGGGGCGATCCAAAAGAAAGAAGCATGTTTTGTAACCATTTTCTGAAGCATATGTTGCAAACCAAAATACCAGGAAATGGTGTACCGTATGTATTTTCCATAATTCAAACCAAAATACAAATCAAAACACCCCAGTCCAAAATAGTACAGGGTACCGTCTGAAGAAGTAGGTAGGTATATGACATTGTACTTGGTCTGAAACGTTTGGTCCAGGAATTGCTATAATACTAATTAAAATGGCATTCCGCGATCATGGTTATCCATATTGACATTTCATTAAATCAACCCAGGAATTATTATTATATATATTATATAACCCGAAACTCAAACATCCACAACTAACCACTTATTAGACAACCACCCAACAATTGGGAGATTTCTCCTTAATAGTCAAACCAGGGAGGTGTAGTTGACACCTCCCTGGTCAAACCATCTGTGATCAAATAAGATAAGCTATTATGTCTCTCTGTGGGGAGTCTAATAAACATCTCTCTAAATGAATCATCAACTTCTATACATCAGCTAAACAAATATAGCTTTGACTCCAGCACAGACTGCGGGTACTGTTAAAATAAACTGTATAGGTGCATGTAATTTACAAAGACTACAAACATGGCGGCCCCCACTTATGTCTAGAAAGACCTAAATGTGTAAGTTTTTGCAATCCCATGCTATAGGGTGGCTTCGCCCCAAAAAGTATAGACCTTCCGGAAAAGGAGCCGTTACTCTGAGTTTCATGCCAATAAGGCAATCTTCAGACGACAGGATGATGGTAATACTAATAGGTTGCTTCGCAAACCCCAGGCAATGTATAAATACACAATCCATGGTGTTGCGCTCAAATCAATTTACCGAATCGCCCTAGGTTTAGAGATAGCCATAGAGCGCTCAACAGATAATGAATATCGACAGGCTTTCATGGTTGGACCATCTTTTGAATATAATGCTCAATGCCAAAACGGCAGAGCGTAATAAAAAATCAAAATATAGCTATATACATGTACATAGGAAATAGTTTAAAAAGTGGTAAATGTTCCGCCAGATCTCCACTTGATAGGAAAAAACATAATGTTTAAAAATATCAGTAAATACCCTGGTACAACGAAAAGTAGACCTTCATGACTCTCGAAACGTGAATAGTTTAAGTAAACCTCATAATGCAAAGGAGTGAAAAATCACCGTTTGAAGATAGGATCAAAGCTATTAAGGAACCACTCCATAGAAAGTATTTGAAGCCAAGACAGTTTGGCTCCTTACGTATTTAAACACGAGTTTACGCTAAACACGCGTTTAATTTTGACTTTAAACACACCGTTTAACTCTGACTTAACACACATCGTTTAACTAAACGCGATACTTGAAAAAAAAGTGTTTAACTTATTAGGCCCTGTCATATTATTAGCACATAGAGCTAATGTGTGCCCGACGTTTTGGAAATTTGAGTGGGGGTGCGTGTGTAAGTTGCCATTCGGTCGTATATGACCGAACAGCTGATGAACCTCTGCAAACCCCTTAACAAATACAACGTATGCCAAATATGTCACGAACAAAGGGAGATTTACAGGCAAGTACACCCAAATGTCCAAACACGTCGGCCACACGTTACCTCTACTCGCTACAGTGACAGAGTTTTAATCTAGTGATCACTATGATCACTGAAATCAGTGGTTTATTTGGTTTACGCCTCATAACGTTGTTAAAATTCAGGCAATCTTCACGTGTAATATCTCATATTAAGACGAGAATTTTATCTACATATTTATAATTTTATATCTTCATGCTGGAGCTATAGTTTTGGAGTTAAGAACATATATATTACCTCGTAAGTTCCTTTTTTTGTTGACGTTATGCCACAAGCGAATGACAAACTCACTGAAAAGTGTCTAACTTTAAACATGGGTATATAGGGATAGTTCAACGCACGTTTAACTAAATTCTGATTACTCAACCGTGCCCAGTGCAGATCGTGAAGTCTTAAAAATACACGTGCATTTGAGGAATTCAGTCGATATCGAGATTCGCAGAGTTTAAAAGCGGGTTTTGTTAAATTACGTAGTTTAAAATATCAACGCGCATTTAATTTAGACACGAGATTAGTTAGTCACGGTTTTAAGCTAAAATCGCGTTTAGTACTAGCATACGGCCCATGTTACAGAGTTACATTTCAAGAATGTTTGATTTTAAACAACACATACGAATTGTTAATGTTCACCTGTATGGAGGTAGATGAGAGATGACGTAGTTGTATTCATCATTATCCTGGAAACTAAAGAGATCTGCACCTTGCTCTAAACAATCCTGTCTTGCGTTTTGCCATTGTTTGGCGTCATCGAGATCACTACCCTGTTTATAAGAACAAATGAACCGAATCAAAGCTATTTGTATTCATACACTTTCTATTAGTTACGAGCCAATGGACAAGCAGTAACCTGAAATACTCACGGGGCATTACAATTCCCAATTGCACCCTGCGATTGCACAGTGCAAAAAACACACCACCAAGCGCCAAAATCCTTCCAATTAGCATTGCCATGGCAACGGGAAGTTTAAATCAAACAATTCCGAAGACCATGCGAAATTAGTTGTAGATGGTATGTGTCAATTATGGATGCATATGGATGTTTTGTTCTTGAGTTACGCTTGTTCTTAGTGTTGATCAATCAGCAGCCTTGCTTGGTGACCATAGCAACCGTGTCAACAAAATCATATTTTCTGAAATCGTTGAGACTTGCTCTATGCTATATGGTTATCATAGATTTCCACGTAAGTTTAATATTTAATATTGCGGTCAAAATTTGCCATTTGGCATGTAAATCCACTTTAAGGAGATTACAAGTATACAAAATTGCGTGGTCATGGGGGGGGGGGGGCAAACACACTTGTATTAACCAATATAAACATTTTATATTTTTTATATTCATGAACAATTTTTATCGGTTAGATGATATTCATTTGATATCAGAAGAACAAAATCCAATCATGATGATTATGGTGATAATTTGGATTATATTCAAGCAGAACATCCGGTTAAAAATAAAGAGTTAGCACAGCCACTTATAAAGGCAACAGACTACTAATGCCCATATTGATCACCCGCGCATCAGGTGCGAGCGCAGCATACATGATTGCAGAAATAACAAACAATACAGATGATTATCCACTTGTTCTTATATCTGTGGTTTTGCAGCAAATTAAATAAAAAGTGAATTATATGTTTATTGCTTTAGCATGCTCCAGCGTGAAAAACAAATGTGAGAAAAGGATAATGATTTAAATGAATTTAATTATAAACACTAATAACTTAACTTCAGAAAAGCTTGTCATTGGGTTATTTGTTTGAAATTAAAGGTGATATTGCAAGATGATTTCACCACAGATACAAGGTTTTAAATTAAGCGGTATATTTCTCCACACTATTAAAACACATCCCTGGAAAGTCATATATAATTATTGCATGCAACACATGTCCATTTCCAAATCATGAAAATATACCTTCAAACTGTAAATTGGACCCATATAGATTATCACACGTGCTATCCATTCATTTTGTGAAGTAAGTGTATTGACAGTAAAAAACATTTTCCAGTTCAAAGCATTTTGTTATACTAAAGAGATTATTTTACTTTAGGCAAACTTATCAAATATACAAATAATGTTAATATTTGAAAGAAATTCATACACTAGTTTGGAACCAATCAGAAAACAGGACATTGAAATACGCGGAGTGCATTGAAAATGTATAATTGAACTTTGCGCGTGTCGTGCAGTACACGTACCACGCGCTTTGTTTTGATTCGTCGTTCAGGCGGCGCGGGTTCGTCGATATATGACGCTAATTGATTGAATTTTAATATTGAATGAATAATATTAGTTATCCCCTGTTTGATAACGCAATACGGGAAGATACCTATGGTTGGGTGCCATATCACATGAGGCCGGAGGCCGAATGTGATATGGCACCCAACCATAGGTATCGACCGTATTGCGTTATCAAACAGGGGATAACGAATTTATCACTTGGGAAAAACGCAATATATTTGGTATTGCGTAGTAACTTCTGATTGGATAAATCAAGTTTTTAGATTGATCCATTATCATTTGAGGGGTTAAAACCATAAGATTTGTTAGGGGTTGGCATTTGTGGATGGGTACACATGTGGTTATTGGTGTTGGGGTATGGAAGGGCGGAAGGTGATGGAGAATTGACAAATGTGATATTTTAGGCGGGAATCTTTCCCTCAGTGTGCAACCAAACCACCAAGGAGGTTGCATGACTATGAGACTGTAAAATCTTAACATTATTAAATCGTCAAAATCGAATTAATATAAGATTTAAAACAATACAGCAAAACTACTGCACCTTTCTCCAAAAAGAAGAAAAACTAGGACAACGCAAGCATAAGTATTTTATTATGAAAATCATAATAATTTTACTTTACAGCAGTGTAACTGATGAGGGAATTCATTTCCCGAAACGCGAGTGTATTACTTCAAGCTGCATGCTTAGCAGAGGTTTTCTATCTTTCAATTTGCTACTGAAAGATAATAACCTCTTTACTACAAGAGAGTTTTCAAGAAATTACATCCAACAAATGCGAGACGACGCAAAACCTATACTATCTCGAAGTTAGGGTGGCTCTGAAAAGTTTTTCCGGGCCACGCAATCTTTTCAAAAAACTCTTTACGTTTTTTATTGAAAAGAAGAGAGGATTTATGTTCAAATCTGACTTACTATGAGGGGCTCATATAAATTGGACCCACAAAGCCAGAGGATTTCTTTTAAGTTGATTTTATGCATTTCATCATTCAAAATAATATTTGAATGACACGTATCTATCGACATACAACACTGAAATTTCACTTCCAAGCTTTTTCAGAAATACGACTTTTCAATTGACGACACCCGGATTACGGACGTCGGAGAAATTTTGATTTTACGCAAAATGATGAATTTCAGCGGCGTTTTTTTGAAATTTATTTTCAAAATACAATAAATCACGGCATCCCAAATTTGGGCGGCAAATAGTTTACTATTTGTTGATTGGCTAATAGTTTTCTATGCCAGGATCCAATAGTTTTCTATGCCAGGATCCGATAGTTTTCTATGACAGGATCCGTATAAAAGACGTACGTAAACAAGTTTGCTCTTCATTATCCAGATTTCACTCAACGCCTCTCCGTATACCGTTAACACGCTCCAATAATGGAAAATTCTACTGCATCCACCTCAGCTTTAGCTGAGGAGAATATGGAAGAACGTATTGGAGGTGTGCTTTCTTCACAAGCAGATGTTGATGGAACCGCTTTGGACGATGAGAAGAAAAATCTTGTCAAATCTCAAGCGGATCAAATGGACATCTGGTATAAGAAGTTGGCGAACTTAGAAAAACGGCGTGCTGTATTACAAAGGGCGATCAACAGTGGAAAACCGGAGGACGTACCGGCTGATTTGAGAGTGAAAAGGATTGATCCACCGACATTACCGGGTGGCCTGAATTATTCTATGGAGGTTCTTTTGAATTTCCAGAGGAAAACGAAGGATCACCAAGTAAGTTTGTTGAGACTCATTACAGAAGAGCTTGGGAATGTTCAAATTCCTAAGGTTGAGGCCTCTATCACTAGCATGACAAATGCTATTGACAAATGTGATATTTTGGTGGTTCCCAGTGTCATTTTGGTTGTTCCCAGAGTCTCAAACACTAGGAATCACCAAGATGTCACTGGGAACCATCAAAAAATGCTATTTTGTCAACCAACCCCCTTTTTATTCACCACACCCCACCCCCATATATATTTATCCAACAACTCGGAACCCAAAACACTGGGAACCACCAAAATTGGCCATTTTGACAATCTATCCCCTCCTTATTCACCACATTCCAGCCCAATCCATCAAATATATTTATTGAGCACTTACTCAACCCAAAACACTGGGAACCACCAAATAACACTGGGAACCGCCTAAAAAGACATGTTGTCAACCCATCCCTTCCTTATTCACTATACACCCCAGCACAACCCCCAAAATATATTTATTGAGCACTTAAACATCCCGGAACCCAAAACACTGGGAACCCCCAACATGATACTGGGAACCACCAAAAAAGGCCATTTTGTCAACTCACCCTTCCTTATTCACCACACCCCAACCCAACCCCCTAAACATATTTATTGAGCACTACAAACATATCGGAACCCAAAACACTGAGAACCACCAAAATGACAACTGGAACCACCAAAAAGACAGGTCAACCCCCACATCCCCCTTTCCCTCGCACCCATGATAAACCAACACCTACAGCCACCCTATCCATCACCACCAACCCCTAAAAATGATAATGGATCAACCCAAATCTCTATCTAACCAATCAGAGCTGTCATTCAACCAACAACGCAATACCAAATATATCGCGTTGTTGGAACAGCTGATTACTACGCAATACGCTTATATATTGCCTGGTTGCTAAATGGCTATGCACCAATCAGATTAGAGCATTTGTATCTATTTATAGCTACTAAGTGATAATATGACCATATCCACCAGTACCGTATTTTTCGTAATAAGATCAGCTTAAGGGGGGACTTAAGGAAGTTTTTGATTTGATTTTTTGAATTTTGTGAGTGCTGTAATTATTGAACTATTAATCAAATGCATATAAAAGTATACATTTTTGGAAAGGAAATGGATCAGAGAATCCAAATTTGGCGTCAATTTTGACCAAAAAAGTAGATTTTTTGAGAAAATCACAAAATTCACTTTTTTGACCCATTTTTTTTTAACAAAGCTAACAAAAATAATTTTGAGCAAAAAATGTCAAAATCACTTTATAATGATGTTAAGATACTAATGAAGGGACGATTTTTTTTTTAAAAACCTAATCTAATATTTTTGAAAATTTTGACCAAAAAGTGCCAAAAAACGTGAAAAAATTGATTTTTATTTATTTTTACACTTTTTTGTCAAAATTTCAAAAAATATTGGATTAGGTTAAAAAAAAAGGTATACTTTTATATACATTTGAGTCATGGTTCAATAATTACAGCACTAACAAAATTCTAAGAAAAACTTCCTTAAGTCCCCCCTTAAATGCTCACGGTCAAGCACATTAAGATTTGTTTAAAAGCAAATATCGAGAGGTTTAATGTACTTTTTAATGCAAAATAGTAAATACTCAGTATGTAATGAAAATAAAGACTATTTTACCACTTTATTTTACTAAGGAAGGTTTTGGAATTTTAGTCTAAAGAGATCCAATATAGGCCTACACATTATATGCTTTAATATTGTCAGCATTAAATGTTATATCATGTGTATATCATAACTATGATAACTATGTATATTTCATGATGATATTTTAAATTAGTTCATGGAGATCAGCTAGCTGTAAATGCTGGTGCAGACCATGAGAGGAATTTTTCCCTCAGCTATGACGCTCTTTGATGGAATTGAAAAAGTCCTGTGTCTATATCCAACAATACGAGTAGAAAAACGGCAATTTTATGTCTTTGGATATGTCTTTAGATTATGTTGATGTTATAAAATAAGTTCCCTAGTCCCTACAATATGCGTCAATTATTCGTCCTCAAACGTGTGGGAGCATTGAGTCTAATTTGTCAAGAAAATGCTAAACCGATTTCAACAAATGAATCGTGTTACTGAAATAAGGTTGAACTATAACATATGTCCCTCCCCTATTTTCCACCCCAGAATAGACACCCATCGATCCTACCTTATAACAGAAATCCCTGTATTCAAACCATCCGTCCTCGCATTCCGACAACGGCTCTTGCGTCGTTGCCATCGAATTCTCGCCTGATTGACCAGTATAGGTCTCCGTTGTAATATCACGAGGTGTTGGTACTGTAGTCAAGTTGGATTGTCTGGTAGAGCTTTCCGTTGTCATATCACGAGGTGTTGGTACTGTAGTCAAGTTGGATTGTCTGGTAGAGCTTTCCGTTGTGAAATTGGATGACACGGTGGCTGATTCTGTATCTGAGGTTGTCGTGTCTGCGGTAACAGTACCTAAGGATCCAAATAATGACAACATTCATGATTACATGATGAGTAGTGTAATTAGTTGGCAACATATAAAATGTCGGTATTATTTCATACCTTTATCATGAAATTGAAGATAAGTATGCAAAAGTAACCCCGTGGCTTCCAAATTACTTGTAGAAAATAAAAAAAGGAAGAAAGAAAACAAAACAATCCGCCTTTCTGAATCATGTATCGTATTTTCATTTTGATAAATGAATTAATAAATAGTCTGACAAGATAATTGGGAATATAATACACCGATATAATACGTCCAATAAATTACAAATATCGAATAATCAGCTCATAAAACTAGTAATCATTGACAATTATTTTACCTAACGGTCCAACCAGTAGAAGTAAAAACAGCATCTTCATGGTGATGCACTCCTCTCCATACAATGCACCAAAATGCTACAACAGCTGCTGGTCATACGTTTATACAGGGACAGAATAGTCTATTAAATTAGTCTGTCCACAACGAGAGTATATTAGATTATTCTGTCCAATCTCCGTCGTAGTAGCTAGATTCAGCTATCGATCAGTCAATGTAGCAGTGTAAGATAATGCCTGGAAGCATTCGTGACGAGCATGTTTTCGATAATTCCGAATACATAGTTAGAAAAAAATCTTGAGTAGGCTACTCAGAATAATACGATGAGCAGATTTTAACATCGCAGCCACAATCCATTGCGCCAACTTAAGATTTTTTCCCACGATGCATTTGGATTTCCCCTTATCGATACTCGATTTAATACGATCGATATATCGATGACCTTTGTACCACGAGATATCGATATCGTGGCTTTTTGTCGCGCATGAAACGTATGGGAAGATCGATGGTTCCCCTGTATTTCTGGTTTTCCAATAACTGTGAGTAAGCTGTTTACTAGTCAAGCTCTTTGGTTTTAGAAATACGAAGATGGAGCACTGAGAAATAATTTATTTATTGATGTAAACAAGAGCTTGTTCGATGATGGCGCTATGAAGCCATGAATTTGGGCATCTATGGAAACCGAGATGAATCGGGGACCAGATTTACGGCGTTTTGCAAAAAATGCAATGCATTGTGGGCCTGCCTTTAAAATCTTCTTTGCGACAATCCAGACATTTGAGAATCTTGTTTATGCATCTGATTTAAATAACTCTGATGAAGAGAAATTTATGTTATTGTAAAATCCATTAGCGTGTTTGCTTATTCTGTAAATACGGTACGACATGCAATAAATCAGCTTATAAGAAAGAAAGAAAAATTTAAGCACGTTTTGTTCATCTTTCAGTTTTATTGATTGATACTTATATTTGAGTGAATGTTATTTTTCTTGGACGTCTGTTTTAGCGGTTCGTTGTCAAAACAAAAGCTAATAAAAATTCCACTGAATGAAATGGAATGGGGGCGATCCAAAAGAAAGAAGCATGTTTAATAACCATTTTCTGAAGCATCTGTTGCAAACCAAAATACCAGGAAAATGGTGTATGTATCTTCCATAATTCAAACCAAAAAAAACCAAATCAAAACACCGCAGTCTAAAAATAGTACAGGAAACCAATAAAGTTGATTTGTGTGCATGGAGGGGGGGGGGGGGGGGGGGGGGGGGGGGGGGGGGGGGGGATACCGTCTGAAGAACAATCTAGGTATATATGACATTGTACTTGGTCTAAAACGTTGGTCCAGGAATTGCTATACTAATTAAAAATGGCATTCCGTGATCTTGGTTTAAATCCATATTGACATTTCATTAAATCAACCCAGGAATTATTATATATATAACCCGAAACTCAAACATCCACAACTAACCACTTATAGACAACTCAACAACAATTGGGAGATGTCTCCTTAGTCAAACAAGATAAGCTATTATGTCTCTCTGATGGGAAGTCTAATAAACATCTCTCTGAATGAATCATCAACCGTATATGCATCAACTAAACAAATATAGCTTTGACTCCATCACAGACTGCAGGACTGTTAAAATAAACTGCATAGGTACATGTAATTTACAAAGACTACAAACATGGCGGCCCCCACTTATGTCTAGAAAGACCTAAATGTGTAAGTTTTTGCAATCACATGCTAATAGGGTGGCTTCGCCCCCACCCCCCCTCAATTCTCAAACCTGGCAAAATTCCAAAACTGATTTAAAAATTAGCGTCCCATATCTTTGTTGAACATTGATTACAAAATAGGTACAAAAAGTATTGCTAAAAGAATTGAACGGATTTTGCCCAGTATTATTGGTGAAGATCAAACAGCATTTGTCAAAGGTCGATATATTGGTGAAGACATTAGATTAATTGATGATGTTATAGAATATTCAAACCAAACAAAAATATCAAGTATGTTATTTTTGCTGACCTGGTGAAAGCTTTTGATCCTGTGGAGGGACATTTTATGTATGCGACTTTAAAATAATTAATTTTGGCTGTAACTTTATATCTTGGATAAGATGCTTCTATAGTAATCCACAGAGTTTTGTAATCAATAAGGGCATTTCCTCTGGCTGGTTTAGTTTGACACGAGGTGTTCGTCAAGGTTGTCATTTATCAACAGCATTATTTGTTAGTGTCATTGAAGTTCTAGCGTTAGCAACACGAAAATGTGAAAACATTAAAGGTATTACTTTGCCTAGTGGGAAAGAACTAAAATGTTCTCTTTTTGCTGATAACGCGACTTTTTTTTCTGGCAGATGAGAAATCTGTAAGTCACTTAATAGTGCTCATGAATCGATTTGGTAGACTCTCGGGATTAAATGTAAATATGGAGAAAACTGAGATTTTGAATTATGAGAAGTTTTATGAGTAAAATGTACAGCCAAGAATGTCAAAACTTAAAGACAAATTGTACATATGGCGTAGTAGGGACTTAACACTCAGAGGGAAAGTATTACTTGTTAAAAGCCTTGGCATATCTCAGACGGCTTTTTGTCACACATCTGCTTTTAACAAAACTTTACATAATTTCATCTGGAAAGGAAAACCAGATAAAATAAAAACGTTCTGTTATGATTGCACCAAAAGAAAAAGGTGGAGTCGGTATGATAAATGTGTTCAATACCGATATAGTTTTAAAAATAATGTGATTGAAGCGTTTCCTCATCGATGAAAATACTCCGTGGAAAGATATACCAAATTATTACTTCAATAAGTCGGAAGGTTTTGATTATATATATTGCAAACATATATGAAAGAGGATTTCTTTACGAAACATTTTCCTAAATGTTATAAAGATACTATTTTATGTTGGCAGAAGTTTAAGATTGCGATAAAGAAGTTTTACAGCTGGACGATATTTGTAATATGCCACTGTGGAATAACACAATGTTAACCTGTCGAGTCAATAATTCATTTCATACAACAGCTTTTAAAGCGGGTATCAAAAGCGTGAAAGATGTATTGGACAATCAAGGCTCTTTCATATCTTATTCAAAGTTGTGCTGTAAATATGGGAAACGTATCGACTTTGTGTCATATCATGGTATCATTAAAAGCTTTCCAAATAAGTGGAAATTGATATTAAGCGAAGCATCTAAACATGATATCGATAAGGCTAAAGGTAAATAAATAATATATAGACTCGGACGAACTGGCGAGAATTAAATTAACAAAGACCTTAAAAATACACAGCCCCGAACCCGGTCCCTCTCGCTATCGCGGCGATTGGTTACTCCACTAGGCTACAGGGACTGTGCTTACATGGATACCAGACAAACGAGCTATTATGTATACAAAGTCTTTATTGAAAGCCTCTAGCAGCCGAAATACATGAGTAAATAATAACAATTGATGATGGCCTATAAGCATGATTCTAGCAGTAAATAGTTATATAATACAAAACAGAACATTAGTAAGTTAACAACTCGTTAATATTTTTAATCTGAAACAATTAACAATACCATCAAGCTAAATATATTACGAGCGTTTACTGGAATTACCAAATAAAATCAATTTGAAAGATATTTGGTCTCTTCCTTTCAAAGTAACAATTGAGGAAATATGAGATATTTCCAATCTAAGCTGCTACATCGTGTTATCCCAAGTAATTCCTTTCTAAAATCTGTAAAAATTAGTGATGATGACCAGTGCCATTTGTGTTTAGAGAAAGAAAATATATGAATATATGACCACAGGCTTTAGGACACACCTAACCCTGAAGGTAAAGGTGACAGAACTGTTCCCATTGTGCAGATTGCAACAAGCAACACAAAGCCCTCTGTACACTAGTGCATGGACCGTATGAACCTTTTGTTTTATCAATTAACTTTTATATAATGTTCTATTTATTACGTACAACGTCCCGTGGAATACGGAACCAGAATAAGCGTAACAATATATTTCATTGGTTAAATAGCCAGAAATGTGATATGTTTTTAACTAAGAGTATGGGTGTATTTTACAGTGTGGTTCATTAAAACGTTGACAGTTTTTCAAAGCCATATTTTTCAAAATTGTGGGATTTGGTTTAATTTTTTTTACATATTCCTCAAAAATATCATCTTTGCCATCTATGCTGAAAACCGCAATGGTAATAATGCTATGGCGGCAAAATGATAGCTATTTGAAGAGAATCTCTCAAAGTCTCTTTGTCCACGGGTAAATCTACGGGAAATGACCAGCAAGATAACATTAAATGGCATCGTCACTTTTAAGGCATAGGGTATAGACAATTACACTTCCAATCTATGAAAATCGATAATTCTAATTAGGGTCACTCGCGTGGTATTATTATTACGTATTGATTTCACACCTGAATAGATAGTTAAGATGTTAACTGATGTTGCTGACCCGTGTTTATTCAAATGTGGAAGTCACGCATCATAAACATGTTTAAAGCGAAATCAGTACCCGTGGACCAGTGGCGTAGCCAAGGGGGGGGCAAGGGGGGGCAGCTGCCCCCCCCCTGTGGGGTTCTCTGCCCCCCCTGTTGCCCCCCCTGTGGGAAATGTCAGTTGAAATAATTTGGGACACTTAATTGTGCAAGTCTTCACAACACAAGGAAATTCAATCCTCAATTTGGTTGTTGCCCCCCCACCAAAACTCCCGGCCCCCCCTTTGCCCCCCCACTGAGAAAAACCTGGCTACGCCACTGCCGTGGACAGAGTGAAATGGGACAGACTTTGTTCAAATAGCTGTTATTTTGCAACCGTAAGATTATTTGTAACGATATTTTCAGCATAGATGGTCAAGATCATATAGTTGATTTATTTTAAATCTACATGTAGCAATGGCTCAAACCATTCAAAAGGTCTATTGATTGGCATATCAAATAAGTTCCAATCTGTCATAAATGCCAAAATTATACACTCTGATAATGACGGCAGAAGACTTGGCATCAAGTTATCTGTCAACGATAACCAGTACCATTTGTGGAATGTGTATGCACCAAATGATGTGTCTGACAGAAAGAAATTCCTTGAACATCCTCGTGACCTAATCGAAACACATAGTATTGAGGGTCATACAATTTTAGGTGGTGATTTTAATACCGTACTAAATCCAGCCATTGATAAAATAGGTGGTACTATCCCTACTCCTGCTTGTGCTAATACGATCAGATCTTTGCTCGACGACTCTGAACTAATTGATATATGGAGATCACGAAACGGTGACAAGAACAGATTTACATGGAAGCAAAACTGTCGTCCAGTTATGTGCACTCCTGATTATTGGTTTACCCCTTACACTATTGGTCACGCGATCGAGAAAATCAAAATCATGTCGGCTCCAAGATCTGATCATTTGGCAGTTTTCATGTGTACGAGGGGGGTATCAAAAAGTTCTTGACATCACCAAGAAGTGAACGAGCCAGAAACTTTGTTTTGCTATGTGACCCTTCAGACATCTTTAAAAAGTCACTGTGCAAAGTCACACATTTCTCCCACATTTTATTACCTGTCCACAGACCGCCATTGTAGAGATCCTTAGATTGACCGCCATTGATTGATTCTCAGATTGCCTCAGATTGTGTTATTCCCAAAACAGCAATAAATGGTTTAAAATGTTAACAGAAAGGGGTCAAAGGTCATGTAGGGGTCATTAGAGGTCAATCTGTGTACACCCCATGTTACCCATAAGGTTATTGTCACCAAGCTGGTTTGTAATGACCTTTGGCCCCTTTCTGTCAAAACTTTAAACTATTTATTGCTGTTTTGGTGAATAACGCAATCTGAGGATCAATCATTGGCGGTAAATCTGAGGATCTCTACAATGGCGGTCTGTGGACAGGTAATAACATGTGGGAGAAATGTGTGACTTTGCACAGTGACTTTTTAAAGATGTCTGAAGGGTCACATAGCAAAACAAAGTTTCTGGCTCGTTCACTTCTTGGTGATGTCCAAGAACTTTTTGATACCCCTCGTATTTGTCACAACAAAGTTATTAAAGGTAATGGCTATTGGAAATTTAATCATTCCTGGCTTGAAAATGATGATTATATCTCAGCGTTAAATATGCTTATTGATGAATGTATAAGTGAATACAACACCATGTTGTCTCCCAAATTATTTTGGGATCTTTGTAAAACGAAAATTCGGAGCTTTACGCTGGACTTTGCTAAAGGGTCTCAAAGGTGATGAAAAGCGATATGAAAAGTATTGAGAATGAGCTTCAAAAGATCTATGACAAGTGCATAGAATATCCTGATGATCATGAATTCAAAAATCAATACCATAATTGTAAGATGCAATATGAAATATTATACAGTCACTATATGAAGGGTTTACAAATTCGATCGAAGGAAAATAAAAGTCGTATGTCTAAAAAGTGTATCAATATGTATATTGTCAAGTGTATAGTTATGCTTCAGCTGTTATGTTTGGTTGACAGGATTGTGCGTTATAGTGTGGGTGGCCTTTGTGAACCAATGAAACCAAGTGTACTTGACGATTTGGGTGGCCCTATTTAACACTATGCTGAAGTATCAAACACAAAGTGGATCCATATTGTGACCTTGCTAGAAAATAAGTTGATCTCTGCAACGAGCGTAATGAACATGTACCAGTACAGGTTTGTTTCTGAAGTAGTCAAGTACTCACTCCGCGAAAAAAAGAATCGTATTTACAACTGTCATAATATACATGTATGAGAAGAATTGCCGGTACATCTCTCATGAAACGTTAGTATAAATATTGCTAAGGGTCAGAAATTTCTATCCCTTAGACTTAGAGGAAATAATGTTATACTCTACTCACATAGATTAGAAGTAGGGGGGGCTGGGGTACCGCGCCATTTTGCAATATTTTGCGAAATCGATCGTGGTTATCACGTGATACGTATCGTGGAAAAATAATGTACACTGTTTTAACGAAATGCACTGTGGGATTGTGTTACCAGCCTAAAATTATAGAGGTCGCAAACCCGGTCGCAAACTTGCTTATATTGAGCCTAGCTATAACAAGCTAAAAGTGACATCTCTGAATGTATTACCAAAGTGTGAAATTGTTGGACACACTGGTAAAATGGTTTTACAACAAGTTTTGCTATCATATTATCAAACTGAACTCAAGTTAAATCACTCTATATCGAGCAATAATATAATTGTTTACGCATTTTAATTGTTTAGACAAAGTTAAATAAATCAAGGATACATTTATGATAGATAAATAAATAAAAAGAAAACTATAAACGCATGGGCGGCATTTATAATTGATAAAAATTGACATAACAATGATGTTACATTAATATACCATCAAGTTTAAAAAATAGAAAAATAATGGGAATATTCGAACCCGTGATTTCCGATTGCCAACGACATGGCCAACCTACGCACGCCACAGAGATTTACGACTGTAATTGTGATAATTTTATTATTTAACCATGTCCATTTATTTATAACGAACGGATTTTTATTGTGCCATTTTTGCCAAATGTGTGTGTTGCTCTCGCACAAAATGTGTTTGTAATTTGATTATAATTCTTATTTTTAAAAGAACGGTAATTTTTTTGACATTTTCGAGAGAAAAAAATGGCGTTATCCTGATACGGTAAACGCCAGCAGTGTGGTGTCCGCGTGGGCAAGCATACAGATGATGCTAAGCAAATCCAGCATCCAGCATATAAAACAAAAAGTGCTCCTAATGGGACTCGAACCCACAACCTCTCGCTCCTCAAGCGACTTTCTTTCCACTACACTAACCGTGCTAATTGAAAAAGTTTAACGCAAATAATTTATTTATATCATGGGTCATGGGTTAATGCACTGTGTTAAATTCTACAATCCCGGCCGCCACTCTGTTCAAAGGCACAAAAAAGTTGACTTGTTTTATGCTTTTTTTGCAATTCTGAGGTGTGCAGTTCGATTTTCTTTCTCGAATTGTTTAGAAAACCATCCATTTTAGAACATCTGAAATTTAAAATGAACTGCACACCTGGGAAAGTATGATGCCAAG